>CM029014.1:90551135-91151135 GCA_016801055.1 Panax notoginseng
TTGTTGGTCTTGCCCCCAGTCCCATTGTGCCTTTCCTTTTAGTAATTTGCCGAAAGGTTCTGTGACTTCGGCTAATGCTGGCATGAATCTTCTCATGTACGAGACCTTCCCTAGAAAGCTCTTCAACTGCTTTTGCGTCTTTGGTGGGGGCATCTCTGTAACTGCTTTCGCCTTGCCTGGGTCCACTTCTAAACCTCTGTTGTGCACCAAGAAGCCCAAGAATTTTCCAGCCGTCATTCCAAAGGCGCACTTTTTCGGATTCATCCTCAACTTATACCTTCGGCATCGCTCAAACACTTTCCTCAGGTCCTCCACATGAGTTGTTGCCTTCTTGGATTTCACTACCACATCGTCTACATAGTCCTCCACTATATCATGAATCATGTCATGAAATATAGCATGCATTGCCCTCTGATAAGTTGCCCCCGCATTCTTCAATCCGAATGGCATTACTACATAGTAAAAATTCCCAAACGGGGTACGAAAGGCTGTCAACTCTGCATCTTCCATGGACATCTTTATCTGATTGTAGCCCACAAACCCATCCATGAAAGACATCATCTCATGATTAGCCGTTGCATCTACCAAGGTGTCTATGTTGGGTAATGGGTACATATCCTTCGGGCATGCCTTGTTCAAGTCTCTGAAATCGACGCATATTCGTAGCTGTCCATTTGATTTCTTTACCGGTACGATGCTGGAAAGCCATGTTGGATGTTGGATTGGCTTGATGAACCCTACTTCCAGTAACTTTTTGATTTCTTCCTTTATTTGGGTTTCGACCTCGGGTGCATAGTTGCGAGGTGCTTGCTTCACTGGCTTCATTCCTGGGCTTATGTTTAGATTGTGCTCCACAAGATCTTTGTCAATTCCGGGCATCTCGTCGTAATTCCAAGCAAAGACGTCCTTATACTCTCGCAGTAGTTGTATGAGCTCCTCTTTCTGGTTAGCCTCAAGCTCCTTGTTGACATAAGTTGGTCTCGGCGTTCCTCCATCTGTTGCCAAATCAACTTCTTCTAATTCATTTTGTTGAGGTTTTGGCCTATCTTCAAAGCATTCTGGAGCTGGTTCTACCTTCTGTTGTACAACTTCTTCTCCTTCGTTATTGCTGGAGTGGGGGACACCTCCTGAGCTGTTGGGTTTGAACGCTTCTTTGGGCTCTTCCCCCTTGCACCGTCATAATCGAAACACTACCTTTCCGTCGGGTTTTACAACCCTCTCCCATTTTGTCTTTTGGCCATCCTCGGACTGTGCTATCCGCTTGGCATTTATTATATTTCTGGCATCTTCAGGATTTGCTGGCCTTTTCTTCTCTTCTCTTCCTTCCTTCTCCAAGTCCACTACGACTGGCTTCATATCTTTGGAACATTCTCCATGTTCCGAGGTCTTCTTCTTTACTTTTTCTGCAGGTACAAACTTATCTTCCTGCACTTCCTTCCAGCTTGCTAGTCTTAAGGAATCAGGCCTCGCGATCTGGTTCTCTCCCTCTTCAGCGACATCATCGAAGAAAGTTGCTTCGGTGATGTGTGCCTCCTCTGGTCCAAAGGGATTCCGAGTTGCTGGTACCTTCACTTCTTTCCCTTTCCAGATAGCTTTCAGGCACTGATGAAAGACTGAGGGTACCACCCCATAGTCATTTTGCCAAGCCCTTCCCAGCAAGATATGGTATGCTGCATCTACCTCTGCAACATGGAACATTACAGGCCCTCGGATTTTTCCAACTTGCATGTCTACCTTGATATGTCCCAGGGTTCTCGTGCTTTGGTTAGCGAATCCTGTAATGTTTGTTTGTTCCTTCACTATCTTCTTCTCTGACAGGCCTAACCGTTTGAACATGGTGTAGGGCATAATATTTACAGATGCTCCATTGTCAATGAATGCCCTCCGCACTTCGATGCCATTGATTATCGCTGTCACATACAGTGGTCTGTTGTGCGGGTATCTTATCTCTCTATCAGCTTTAGAGAAAGATATCTTATTTGCTTCCTCCTCCATTGTTTTCACAAATCCTTTGCTTATGGCCATGCAAGTCTCCTGTGTCTCGGCGGCCTTAATTATTGCCCTGGTTGCCTCAATCCTTGCTTCCTTGGCCAACCCTATCTGATCGAAAAAATTTCTGAATTTGGCCCCATTCATCAATGCTGTCACTTGCAGGCCTGGGTCACACTCCTCCTTTTCTTCCACCATCATCTCCACTTCTGGGATTATGTTGTGGATAACAGTGTTGCATGTTTCTTTTCCCTTGTGATTTGGCAGTGGCTTGTCATGAACACTGCTTTCCTTTCCCAGTTCAATCTCCCCATTTGCCAACTTCTCGTGGAATATCCTACGCAGGCTATAACAATCCATAGTTGAGTGTCCCGCGTATTGGTGGAAAACACAGAAGTCTGGCCTTCTCTTCATCTCCTCCGTCACTGCAAATCTAGGCCTTGGGGGTTTCACCACCCCATGTTCAATCCATTGCTCGTATAGGCCTCTGAATGCTTTCTCACTGCATGTGATAGCCTCCGGGACCGACTTTCTTGCATATTTATCTCCAGGCCTTCCTTTGCTTCGCTCAAAATTTTTCTCATGCTTCTCCCTCTTGCCCCCTTGTGGTTTTGACTGAGAGTCAGCCAAAGCCACAGTTGCTGTTCTCTTGCCCCTCCATGTAACCGTCGCATGGCTAGTGGGCAGTGTCATGATTCCTCCCAAGTCTTGTGCGAAAGCTGAGAGGGTCGCGAAGGAATCACAAGCCTTGGTAATGAGGTGGGGCTTGAAGGAATCTAAGGCACCATTGTTGCAAATGCTGACCAGGTTCTTTTCTTCAATCGGCTCTGCACACTTCTGTGCCTGGGCCCTGAACCTGTCAACGTAATCTGATAGCTCCTCATTTGGCTTCTGCTTGAACCGCATGAGTTCTACAATGGTTACCTGTTTCTGCACATAGAAAAATTTCTTAAAAAATTGTAATTTGAGGTCATCCCAATCATGGACTGACCCCTTCTCCAAATTGTAGTACCAACTAAAGGCACTATCTGTCAAAGTTTTGTTGAATTCCCGCATCAACAAGTTGTGGTTGTTCACTTCATCATATCCCAGCCACGGAGACATCGACTCTACAAACCTGGCAATATGTTCCCTGGCATTTCCTTTCTCCCCGTTGTATTTTGGAAATTGCGGGGGATGCTCGATATATCCTACCGGGTAAGGTTGCCTCCGAATGTGTGCTGGGTAAGGCGGAGTAAAGTCCAACTCCGAGGGTCGAGATGTCTGCCTACGAAGTTGATTGATTACATCGATCATATCATCCTTCGTCACATACTGGCTCGTGGTGTGAACTCTCTGGGGTGTTGAGATATACTGTGGTATCGGCGGTGTGTATGGTAGAGAGATTGGTTGGTGCACACTTGCGTCATGCAAAGTCGGCACTGGTGGAAGTTGCTGGCTCACTCGTTGGACATCGCCTGGAATGGTTGGCATTTGCACCTGTGAAATTGATGGGAGAGCAATTGGGATGATGTTTGTCTGAGGTTGGCTTGCTTCCAACCTATATTGTGGCATGTCACCGCTGTGTTGGGCCTCCAAGTTGATTATTGGAACCGATTGACTTTCCGTCAAGGGCGATACAATCTGGTTCTCTTTGTTGTTGCTGCCATTGTTGTTGTCTTCCACTCCTACCTGTCCCCCCTGCGAGCTTCCTGGGAACATGGCCTTAAACGTAGGAATCTGCATCAACTGCTGGCGGAAGTTCCCCATCTCCTCTTGCTTCCTTTGCATTTCCAGCATCATGGCCATCATCATCCCTTGTCCTTCTCGTGCTTCCTTCAATGCCTTGAGCATCTCCAGTTGCACAGCATTCGTCTGGTCTCCACCTGCATCCTCGCCTTGCCTTCCTGCGTTGGTTTGTTGTTGATTAGTCATATGTGGTGATGTCGAACTCTCTTCTGAAACGTCTTCAACAAGTGGTTGGTCAAAATCCAGGTTTGCGCCTTGGAATGCTTGAAATACTTGTCTTGGAACTGGATCCGGCGAGGTAATGCTATCTGTTGGTGAAGCAGCTCTTCCTGTAATTCTCCCACTTCGAGTTGTGGGCATACCCTTCACGAATTCTACACCTCCCCAGCAGAGTCGCCAAATAAATGTGGGCAAGAAAATCGCGCCTTGCTCGCTTAGGGTTTCGTGTTGGCTGAGGAGGAGAGAAATCCACGAAGAATACGGAATTGATTGGTTGATTGTAGAGGGGAGAACGACAGGTGGGCGATTACTCCAACGACGCGTGGCAGAACCCCTAGAATCCGGAAACCGTGTTAGGGTTATTGGGATTCCAAGAGCCTTCTTCGGTTCTTCGAGTTGAGAGAGTGTTCGAATCTTGTTAGTGCTTTTTAGGTGGAATATCCGAGCCTTAAGCTACTAAAAGAGTCCGAGTCTTGTGTCCGGAGGGCAGTCCCCTTCCAAATAGAATGGAAGGGGTATTTATAGGGTATTCTGAAAAGTAGTCATGTGCAAGGCACATGCCTTCAGGAAAATTTCAGAAATACCCTTTAGTCCTTAGAATAATGCCCATATTGCCCTGTCCTTCTAGCCACCAATCCAATCCCTCAATCAATTCCCAAAATGAGCCGCCTCCACGAGTCTTCCGCCTCGGGACACGTGGAGGCTTCTCCCGGTCTAGCACATTTATTTCTGACTTTTTCATCTTCATTCCATTAGGTTATGCAAACCTTAACTTGCACATTTAATGAGGTCGTGGAACCCTAATTGTGCATTTAATTTAATTAGGTCATGTGAACCCTAATTTTGCACATGGGCCCACACAAACAAAATAAAATAATTAGAGACATTTATATATTATCAATTGGAAACAACATGGTATTGACAATTCAACACCTACAACATTATTTGATCCCCATTATTCAAATAACTACTCTAATTAAAGAAACCCCATAAAACATAATAAACTAATGAATTAAAGATTATCCACAATTCTTGATAGATCAAAATCATTGAGACCCAGAAGCAAAAATGGAACCTTAAAATAGTATATACTGCTGCTCAATCTTGTTGATGTTGCAAGATGACTCTGTTCTTCCTAAAGCAGTCGATTCGATGGTTACTTCTACAGAAACTTTGTTTTATTTGAGATTGGGGTCAAGGGTTTCTGATTCCGTTACTTTGTCGGTCATCGGTATAGTCTTAAGCTTTCAAAATTAGGTATATAGTGAAAGAATAGGGAGGAGAGGAGACGAGAGGGAGAGAGTTGTGAGAGAATGGTGAGGTGTCCAAGTTTATTTTTCTTTTAAGGGGTGTTCGAAAAAACCTACATATAACTCGTTTGTTAGTGGTGGGTGTTGGAAGGATAGAAATATAATTTAAGAAAATAAAAAAAAGAGTAAAGTAGACATTATATTTATTCAAACTAATTTATTAAAAATAATTTATAAATTATTTTTAAATAAATACTAAATTAGTGTTTATTTACTGATTTATAAACACTAATTTAGTATTTATTTAAAAATAATTTATAAATCATTTTTAATAAGTTAGTTTGAATAAATGTAATGTCTACTTTACTCTTTTTTTATTTTCTTAAATTATATTTCTATCCTTCCGACCCATATATATAAATAAATAAATATATATAATTGATACAATACAATATAAAATATATATTAGTAGGTATTATATTTATTTATAATATAACACTAAATATATAATATTCTAACATATAATATAATATATACTATTATACTATTATATAATAATATATTATTAATATATATTATATTATAATATATATATATAATTATAATATAATATTAAATATACAATATTATAACACATAATAATATATGCATATATAATATAATATAATATTTATATGTATTATATTTTTTTATATTATATTATACTTATAATACAATATAATATATTTATTTGTTTGGTGTTTAATTTAATGAAAAAATGGTAATTCTTATGATATTATATTGAATCAATGTGTATTTTTATTAATGTTCTTTTTAGTAATTTTTACATTTGATTTTAACTTATAAGTTATTATCAGTCAAAAAAATTAACAAATTGTTTTAACTTAATTTCTGACTTATAAGTCAATCTGGTACCGAACACTTTTAATTATAAGACACAATTTAAAATGACTTGGAACTCAACTTAAATTTTAACTTTAAGGACCTGTTCGGCATTGACTTATAAGTTGGTCAAACCAACTTATAAGTCATTTGCCGTTATTCCTCAATTTGGCAATGACTTATTTTTCTATTTATAAGTTGATTTTTAAGTCAAAAAAATAAATAAGTATTTGTAACTTATTTTAAGATGACTTATAAGTCTTTTTAAACTAAGTTAGTTTGACCAAATGTAATATCTATTTTGACCCTATTCTATTTTGCCCATCTTTTTATTACTTTCCTTTTTAGTAATCTTTATATTTGATTTTAACATATAAGTCATAATTAGTCGAACACATTCATAACTTGTTTTAACTTAATTTATGACTTATTATTCAAATTGATAGCGAACGCTTTTACTTATAAGTCACAACTTATAAGTCAACTTATATTTTAACTTTAAATCATTTTAAAATAAGTCGTTGTCGAACGGGCTTTAAGTCATTTTAAAATAACTTTAAGTCACTTTAATCCATTCCATTGCTTTCTCTCCTCTTAAGTAGTTGAAATTATACTTTTAATTTTGACGAAGTTATTTCCGATGAAATTTTTCGTCATAATTAACTTATTTTTCACCGAATAAATTCTATCAAAATAATTTCGTCGGAATTAACTGATTTTCTTAGTGTGCTCACCCCAACGTACACATGAAACAAGTGCACATTCCTCTCGATCAACTATAATTATTATTTTTTAGAATATTTGTAACTTCCGTTATAACTAATGAGTAATTTGATTATTACTAGCTAATACAAAATATTATATTGGTTGTCTAACTTAATAACAGCGGTATGATAATAGAATTGTGATGAAAATTTAATTGAAGCACGTTATGTCATTATATACTAACATAAAAAGAAATCAAAACAAATTCTTTAGGTGCGAAACAATGACAGTGAATCATCATCATGCTCAAGCCCCAATGTTGTAAATTAGGAAAAAAAATTACTTCAAAATCTATCTATCTATATAACAAAATATAAATAATTTTAAATTTTTCGCTCATCCTAATAAATCATTTAGACTGTCTAAAGTCTGGGATAAATTCCACCGTCTATAGTACCAGAGGCACGTGACTATTACTAGTCTATCTGATAAAATATAAATAATTTTAAATTTTCCGATCACTCGATAAATTATCTCAACGGAATCCGGCTAGTATTAATAATGTACTTCCCAATACTTAACATCTTTTTGGTCAATTTTCTCCCACAATTTCGTTCCGGCTCTGTCCCGCCCAATTTTTATCTTAGAGCGGTAAGCATCCCAAATCTCACTCAAGCCTCTCTTCCATAATCACGGTATCTTGCAAATGCAACAACAACAGAAACGTGAGAAATCGCTGGAGTACGCACAAGCTAAGCATTTCTCTTCCACTCTTTACGTATTCTCTATTTTAATCTTGCCCTTTTCAAAACAATATCTCTGATTAAATTTTCTTTTAGCAAAGGTTTTTTTTATATTTTTCCAAGAATTTGTGATCTAGTTCTATTGATCCGAGTGTTTGATTGTTTGTGTATTTATTGGTTTTTCACCATCATACTTATAAAAAAAAAATTTCATGAGATAACAAGCTCACTCACTTGGAATGTGCCACACGAATGTTTAATTTTTGATAGGAAATTAGGATTCCCTAATAAGGTTTGTTATTTTCTTTTTATTTTATAATTTTTCCCCTTAAGCGCTTTAAAGTCTGCAATGTGTTATGCTTGAAAGTTTTTGTTAATATTGCCTAATCTTTTATTTATTGATTTTCGATCTTCAATGCTGGCATTTAAGTGTTCACCTCTTTTTTTTTCTTTCCTTGGTTTTTTTTCCTTTTCAACCTAATTCGCATTGATTGATTCGATAGGTTCAATTTCTATATATTCAATCAAGCTCAAATGATGTGGGCAGAACCTTATTATCTTTGATCATTGAATTTTGCTACTTATTTCTTTTATTGGTTTTCGATCTTCAATGCAGATTTTAATTGTTTATTTGTTTGTGTGTGTGTGTGTACACACACACACATACACCCATACATTTCCCTTTTCAACTTCATTGGCTTTGGTTGGCTCAATTTATGTTATTCATTCAATTTTAGTTGACCGATGATTCTTTGTCTGACATGCTCCAGGAGCCCTTATGTTTTTGTTTGAAGGCAATTTCGGTAGCATATTGCACACAGGAGATTGCAGACTTGATCAAGAGTGTTCGCAAAGCTTATCTGACAAGTATTTAGGTAAGAGAACTAGGGAACCTAGATGTCAGACTGATTATGTCTTCTTAGACTGCACATTTGGGAGATTTCCTTCAAAGATGCCAAGTAAACACTCTGCAATTAGGTACGCAGGTACTTCTACTCAGGCTCATCTAGCTTATGTTCTTTCTAGTCTCTACTCTGGTATGATGTGTTGCAGTATTCATATGTTTGAACTCCGCCTACTCATGCCTTGTCCTGTTTACATGTTATAGTCGAGTGTTTGATTATTTGGGTATTTATTGGTTCCAAGACCTTATCACTTGATTGTACACAGTACCATGCTTAGCATGGTCGCAGGACACGACACTTCCTCTGTTTTAATTACTTTCATTTTGCAACTTCTGGATAATAATAATAATAATACTGTATATCAAGCAGTTCTTCAAGGTGTACGCACGTAAAATAAATACACACACACTCGTGTGGTCCTTATATAGAAAATGAAATATTCACAAAAAAAGAATTAAGAAGGAAATTGTTCTTCACAAGTTCTTTTTTATAATATTTCTACAATATTTTCCATCACATAAAGATGAGACATACACCGCTTCCACCGTCATGTAAAAGTAGACCTTGTGAAAATAGGTCTATTCTTAAGAACAAGAATTGTGGTTTGATTTTCAAATCTATGAGATTATTTATATATTTGGCTTAGTTTTTGCCAATTTAAGTGAAGAAAAATTTGATGCTCATGACAAGTCCGCATCATGAGTAGTGCAATTGGGCTACGATATCGTTTTCCATAGAAAATATCTATAGTGATTGGCAAATGATGTGTCCATTTCATTTTTGGGCAATTATCTCTTTCATATGTAGTAATACTCTATAATACTTTCTTGGCATAGTAGCTCATACACGATATGATGCATCAAACAATTATACTCCCGTTTGATATTTGGCTTTTTCCTTGCATGTATTAAGATTAATTTGTCGAACACATATCTTCCTCTTCTTTATATTTTTGCAATAAAATTATTTTTATCACATTACAAAACTATATTGCTTAGATGTGTCTAGGAAAATCTTGATATTCATTTTAAAAAAAAAATAAGAAGTTTAAATGAGACAATTGTTTCCAAAAGCAGAGAGTGGTACATAGGGAAAGGAACTATTCACTAAACTCTAGTTAAGTTTGGTTATTCTGTATACAAGTATGAATTACTCCCCAGACCCTACTGCTAGTGTATGGATGGACCCACAAATTATGTACAAAATAGAAGTGAACTAATAAACCCAAAACAGTGTTGCAGCATCCCATGCATTCTATCCTAGCCATGTGAAAAAGCTGAAAACAACATAAATGGCGGTGAGTTCATTGCATTGGAATGATCATATAATTCATATACTAGTGATCCATTGAAAATATTATCCTGTTCATCTCAATACTTTCCCCCCTTTTTTTGTAATAATATGTGACACTACTCATATGTTTACAATTTTATTATATGAGTTTGAAAACACATTGAAACTGATGTTGTAGTGTTTTTGTTGGGTCTTGTCTTATTGTCTTGAACATGGAGTTTTGGTTTCAGGCATTTGATGTTGCGCCTTTATTTGAGCATCCAGAGGTACACCCAAAACTAGTAGCTTCAATCATTCTAGGTGGTGGTGTTAGGACTCGTCTCTTTCTTCTCACTAGCAGAAGAGATAAACCTGTTGTAAGCGATGCCCATATGTTTTCCCTACAATACTGATAATTGTAAATTGTGTTGTTTGACTTAGGATGAATGTGGTTTCGTGTATACCATGGCTGATAGGTATGTCAGCATCTTCTATTTAAAATGATATGGTTATATATCCACAGAGTTTTGGTAATTCGTCCACCTGTGCACTCATGTTTTGAATGTTGTGAAAGCGAGTAGCAGTTATACTTGTGTGTTGTAATGAACTGTTCTTTCCCTAATTAAGTAGTGATTTGGTATTTCGTGGGCAGTTTGTTGAAGGCCAACTTTGTACACATGTCACGATAAATTATTTAGATAGTTAATTGTAAAGATGATGAATGATCATGTACCGAATAATTTTATTTAATTAATAATATTTGAGTTTTTTGTACTTTTGTCATAATTTGTTATAGGTCATTGAACCATCGCTTATTTTGTTTGTAAAATAATTTCGACATTTGTTACATAACAAAGAAAGGCAACATTTATATTGTTGCAAATCATAACAACTTTCGTTGCACAGATAAAGCAAATGACAACTTATAGTGTTGTTGCTAATTGACGATAACTTTTGTTGCTCTCAAAAAATAATCAACGTCGAATATTATCGTTGCTAATTGATCATAATTATCCAGAACAAGACCAAAGACAACGAATAATTTCATTGACAATTAATATATGATCGGTTTATTATGCACAGTTAGCAACGAACATCGTTGCAAAAAACTATACAATCAGCAACGAAAATTAGTTAAGGCAATAATTTTTATACTATTCAGCAACAACAAATATTGTTGGCAAATGTGTATCAAATGCAATAAATTTTATTTTTGTTACTAGAAAAAAGATTCTTTTCGTTGTCAATTAGGCGGATTTTGCAACGAAAGTTGTTTTTCAGTAACAATTTCTTAATAAATTTGCTACAAAATATTTCGTTGCTAAATAATCTATGATTTTACACGAAAACAAACTTTCGTTGCGAAATATCCAACTTTTTGCAACGAAAAAAAATATTCGTTGCTAGACAATTAGCAACGCTCATTGCGCAAGGAATGGTGCAACGACGAAAAATCGTTGCAAATGACCTTTCGCAACGAAATTTCGCATATTTAGCAACGAAAATCGTTTGTTAAAAAATCGCCATTTTTTTGTAGTGCAAGATTATCAACAACAATAGCAACCATCAACAACAATGACATGAAATCATTTCAAAATCGTAGTTGTTCAATTAGAACAACTACTAATCAATTCAAATCAAAATCTAGAAACATACCTAAAATGTCAAATAATTTTTGCCTTCAAATTGGGATTATTGAAAATTGATAATGGAGGTTCTTGACTAAATGGAGGCTGCCAATGATAAAAGAAAGATCGGTGACGTCGCTTGGATACAAGTTTGTTTGGAAAATTTTTTGCCTTCATATAAAAATGTGACGTCATTACATACTTTATCACTAAATATAAGGATTTATGACGAACCAGTTTTGTCACTTATCCACTCATCTAATTAGTGACGCACTATTATCTCGTCATATAAAATTGGTACTTGTGACAATAAAAATGGTCATAATTTATTAAATTTTCGTCTTTACAAAATTTGCCTCCAAAATTGCTTAAAATTTTTTGCCTCCAAATAAAATTGTGACGATATTACGTACTTTGTCACTAAATATAAGAATTTATAACGAACCATTTTTGTCACTTATCCACGCATCTAATTAGTAACGCACTATTATCTCGTCATATAAAATTGGTATTTATGACAATACAAATTGTCATAAATTATTATTTTTTCGTCTTTAAAAAATTTCCTTCCAAAATTTTTCATAAAATTTTTGCCTCCAAATAAAATTGTGACGATATTACGTATTTTGTCACTGAATATAAGAATTTATGACGACCCATTTTTGTCACTTATTCACTCATCTAATTAGTGACAAACTATTATCTCATCATATAAAATTGATATTTATTACAATATAAATTGTCATAAATTATTATTTTTCCGTCTTTAAAAAATTTTCCTCCAAAAATAATTTTGCCTCCAAATAAATTTGTGATGAATTTGTATTTGGTGTCACTAAATGTGAACATTAGTGACGAAATCATATTGTCACTAAATTTTACAAATAATTAATGACAAACTATTATGTTGTCATCGAAAGAAATATTTGTGATAATAAATACTGTCATCATTTATTACAAAATGTCACCAAAAGGTTTCTCTCCAAAATTTTGGTGCGAAATTCTACCTCCAAAATAACTTGTGACGAAATTTTTTTAATCGTCATCAAATGTGTAAATTAATGACGATATAAATGATTAATGGTAACAAAATTAAAGGTCGTCACAAAAACAAAAGTTTTAGTGACGATTATGAATTTCGTAATTATTAATTAACAAATTGTGACAAAAATTTGTGCATGGCAAAAAATTCGTCATAAAATGTGTGATTTCTTGTAGTGAAATAATCATATCTAACAAACATCCTAGTTACATTAGAAATCCAAAAGATCTGATAAAATTATGCAATTAGAAATCTGGAAAAACACGTAGAAAAATGTGTCCTCGAAATTCATGTTAGGTGCGGCTGCGCCAAGTCTGGCATGGGATTGGGCACGACAGTGCTACAAATCCAGAGAGCTTGTTTTTGTTTCTGCAAAGCGGCGCGATAGCGCTAGTTTTGTGCTGGATTTCGGCGAGGTCGTGCTTGTCAGAAAAAATCGCTTCCTTTATGTATTTAAGCCCTAAATTAGATCTTGTTCATCCTTCACTTCCCTCAGCAATCATGATTCTTTGTTTGGACTAAATAAATGAACTTAGAATCATATTGCCAATGAACGCTTTGATAAATGCTTTGATGTGTATCTCGAATCCTCGACCTTCATTCCATGCAATTCAAACTCGTGATGTCAAATGAAAGATTGTAAACGCTGGCACTTGCTAGGACATCCACAACATCGCATGAACTCTCATCTCTCCATGAATTTACACGTAACTTTAACGAAGATTAGACGACAACCACCTAATATCCTTGAGCTACAATGTAAACATCCTTAAGTTGATGTCAGCCCAATCACCTAAGATCATTTGTTGAACATTTGGAGCTTGAGTCAAAAGATTTTCATAAAATTTTGGCCCCCTCATGATTGTGTCACTCATCCTTTCCTGCTTGCGGCATAACCATTTCTGAACCTAATTTCATGCTTGTAACTCATGCATCATTGGGTATAATAGTTTTAGATATCACCCAAGTGTTATAGTGTAACAATATCATTTTTTGTTTTGATGCAAATCTTTTTAATTTGCGAAATACTATTATTGCTAGGCAATTAATATCATCTTTTTATACTCAAGACATTTATTTCCAATACAATTTCTACATTTTTATATGTTTCCGCCATATTTTAATGAAGAGATATCTATCCATCTCTCTCTCTCTCTCTCTCTATCTCTCTATATATATATATATATATATATTATAGACCTGATTTTCTCTTTGATCCTATAATTATAGAAGTTATAGTCTTAAGTCCAGACATAAATGTTAATCAAAACTTGATATTTTAAATTATGGTAATTAAACTCGAACTGGACTGTCAGTTCGACTAGTAAAAATCAGAATCAGTTGGCACTCCGGTTCGGTTTGAACAAAAAAATTGTTTTTGGTCAAAACTCGGTCAAACCCGGTGACCCGACCGTTGGATCAATCGACGTCGTGACCCGATAACCAGGTCACCTATTTTACCTGTGACGCCCCCAAAATTAGGTATACATCACCCATCTTGGGTTGTCAGATACATGGTACAGAATACAAATATAACTTAATAATACAACTGTCGTGTACAATACGACAAAACATAACTGTGAGTTTGAATACAATTATTGTCTACTAGAGACTATACAAACTCAAAAGGAGACCTCATTACAATTATTGTCACACTATTTAACAGAATAGTGAGGACTACTAATACTATCATCTGGTCCATCATTCCATTTCCCGACTCGTCCTAGCTATATTCTCATTTTCTGAAGAGAACAGTGAAAGAAAGGGTGAGCTCAACTAGCCCAGTAAGAAATATTATGACTAAGATAATGCAGAATAAATTATCATTAGCCTTCAACAGTGTTAAACTGATAAAATATAACGAACATCAAGTTTAACTGCAGCGGAACAAGCAATCCATTAAAAGAGTCAAGTAGAGAATAAAATCTACTATCTTCTATGATTTAAAAGGTTTTTCAACACTGTTATCGTTGAGACTCAGCTTAACAAAATAATCCACATCATCGAATCACCCCTGCACTACGGCCAATGATATTCTTTAGTATCACGACCACAATTATCCATGCACTACGGGCCAAGAATATTTGTGTATTCATTAATGGTCATGATCATGCCAACAACTATCCATCAATGCACTACAGGCCAATGAAAACTTTTACCACATCATTTGTAACATTACGGTTATGATTATACCGAATAATCTCTGGTTATAATCATACCAAGTCCATCTATGCACTACAGGCCACAGATGACTTTCAATATTTTATAAACATGAGGATGATGCCAATGATATAAGAATTCAATAAAACAAGTTCAATAATTAATTTATCCAAGAATTAACAACGTCCAAATTGTCAATATGATACTGCTTTGTGGAGTAAAATTCAAGAATTCCTAGAAGAATATTTTCATGAAAAGATACTAGATGAAACGCAAATATTAAAGATATTCCACTAATTTCATGGAGTATAGAAGTCAAAACTTTAACCAACTGAGTATAATAAAGAATGGAATAACAAAAGAAATCACCATGCATGCGATAGACTGCACAGACAGGTTATTCTAACAGAATAATAAATAATGGAACCAAGTCTGGCGTAAAACGCACAGACAGGATATTCCAACAGAATAATAATAAAGACGGAATCAAGTCCGGTGTAAAACACACAGACAGGATGTTCTAACAGAATAATAATAAAGACGGAACCAGGTCCGGATTAAAACACACAGACAGGATGTTCCGAACAGAATAATAATAAAGACGGAACCAGGTCCGGTGTAAAACACACAGACAGGACGTTCCAACAGAATAATAGAAGAATGTCACCAAGTATAGGGTAGACCGCGTATACAGGTTATTCCAACAGAATAATAAGAAATAGAATAACAACAGTTCTCTTCATGAATAAGAAAGAATAACACCCCTTACCGTTTTAAAGAAGAACTGAAATAAGGAAGTAGTTAAGTAGCATAATACTTTTCTTCTCTCTCTATAGTTTCTCTCTCTAGAGTTCAGTGAATTCGTAAGAAATAATGAAGGAATGAGCTGCTATTTATAGAAAAATGAAATGCATAGTAACTAATCCATGAACGGTCCAGATTGATTACTTTAATCTGACGGTTCATATTTAAAGAAAAATCTTTTAAATAAAATATAATATATTCTATTTATAGAATAACTTTAATAAAGTATTCTATTTTATATAAAAAGATGTTTCTGTTTTATTACGTTAATAATACGAATAAAATAAAACTTCATTATCGCTAAATAATTCATATTATTAACTGACAATAATTGAATCAAACTGAGTGACTTCTCACATAAGCATTAATAATCAATATCGTGTGCTACTATGCAACCACACGTGTTACTGTACTTTTACTACCGAGTAGTTCAACAATATCAATGGTAAAACTTCCGCCATTATTTTTAATAAAATATTTTTGTCATTTTCTCAATCCGATAATAATTCTATTGTGGGGTCCACCAATTATTGTGCCGTTGTACGAATATTCCCTGTTAAAACGAATATTTCCCGACCAATCGAATATTATATAACAACTTGCGTACTTTGTAAAATTTATAAATATTACCCACAACTATAACATTATATCAAATTAACTCCATAATATTCAAAAATGATATTTATAGAAAATTCATCTTTATTTATAAAAGTTAGGGTCTTACAACCTCCCCTTCTTATGAAATTTCGCCCTCGAAATTAGGGTACGTACCTGGTATGTCGAAGAGGTAAGGATACCTTGACTTCATTTCAAATTTTAACTCCCAAACTATTTTCTCAACATCGTGATTTCTCCACAAAACTTTGACTTGAGGTATAACCTTGGAGCGTAGAATATGTTCCTTCTTATCTAAGATTTGAACAGGAACTTCTTCATACGTCAAATCCTCCGCTATTTTGTCCGGTTTTAACTCAATAATGTGGTTCGGGTCTTCCACATATTTACGTAACATGGATATGTGAAAAACGTTATGAACATGAGACGTACTTGGCAGTAAAGCGAGTTTATAAGCCACAGTTCCTACTCGATCGAGGATTAAAAATAGACCGATGAATCGAGGATTGAGCTTTCCTCTCTTTCCAAATCT
Organism: Panax notoginseng; assembly: GCA_016801055.1. Classification (NCBI taxonomy): domain Eukaryota; kingdom Viridiplantae; phylum Streptophyta; class Magnoliopsida; order Apiales; family Araliaceae; genus Panax; species Panax notoginseng. Next base: position 90,567,610 of record CM029014.1, read on the forward strand.
CGTAACTCCTTTCCATGGATCAACACGTAAGAACACATGATCTCCTCTATCAAATTTCACGTCCTTTCGATGAAGATCAGTATAACTCTTTTGTCGATCATGTGAGGTTTTTATACGTTGTCGGATCGTTTGAATATTTTCTATAGTCATACGTACCAACTCCGGTCCTAACAACGTTGCTTCACCCATCTCATCCCAGCATACTGGAGAACGACATTTTCTTTCATACAATGCTTCGAATGGAGCCATGCCAATACTTGCTTGATAACTGTTGTTTTAGGAAAACTCCACTAATGGTAAGAACTTGTCCCAACTTCTCTTGAAGTCAAGGACACAGAGTCTTAATAAATCTTCTAGAGTTTGAATAGTCCTCTCTAATTGTCCGTCCGTTTGAGGATGATATGCCGAACTAAATCGTAAATCCGTGCCCATAGCTTTTTGTAAGCTAACCCAATCGTGAAGTGAATCTTGGGTCTCGGTCAGAAACTATGGATACTGGCATACCATGCTGTCCTACAATCTCATTTATGTACATACGAGCAAGACGTTCAAGTGTATAAGTTTCTTGTATCGGTAAAAAATGAGCAGACTTGATCAATCTATCAACAATGGCCCAAATCGCATCAATATCTTGAGAAACCTTAGGAAGACCGGTAACAAAATCCATGGTAATGTGCTCCCACTTCCATTCTGAAATTTCAAGTGGTTGCAATGGACCTTTTGGTACTTGATGCTTCGCTTTGACTCATTGACAAGTTAGACACCTTGAGATAAACAGCGCTATCTCTCGCTTCATATTGCTCCACCAAAATGCATGACGAAGATCATGATACATTTTGGTACTCCCAGGATAGATTGCAAACGGTGTGTTGTGTGCCTCCATCATGATTTCATACTTTAAATCAGGGTTGTTAGGAACACAAAGTCTGGAGTTGACTCGAAGTATTCCTTCTTCTTCGATTCTTGTTTCCGGCATAGCACCTTCTTGCACTTTCTTCCTCATACGCATCAGCTCCAGGTCTGTAGCTTGAGCAGCTTTAACTATATCGATTAAAGTTGGTTTTACTCGTATATTCGCCATCATCACATGGGTCCCTAAAGTCTTTAACTTTATCTCCATTCTTTGCAAGTCACACAAAATGGGCCTTTGTGTTGACAATATCGCACTCGTACTTGCATATGATCTTCTACTCAATGCGTCAGCTACCACGTTCGCTTTTCCAGGATGGTATTGAATGGTATTATCATAATCTTTCAACAGTTCAAGCCAATGTCGTTGTCGCATGTTGAGTTCCTTTTGAGTGAAGAAATATTTGAGGCTTTTATGATCCGTAAATATTTCCACCTTCTCCCCATACAAGTAATGCCTCCAAATTTTAAGTGCAAAGACAACAGCTGCCAACTCTAGATCATGAGTAGGATAATTCCTCTCATATTCCTTGAGTTGTCTTGATGCATAAGCTATGACTTTTTCATATTGCATGAGAACGCATCCCAACCCTTTGCTCAAAGAATCACTGTAGATGACAAATCCCTCCGAGCCAGATGGTATTGTTAGAACAGGTGCTGAAATGAGTCTCCTCTTGAGTTCTTGAAAACTCTTCTCACATTCTTCGCTCCAACCGAACTTTGTATCTTTCCGAGTCAGCTGAGTTAGTGGAGTAGCGATTCGAGAAAATCCTTCCACGAATCTCCGATAATAACCAGCTAAACCGAGAAAGCTACGTACTTCAGTTACTGATTTAGGTTGCTCCCAGCTTTGAATGGCTTCAATCTTTGTCGGGTCAACAGATATTCCACGACTTGATACAACGTGCCCAAGAAATGCTACCTCCTCCAGCCAGAACTCGCATTTCTTCAACTTGGCATAAAGCTTGTATTCACGAAGCTTTTGGAGTACCAGCCTCAAGTGTTGATCATGATATTCACGACTTTTGGAATAAATAAGGATGTCATCAATAAAGACGACCACAAAGTAATCCAAATATTCCTTGAATACCCGGTTCATCATATCCATGAAGGCAGCAGGAGCATTGGTCAATCCAAAGGACATGACTAGGAATTCATAATGCCCGTACCGAGTTCTGAAAGCCGTCTTTGGAATATCCTCAGTTTTAACCTTCAGCTGATGATATCCAGAACGAAGATCGATTTTCGAAAAGAATTGTACTCCTTGCAACTGGTCAGATAGGTCATCAATACGTGGCAATGGGTACCTGTTTTTGATGGTAACATGATTCAACTCCCGATAATCAATACAAAGTCACATACTTCCATCTTTCTTCTTTACGAATAGAACAGGAGCACCCCAAGGAGAAGTACTAGGACGAATAAAGTCAATGTCTAAGAATTCCTGCAGTTGGATCTTTAACTCCTGAAGTTCAATAGGAGCCATTCGATACGGGGCTTTGGAAATGGGTTTTGTACCGGGTTCAAAGTCGATACAAAATTCAATTTCACGCTCTGGGGGTAGGCCAGGAAGTTCTCCAGGGAATACGCCAGGAAATTTATTAACAATAGAAATATCATTCAAAACTGACGTATTTTTGTTTAGATCCGTGGCATGAGCTAAGAAAGCTTGACATCCGTTTTTCAATAAACGAATAGCTTTATGGTTTGAGATGACAGCGATTGGTTTTAATGGTTTGGTTGCTTGAATTCGCATAATAGGTTGATTAGGAATATGAAAGCTAACAACCTTACGAAAACAATCAATTTTTGCATGATGAGTAGTTAACCAATCAATCCCTAGAATCACGTCAAATGTAAGTATTTTTAATGAAATAAGATCGACAGGTAATGTGTGGGTACCAACTTGAACCAAACAAGACTTATAAACCGTGGATGTAATGAAGGTTTCTCTCAATGGAGTTTCAATAGATAAGTCAAAGTCTAATTTCTCCGGAGTCAAATTTAATCGATGAGCGCAAGTAGGAGAAATAAAAGAATGGGTAGAACCGGTATCAAATAAAGTATAGACTTCGTTAGAGTTTATGATAAGCTTACCCGTGATGACCTCATTCGGGTTCCTTACTTTCTGGGAGGTCACAACAAACGCTCTCCCTTGCACTACCGGTTTTGACTTTTCTGGGACGGCCTTTGGTGCCTCCATCCTAGCTGAACTTATTTTTGATAAACGATAAAATCGAGCTAAATGACCTTCTCTTCTACAATTATAACATGCGTTAGACGACATCACCCAGTTTGGACTGATGTGCCCCTCCCATCCGTATTTAAAACATATGATAGGCGGTCGTTCTCCTTCCTTAACAACGAGTGCTGGTGCTGACGTCTTTCCATCATTGTTGAATCTCCTCTTCTTGAAATGACCATTCTTATTGTTTTGGCCCTGATTACCACCGAAGTGGTTACCATTTCTGGCCTGTTGATTCCCTCCACGCTTGTTGTCACCGCTTCGATGACTACTCTCACTGGTATTTAAAAGTAATATGCATACAAGCCAATCATGTATGATGATAAAGCATATACTTTGTAATCAATCTTATTTATTTATTAATAAAAGAATTATTTATAAAGGCATTTATTATCAACATGGTTCTGTTTTAATAATATGTGATAAACACATAGTTTTAAACAATACTTTTAGAATCATGATGAGATCATGCTAATGAGATCTAAATTCTTAGATAGCTTAAAACTAAAATGTTCCCAATCAATGGATTACTAAAAAGGGGATTAGTGAATCCGGATAGATTGGTACATATGTTGCTTGCTCATTGGATGAGGATGATTGATCTCATGATCATTTATGTGGAGACACTAAAGCAAGTATGTAGGTGCTTATTGGAGAATAAGTTCACTGAACGTGACTCGCTAAGGAATACCTAATGGAGTTTTACTTACCTGTCAATAGGAATTCCTATAGTGATAGTAGTACAAATGATCCTTAGACTTGAGATCATCATAGTATCTTATATATAATTAATTACACTTTGACTTATTCCTTAAGACTCTTAGAGTATATCAAAGGGTATGCTTGGGTGTAATAAGTCATATATGAAGATAATGAATGATAAATAAAGAATTTACCACTTTTAGTAAAAGAAGAGAAATGTCCTATGTGATTCGATAAATGACAACCCAGGAATCCTTGGCCAAGGTGAAATGAAATTAGAAAGTAGTTTCTAATTTGCATTCATTAGGAGTTGTGCATTTAGGAATCGAAATACATATAATTAAATAAAATAAGACTTGACAGTAATTCTGTGTCTTATATTTAATTGGGACATTGTATGGTGGAAGGATTGAATTATACGGTAACTATTAACTCAAAGGTTCTTTTATGATTAATGTTGAAATCTATATTATCTGAAAAGTCGTTGATCGCTAGGGAGGCTTATCCCTATTGTAGAATAAATATTATTTATTTAAATAAATTAATCGTTTAATTTATTTATTTAAATAAGATTAGAATTGTTCTAATTGATTTATTCACAACCAGTTTAATATGGAGAACCTAAAGGGTCACACCATAAAAGGAAGAATAATTATTTAAGAAGTTAATGGCATAATCGTAATAATATGTTAAGTATATTTAATTTAATCTATGGTGATAGAATAAATTAAATAGCTTAATATTTATTATTTAATATTTTAGAAATATTAAATATAAATTAATAAGAGGAGTCTTATTAATATTATTACAATTATTATTATTTTAATTTCTAAAAGAGTTTAGAAATTAATTTAATATAAGTACTCTCATTTATCACTAATAAGATTAGGGAGCCCATTTAATTAAAAGAGTTTAATTAAATAAATAATACCTTATTTTAATTAAATAGGGTTACCTGATATCTTTATAAGAGGAGTCTTATATCAGATATACGTAATTCCAATAATTAGATAGTACACCCCTTTTTTTATAGAGATAGGAAAAATTAAGGTTTGAGCCAATACATCCTTTATCTTGAAAATTCTTCTTCCTTAGTGGATCACCTCTAGAGGCCATACACTTTGGTGGCTTACATTGAAGGAATCTACCCGGAGATTCAAGGAGATCGCGGAGAAGTAGGAGGTGAACTCGTACCTGAGGAAGCTCGATTCTACAAGGGTATGATTTCATAATTTCTTATTCTTCATTTAATTAATAATATGCATAAAGGATGATCCGGGTAATTGGTTTGTGAAAAATTTTAAAATCTGATTTTATTATGATTTCGCTATTTTGCAATTTGATTGCTACTTTAATTTTCACAAAATCAAACAGTGGTATCATGAGCCAAACTTTATGCGAATTATTAATTGTTTTGATTCCATATATGTATGGATATGTATTTAGAATAATTTATTGGACATAATTTGTTGTATAATTTTTTTTTTTATGAAAAACGAAATTCATTCGCGAAATCTATTTTTTATAATCGGCATTATTTTAGCTGATTCCGCGGAACAATGATTTATTTATACCAACAGTTTATCTAAACTTGATTACCATACGGATATGTATGATTTTTTTAATATTATATATTATATATAAATTCCGTGATATGAGTGGGCAGCGTGGCAAAGGATAATAGTATATAATATATATCACGTGACAAGGTGTCTGCAAGATACTAATAGTATATCATACTATAATATAATTGTAAATAATATATATGATATATATAAATGCTTCAGGTATCATTCTTCATATGTATCATACTTAGTATTCATATATATTTTGATAGTTAACATATAGAAGATTTCCCACGTGGTTAGTATGTTAACTAATTTATATATATATATATATATATATATATATATATATATATATATATATATATATATTAATCAAGACTAAATTATTACATATTTATATATATAATATTTTAATAATTTTATAATTAAAATAAAGAGTTTATTTTAATCTTGAAATTGGATTTCATGCAACTTAAAATTGTCCATTAAATGATATTCATATATATATGGAATGATTTTATTTATTGATACATATGATGATATGTATAATAATAAATGAGATTGATTATGGACTATTGACCAATGTGATTGAATTTATTTTAGTTGGATGTTTGAATGAATGAGTTTTATTAAATGGGGTCTGCGTACCTCGTCTTTTCTAGTTTTCTTCTGATGTAAATTTTATCTTTCTCCTATGTACTTTCCCTTGACTGTTGATCAAGGTTTCTATTTAAATTAAATAATTTAATTGTATAGGATTAATTAGAATTTTTTTGAAGAACCAGAGATCAAAGAGCAAGGACCGCTTGAAGACTCGTTTGTAATGGAGCCCGAGTTTAAATGTAATAGTTATATTTAAATGTTTATTCTTGCACCCTAGGGTTTGACCTTTTGGTTCACTTGGTGGCTCTAGTGAACCAAACTAGAATAAAAGTCCATAATCAATCCGGGTAGAATATAGTATTCTATATGTGCATGCTAGTATTATATATATATTATATATTATGCAAACATGCTTCGCATGTTTAATAATATGACGCGTATTTTATATATATATTTGCATGCGCGCTAAACAAGATGAGACAAATAATAACAAATCCCTCAAAGTTTTTATATATTAAGTCTTAAGTGTTCAACGATATTTAGAATATTGAACGTCGCCTTCTAGCATGATAAAATTAATAAAGTATTAAATATTTAATATGAGTTTGTTGTGTCACCACAAGGCAAGTATTAAGTATTTAAGATGTTAATTTATCACATTTGATGCTTATAAAGAAAATTGAACAATATTGTTTTGTTGTGTCACCACAATGACACTATTTTTCTTTTTTGAATATATGAAAGTGCTAGGTTAGACTTAACTTAGATAATTTTGATTCGGATGTGCCACCACTTGATCAAAATAATCTAAGAGACAAAACATGAAAAGTTACATGATGATGTAATTGACAAGGAGTTGTCTACCTATTTATTTATATATAGTTTGTTGTGTCACCACAAGGCTATATATATTTGAAATGAGATCCTTATTCTCACTAACAAAAACTTTAATTAGATTTTGCCGAACTATATAAACGAGGGTAATATAGTTTGAAGAAAATAGTGGGAGATACCAATATAAAATAAGACCTAATTTATTTTGGTAATTAATTAAATGAATGTTTGCTAAAATATTGTCTTTTTACATGCAAAATTTTGAAAATGTCACATTCACTAATTTCACTGCGTAGCATACTTGATGCTAACAAATTGACCGGACCGCACTACACGGATTGGTTAAGTAATCTGAGAATTGTTCTCACTGCTGAAAAGATTTCTTATGTCCTAAATTCGCCCGTACCTGCAAAAGTTGCAGAGACAGCCTCTGAGGAAGAGATTGCTACTTTTAAACAGTGGCAAGATGATGCATCTGTGGCTCAATGCATCATGCTCGCATCCATGAGTAACGAGCATCAGCGTCAGCATGAAAACATGGATGCTCATACTATACTGCTGCACCTACAAGAGCTGTATGGTGAGCAAAGTAGGACTGCTAGATATGAGATATCTAAGGAGCTCTTCCGATCTCGGATGACCGAGGGTACTACTATTGAGACTCATGTCCTAAAGATGATTAATTTGATTGAACATCTTGGACAGCTTGGGTTCGTCATGGATGGGGAGTTGAGTCAAGATTTGATCTTGCAGTCACTCCCTGACACCTTCTCACAATTTGTTGTGAATTTTCACATGAATAAGTTGGACGTCAGCTTGCCTGAGTTACTTAACATGTTGAAAACTGCTGAAGGTCACTTCCCATCCAAGAAGAACCATGTCTTACTGGTGAATGATTCTTCCGAGAAAAGGAAGAGGCCCAAGGTATCTTCTAAAAAGAAGAAATCCAAGAAGGCTAAGGGAAAGGCAAAAGTGAAGGATCAAAAGAAACCTGATCTAGCTAGCAAAGAAATTTGCTTCCATTGCAACAAGCCGAGTCACTGGAAGAGGAACTGCAAGGATTATCTTGCTGAACAAAAACAGAAGAAGCTTGGAGAAGCTTCGAACCCTAATCAAGGTTTGTTTATGATTGAAATTAATTTTTTTGAAAGTCAATCTTTTACTTGGGTATTGGATACCGGCTGTGGTTCTCACATATGTAATAATATGCAGGGATTGGTCAGAAGTAGAAAGCTGAGCAAGGATGAGGTCGTTCTACGAGTGAAAAATAGAGCAAAGGTTGCTGCATTAGCTGTAGGGACTTATTGTTTAGCACTGCCTACGAGCAAGTTCATTAATTTAAATAATTATTATTTTGTTCCTAATATCATTACAAACATTATTTCTATCTCTGTATTGGATATGGATGGCTTTAATATTATAATAAAGAACAACAGTTGTTCTATTTATAATGATAATATTTTATATGGTGTTGGTAATTTGCGAAATGGACTTTATATACTTGACTTGCATGAAAATATACTTCAAATTGAACAAACTAAGAAAAAGAAAAGAGATGATGTTAATTATACCTTCATGTGGCACTGTAGACTCGGTCATATTAATGAAACAAGATTATCTAAGTTGTATAAAGATGGGCTCCTAGAGCTATCGGATTATGAATCATATCCAACTTGTGAATCTTGTCTCATGGGCAAAATGACTAAATCTCCTTTTAGTGGAAAAGGAGAAAGAGTTACAGAGTTGTTAGCGTTGGTACACACAGATGTATGTGGACCTATGACAACGATTGCACGAGGAGGGTATTCTTATTTTATTACATTCACTGATAACCACTCAAGATTTAGATATGTATATTTAATGAAATACAAATCTGAATCATTTGAAAAGTTCAAAGAGTTCAGACGTGAAGTAGAGAAGCAAACTGGTAAGAGTATTAAGATTCTTCGATCTGATCGAGGAGGAGAATACTTAAGTGGTGAGTTTCTCAATTGTCTCAAAGAAATTGGTATAATCTCACAATGGACTCCACCAGGGACGCCACAGATGAATGGTGTATTTGAAAGGAGAAATCGAACATTGTTGGACATGGTTCGATCCATGATGAGCTTTACCGACCTTCCAGTTTCCTTCTGGGGATATGCCCTAGAATCGGCTGCATACCTACTTAACAAGGTACCTACAAAATCCGTCCCCAAGACCCCATATGAGTTATGGACAGGGAGAAAACCAAATCTTAAGCATGTTAAGACTTGGGGTTGTCTAGCTTATGTCAAAAAGTTTGAAAACGATAAGCTACAGACTAGATCTGACAAATGTAGATTTGTGGGATACCCTAAAGAAACATCGGAATATTATTTCTATCATCCAACTGATCAAAAGGTGTTTGTTGCGAAACATGCTGCTTTCTTGGAAAGGGAGTTTATCCTTGAAGGGGTCAGTGGGAGTAAGATATATCTTGAAGAGGTTCAAGAACCACAAAATGCTACAGATCAAAGTGAGGTACCTAACCAAGTAGAGATTCCTTCTGTACCACACCCTATTCGTAAATCTGGAAGAGTACCAAAGATACCTGATAGATATGGACTTGTCATAGAGGATGACGATGAGGTACACATCATAGATGATGATGATCCATTAAATTACGAACATGCTATGAGTAATAAAGACTCAGAGAAGTGGCAAGAAGCCATGAAATCCGAGATGGACTTCATGTATGAAAACTAAGTATGGACTTTGGTTTCACCACCTGAAGGCATTAAGCCTATTGGGTGTAAATGGGTCTTTAAAAGAAAGACTGGAGCAGAAGGCAAGGTAGAGACCTATAAGGCCCGACTGGTCGCAAAAGGTTTCAAACAAAGATAAGGAGTTGACTATGATGAAACTTTCTCACCAGTAGCAATGCTCAAGTCCATTCGGATTTTGCTTGCGATTGCAGCTTACCATGACTACGAAATCTGGCAGATGGACGTGAAAACGGCCTTCCTTAATGGGAAACTTGAGGAGGATGTGTATATGACACAGCCAGAGGGATTTGTTTCAAAGGTTGGAACAAATCAAGTCTGTAAGCTACAACGATCCATTTATGGATTGAAGCAAGCTTCTCGTAGATGGAACATCCGTTTTGATGAGACAATCAAAGAGTTTGATTTTATCAAAAATGTGGATGAATCATGTGTGTACAAGAAGGTTAGTGGGAGCGCTGTTTCATTCCTCGTATTATATGTTGATGATATATTACTGATAGGGAATGATATTCCTATGCTACAATCAATTAAAATCTGGTTATCTAAACACTTCTGCATGAAGGACTTGGGAGAAGCATCCTATATTTTGGGGATAAAGATCTATAGAGATAGATCTAAAAGGATGCTTGGCTTGTCCCAAGGAACGTACATTGACTCGATACTAAAGAGGTTTAGCATGGAAGATTCCAAAAGAGGTCTCATGCCGATAAGCCATGGAATATATCTCTCCAAAAAACAGGCCCCAAAGACAGCTGAGGAGAGAGACCATATGAGTAAGATTCTTTATGCTTCAGCATAGGATCTATCATGTACGGTATGATATGTACTAGACCAGATGTCGCTCATGCACTTAGTGTAACAAGCAGATATCAGTCGAATCCAGGAGAAGAACACTGGAAGGTAATGAAAAATATCCTAAAGTACTTAAGAAGAACTAAGGATGTATTTCTTGTCTACGGTGGGTCTGAATTGAAACTAGAGGGCTTCACAGACTCAAGTTTTCAAACAGACCAAGATGACAGTAAATCCGTTTCGGGGTATGTGTTTACCTTAAACGGTGGCGCAGTGAGTTGGAAGAGTTCCAAACAGCAAATAGTTGCTGATTCAGTGACAGAGGCAGAGTACATAGCTGCAAGTGAAGCTGCAAAGGAAGCTATTTGGATGAAGAAGTTCATTACCGAACTTGGTATAGTTCCTAGCATTATAGGACCAGTGCCTTTATTATGTGACAACACCGGAGCTGTTGCGCAGGCTAAGGAACCCAGGTCTCATCAAAAATCCAAACACGTGTTGCGGCGATTTCATTTGATCATAGAGATCATTGAAAGAGGTGACGTCACCCTGGAGCGTGTGGACTCTCAAGACAATATTGCAGATCCATTTACTAAGGCGTTAACACAACAACAGTTTGATCGTCACTTAGAGAAGATGGGTATGAGTACCAAGGCGATTGGCTTTAATGCAAGTGGGAGATTGAAAGTAATATGCATACAAGCCAATCATGTATGATGATAAAGCATATACTTTGTAATCAATCTTATTTATTTATTAATAAAAGAATTATTTATAAAGGCATTTATTATCAACATGGTTCTGTTTTAATAATATGTGATAAACACATAGTTTTAAACAATACTTTTAGAATCATGATGAGATCATGCTAATGAGATCTAAATTCTTAGATAGCTTAAAACTAAAATGTTCCCAATCAATGGATTACTAAAAAGGGGATTAGTGAATCCGGATAGATTGGTACATATGTTGCTTGCTCATTGGATGAGGATGATTGATCTCATGATCATTTGTGTGGAGACACTAAAGCAAGTATGTAGGTGCTTATTGGAGAATAAGTTCACTGAACGTGACTCGCTAAGGAATACCTAATGGAGTTTTACTTACCTGTCAATAGGAATTCCTATAGTGATAGTAGTACAAATGATCCTTAGACTTGAGATCATCATAGTATCTTATATATAATTAATTACACTTTGACTTATTCCTTAAGACTCTTAGAGTATATCAAAGGGTATGCTTGGGTGTAATAAGTCATATATGAAGATAATGAATGATAAATAAAGAATCTACCACTTTTAGTAAAAGAAGAGAAATGTCCTATGTGATTCGATAAATGACAACCCAGGAATCCTTGGCCAAGGTGAAATGAAATTAGAAAGTAGTTTCTAATTTGCATTCATTAGGAGTTGTGCATTTAGGAATCGAAATACATATAATTAAATAAAATAAGACTTGACGGTAATTCCGTGTCTTATATTTAATTGGGACATTGTATGGTGGAAGGATTGAATTATACGGTAACTATTAACTCAAAGGTTCTTTTATGATTAATGTTGAAATCTATATTATCTGAAAAGTCGTTGATCGCTAGGGAGGCTTATCCCTATTGTAGAATAAATATTATTTATTTAAATAAATTAATCGTTTAATTTATTTATTTAAATAAGATTAGAATTGTTCTAATTGATTTATTCACAACCGGTTTAATATGGAGAACCTAAAGGGTCACACCATAAAAGGAAGAATAATTATTTAAGAAGTTAATGGCATAATCGTAATAATATGTTAAGTATATTTAATTTAATCTATGGTGATAGAATAAATTAAATAGTTTAATATTTATTATTTAATATTTTAGAAATATTAAATATAAATTAATAAGAGGAGTTTTATTAATATTATTACAATTATTATTATTTTAATTTATAAAAGAGTTTAGGAATTAATTTAATATAAGTACTCTCATTTATCCCTAATAAGATTAGGGAGCCCATTTAATTAAAAGAGTTTAATTAAATAAATAATACCTTATTTTAATTAAATAGGGTTACCTGATATCTTTATAAGAGGAGTCTTATATCAGATATCAGATATACGTAATTCCAATAATTGGAGAGTACACCCCTTTTTCTATAGTGATAGGAAAAACTAAGGTTTGAGCCAATACACCCTTCTTCTTGAAAATTCTTCTTCCTTGGTGGATCACCTCTAGAGGCCATACACTTGGGTGGCTTACATTGATCAAAGGAAGGAATCTACCCGGAGATTCAAGGAGATCGCGGAGAAGTAGGAGGTGAACTCGTACCTGAGGAAGCTCGTTTCTACAAGGGTATGATTTCATAATTTCTTATTCTTCGTTTAATTAATAATATGCATAAAGGATGATCCGGGTAATTGGTTTGTGAAAAATTTTAAAATCTGATTTTATTATGATTCCGCTATTTTGCAATTTGATTGCTACTTTGATTTTCACAAAATCTTACAGTATTAATATTTTGCCGATTGCTCTCTTTTGGTTGCGTTGACTCGTTATCGCGCTCCACTAACTGAGCCCTATTCACAACATCTGAATACAAACATAGTTTATGAGAAATAAGATGTTGACGTATCTCAGGTTTCAAACCTCGCAAAAACATTCGCGTCATTCGCTCTTCATTATCCACCAAGTGGGACGCAAACCGGGACAACTCAGCAAATTTAGCCTCATACTACGACACGGTCATATTATTCTGCTCCAATTTGATGAAATCCACCTCCTTAATGTGTCGAACACTTTCGGAAAAGTATTTGTCATTGAACAGCTCTTGGAACTTCTCCCAAGACATCTTTAGTGCGGCATGTTGAGTACGCTTAATCGATTCCCACTAGTAATATGCCTCTCCTCGCAACATAAAGGCGGCAAAGGGAACCTTTTACTCCTCGGAGCATCCCAAGATATCAAATATCTTGGTGATCTGCTTTATCCATATTTCCGCTATAAGTGGTTTTGGCTCTCCCTTAAACTCCGGTGGTCCCAACTCCTTGAACTGTTTAGCGGTGACCGTCCGAGAGTTTTCAGTGTTTCCACCTACATTTTGAACAGGAGCCGCTCTCGCCTGCTGTTGCATGAACTGCATAAAGCTTCTGAACATTCCATCATTCATCATTTGGTCAGTATTGTTGTTTGCATAAGGATTGTCGCCTTCCTGATGCACATTATCCCGATTATTGATATGTGGTGAATCAACAGTCGCCTGTGCTCCATTGCTATTCTCAACATTCTCGGATGCCATTTTCAGATACTGCCACAAAATAAAAGTTAATTGATATGTCATATATTATCCTTATATTCTGACCGACCAATTAAATACCATGCAAATAAACTTAGGTAGGTCATACTAGCGAAGGAATTCCCCGTCTCTCCCCTCCTAGTTCTATTCTCACATCTTAGCCAGGGATCATATCCCTAAGCTCTGATACCAACTGTGACGCCCCCAAAATTAGGTATACATCACCCATCTTGGGTCGTCAGATACATGGTACAGAATACAAATATAACTTACTAATACAACTGTCGTGTACAATACGACAAAACATTACTGTGAGTTTGAATACAATTTTTGTCTACTAGAGACTATACAAACTCAAAAGGAGTCCTCATTACAATTATTATCACACTATTTAACAGAATAGTAAGGACTACTAATACTATCATCTGGTCCATCACTCCGTTTCCCGACTCGTCCCAGTTATATTCTCATTTCCTGAAGAGAACAGTAAAAGAAAGGGTGAGCTCAACTAGCCCAGTAAGAAATATTATGACTAAGATAATGCAGAATAAATTATCATTAGCCTTCAACAGTGTTAAACTGATAAAATATAACAAACATCAAGTTTAACTGCAGCGGAACAAGCAATCCATTAAAAGAGTCAAGTAGAGAATAAAATCTACTATTTTCTATGATTTAAAAAGTTTTTTAACACTGTTATTGCTGAGACTCAACTTAACAAAATAATTCACATCATCGAATCACCCCTGCACTACGGCCAAGGATATTCTTTAGTATCACGGCCATAGTTATCCATGCACTACGGGCCAAGAATATTTGTGTATTCATTAATGGTCATGATCATGCCAACAACTATCCATCAATGCACTACAGGCCAATGAGGACTTTTACCACATCATTTGTAACATTACGGTTATGATTATACCGAATAATCCCTGATCATAATCATACCAAGTCCATCTTTGCACTACAGGCCACAGATGACTTTCAACATTTTATAAACATGAGGAAGATGACAATGATATAAGAATTCAATAAAACAAGTTCAAGAATTAATTTATCCAAGAATTAACAACGTCCAAATTGTTAATATGATACTGCTTTGTGGAGTAAAATTCAAGAATTCCTAGAATAATATTTCCATGAAAAGATACTAGATGAAGCGCAAATATTAAAGATATTCCACTAATTTCATGGAGTATAGAAGTCAAAACTTTAACCAACTGAGTATAATAAAGAATGAAATAACAAAAGAAATCACCATGCATGCGATAGACCGCACAGACAGGCTATTACAACAGAATAATAAATAATGGAACCAGGTCCGGCGTAAAACGCACAGACAGGATATTCTAACAGAATAATAATAAAGACGGAACCAGGTCCGGTGTAAAATACACAGACAGGATGTTCTAACAAAATAATAATAAAGACGGAACCAGGTCCGGTGTAAAACACACAGACAGGATGTTTCAACAGAATAATAATAAAGACGGAACCAGGTCCGGTGTAAAACACACAGACATAATGTTCCAACAGAATAATAGAAGAATGTCACAAAGTATAGGATAGACCGCGTATATAGGTTATTCCAACAGAATAATAAGAAATGGAATAACAACAGTTCTATTCATGAATAAGAAAGAATAACACCCCTTACCGTTTTAAAGAAGAACTGAAATAAGGAAGTAGTTAAGTAGCATAATACTTTTCTTCTCTCTCTTTATAGTTTCTCTCTCTAGAGTTCAGTGAATTCGTAAGAAATAATGAAGGAATGAGCTGCTATTTATAAAAAAATGGAATGCATAGTAACTAATCCATGAACGGTCCAGATTGATTACTTTAATCTGACGGTCCATATTTAAAGAAAAATCTTTTAAATAAAATATAATATATTCTATTTATAGAATAACTTTAATAAAGTATTCTGTTTTATATAAAAAGATGTTTCTGTTTTATTACGTTAATAATACGAATAAAACAAAACTTCATTATCGCTAAATAATTCGTATTATTAACTGACAATAATTGAATTAAACTGAG
The DNA here is from genome assembly GCA_016801055.1 of Panax notoginseng. Classification (NCBI taxonomy): domain Eukaryota; kingdom Viridiplantae; phylum Streptophyta; class Magnoliopsida; order Apiales; family Araliaceae; genus Panax; species Panax notoginseng. Next base: position 90,583,325 of record CM029014.1, read on the forward strand.
TGACTTCTCACATAAGCATTAATAATCAATACCGTGTGCTACTATGTAACCACACGTGTTACTATACTTTTACTACTGAGTAGTTCAACAGTATCAATGGTAAAACTTCCGCCGTTATTTTTAATAAAATATTTTTATCGTTTTCTCAATCCGACAATAATTCCGTTGTGGGGTTCACCAATGATTGTGCCGTTGTACGAATATTCCCTGTTAAAACGAATATTTCCCGACCAATCGAATATTATATACCAACTCGCGTACTTTACAAAATTTATAAATATTACCCACAACTATAACATTATATCAAATTAACTCCATAATATTCAAAAATGATATTTATAGAAAATTCATCTTTATTTATAAAAATTGGGGTCTTACATTACTGGTTCCTTTCCTCACTTTTTTTTGCTAATTTAAGCCTTTGAATTTGATTGAATGTATCATTGATTGCGTTTTGGGTTATGATCATTATTTAATATATTTCTTTTCATATAGATTTAATATTTATTTGAATTGTATAAAGTAAATATTATACAAATAGATTTAATTTTTTACTGAATTTGATTTAATGTATCATAGAGATGTTTATTATTTGTATTTGATTTTCTTGAGTTTTGAGTTATGATCATGATTTAATAACTTTTTTTTATATAGATTTAGTGTTTATTTGAATTATATAAAGTAAACATTGTACAAATAGGTTTAATATTTTTTTTGGTAGATAAATTGATTAATTTTACATATTTACTAAATATTATATATAATATATAATAATAATAATTAATATATTTAATTATTTATTATTTATAACATATTAATGATGTAAGACCCCAAGTTTTATGAATAAAGATTAATTTTTCTCAAAATATATTTTTGAATATTATGGTGTGGATTTGATATAATGATATAGTTGTGGGTAATATTTATAAATTTTACAAAGTAAACAAGTGATTTTAAAATATTCGATTGATCGGGGAATATTCATTTTAACATGAAATATTCGTACGACAGCACAATCATTAGTGGACCCCACAACAGAAGTATTGTCGTAATTAAAAAACGACAAAAATATCTTTTTATTAAAATAACTGCAAAAGTTTTACCGTTAAACTGTTGAACTACCCGGTAGTAAAAGTACAGTAATGCGCGTGGTTGCATAGTAGCACACGGTATTGATTATTGATACTTAAGTGAGAAGCCACTCAGTTATACTCAATTATTGTTACAGTAATTACTACATAATATCTATCATATTATTGATTTAATTATTGTCACAGTATCATCTGCATAATATTTTATATTATTAAATCAATAATTGAGACGACAAAGTTATTCATATTATTATTTGCAATATTGACGATGTCTAGAAAGTTCTGTCGAGGAAAGGAGTTTGGTCACCTAATTGCGCGTCAATAGGGAGAAATCCTTATCGGAAAGCCCCCTCTTTCCTAGAAATGATCTGGTTGTTAAATATTGTGAGTTATAATATTAATGATGATTAAGTTCGTGCTGATTAAAGATGAAATTAATATTTCTATTGTGTTAAGATTATTTGTGTTAGTAGAAATCGATATTTATTTCGATAATAATTAATTTCTAGAGATTATATTGATCAATCGGATAAATAAGCAATTAATTGCTATTATTTCACATGCATATAACTATTTGCTCATATGAATGAAACTATTGGTTCACATGCATTACTATTAGGGAAGATGATGCAAGATTGATAATACTTACAGGACTAAATTAAAAATAGAGGAAAAGATGAAAGTACTATACTGTAATAATTCGAGCCCCAAAACGTGCAATTATCGAAACTATGTTTTTCTATAAATAGAAGCTCATTCTTCTTTCATTCTCACTAATTCACTAAGACTCACAAGAGCAATTATAGAGAGAGAAGCTTTAGAGAGGAAGAAGAAGAGTATTCTGCTACTTCACTATTTTCTTTTAATTGAATTCTTATATCATTATCATCATCCTCATGCTTATATTGTGATAAAAGTTATCTTTGGCTTACGTGCATAGATGGACTGTTGATTAGTATGATTATGACCAGGGATCATTCGGTATAATCATGACCCGTTGTGACAAACCAAATTTTTATAAGTTATTAAAATAGGAATTTAATAATTAAAATTCTTATTATGAGATGTTTTGAGTTTAAGTATGTATATATGCGTGCTATATATTTTAAAATATATGATCTGGTGTGAAGAGAAATATATATTCATATATTGGGAAAGTGATGTTTAATAGTTAAGTTAACTATTGAAAAAATTAAATAAATTTTGTAATTAATTTTAAATATTTATTGAATTAAATAAATATTTTAAATAATTTATTTATTGAGAAAAATAAATAATTTATGAAATTGTGATATAATAATTTAGTTACGCGTGTATGATAATTAAATTAAAGCAAATGTAAATTTTATTCTTTGAAGATTTAATTTAATGAATTAATTAAATTAAATGAGTTGTTTAATATTAAAGAAAATAAGTAATTAAATAAAGTGATGTTTAAGTCTAATTTATTAATTAAATTAGATATATGATTATTTATTAATCATCAGAATAATTATAATAAAATTATAATTATTATAATTATCATTTTAAGTTACATAAATTGGTTACAGGTGTAACAAATAAAAACTATATAATATAATATTATTAAAATAAACTAGTGGGGGATAATTGTGTGTAGCCAAACAAGGCCTTGTGGCCTTTGGCATATTGTAACTGACGCAGACGTATTGTTTTGCTAACGGAAGAGTACGTGGGTGAAAGCCATATCAATTTATATTTTTACGCGTCTTATTTTCCTAAAGCTAACTTAGACAGAGTTTTGGAGAAAGCAAGAGAAGAATACAGTGAAAGAGAGAATTCTCTGAGATTGTCTAGAGGTAGGAGAGGAATTTCTAAGCCTTGACATCATCTCTTGCTAGCATACAACTAGGGTTTGAAGGTATATTTTACTTCTACTGTTATGTTTTGAGTTTCTATGATCATCTTTTGTAAATTACTTAATCACGTTGGATTGAAATATATATGTATATATGGTGTTATAATCTGTTAATAATCAGGTGTGAGTACTATTTGATGATCAAATTCATGAGAATTGGTTTGTAGGAAGAAAAATAAATAACAGTGATATGTTTATATGAAATTGGCTTTAGAAAGTACAAACTTTCATGTTTAATATGTGTTATAATATGTAAATTGATGTTGGATTATGTTAGTATGTGAAGAAACAAAAACAACGTAGTTGTAATGGTATCAATTGGTTAAGAAACAAAGATTTGGCAATCGAATTCGCTAAACATGTCAAAACATGAAAATAGAGTATGAACATGTGTTTTGGGTCAAATTTTAGGTTGGTTAATGTTTTATAAATCGTTATAATTTTAGTATGTTGTAGTTCTATGAATTACGAGTCCATAGAATCGAAAACCAACTAATTCGGACTTAAAACGAGAAAGTTATGGCAAAAACTGTAAACTGGGAGAGGCCGAGTGCGGGCGCGCCACCTAGGAGTGCGGGCGCGCAACCCAGGAGTATGGACGCACCACCCAGGAGCGCGGGCACGTGGCTAATGGCATGAGCGCACTGGAATAAGGGAGAAAATGGGCGCGGCCGCGTTTATAGTGTGTCGAGTGTGACTGTTTTGACCTATTTTAGTAAAATAGGCATAACTTTTTCATACGAACTCCAATTGAGGTGATTTAAGATAATACGGAACGAGAACGAATAGACCTACAACTTTTATTCTTTAAGTATTTCAATTTGAGGTCGTTAACAGGGGTCAAACCGGTCATCTTTAGGACTATTGTGTTTTCGGGGACAATCGGAGGGCGTCGGGCATGCACATATTCAAGTGTAGTGCTTTTGACGTTAAAAGATGTGTTCTAAGTTATAAAACATAAATATTATGAAGTATAATGATGCTTAACATTAATAAATGATGTATTAGATAAGTTGTATAAGAATACTAAGCACACACAAGCGTGTGACGAATGAACGTCGAAACGCCGTAAAAAATGTTAATGAACGTAAAAAGTGTTTTAATTCAAATGAAATGGATATTATAAGATACGAAATGGGTGTAATATAAAACCAATAATGATTTTTAGCAATACTTTAACGCTTGAGTGAACTTCGAATATGAAATATAGTGAGATATAAGTCAAAAGTTAACACAATCCAATTGAACATTGTGTATTTATGATAGAAAGGGTTATGAGACGTAGAGTAAAGTTTACATTACAACTACTATGCATTTCTATGTGACTAATAGTTAATTTAAATGATTATATAATTGTGTAGGGCATGTGAAGTGCAGATATCTGTAAGCTGTTAAACTGTTATTGGTAAACAACGACCAAGGCAAGTCTTTCAGTTCCTATTTGCTATGTGAACTTGATGATTAACTGTTTTAAATCTTTATTTCAAAGAGCATGATGTGTTGTATATATGTTGAAAGTATGAAACGTTAAAGTCAATTTATGACTACGTTGATTGAGTAATGAATGCTGATTGAGTAAGGAACTCAATCTCTTTACTTGTTATATGAATTAAGCATATATGTTATGTTAGTCCAATGTTTATGAGATGTATGATAAGCATGTTATTATGTACTACGTGATGCATGAAAACTGTTAGATTTGCTGGGCTGTCGAGCTCAACCTTACAAATAACTATTTTTGCAGGTAAAGGATTGAAGGTAACACTATGTGGTACTTGAAAGACATGAATCAGATGTAATACACAAAGATTATTATTTTAGCTAAAGTTGTTATTTTTTTTAAACCATGAATAAGGTTCACGAGATGTACTCAATATTTTATGTATATATATTTTATGTTGAGTTGTAAAGTTAAAGTTTGAACCGTCCGATGTATAAAGGATATCGATTTGATATGTAAGTATATATATTAACTCTGATGAAGAGAATCATAAATTAAACTTGATTCAGAGATATGTAAATGATAAAGGTTTTGATTCAGGGAATTAAAGTAAGATGATAGAAAAGTTTTAATTATTTCACATTTTATTAAGTTTAACATTGAATAATGATATAAAATCATAAGTTAGACGTATTATTAACGACCGAAGTCGATAATTAAATTATATGAATTTTGGGGTCATTACAACCGTAATGTTACAAATGATATGGTAAAAGTCCTCATTGGCCCGTAGTGCATTGATGGACAGTTGTTGGTATGATTATGACCAGGGATTATTCGGTATGATCATGACCATTGATGAAAACATGAATATCCTTGGCCCGTAGGGCATGGATAATTCGTGGTTGTGATACTATTTATTGAGCTGAGTCTCAGCGATAAAATTGATGATAAACTCTTAAATCATAGAAGATAGTAGATATCATGCTCTACTTGACTCTTCTAATGGATTGCTTGTTCTACTGTAGTTAAACTTGATGTTTATTATATTTTATCAGTTTAACACTGTTGAAGGCAAACGATAATTTATTCTGCATTATCTTAGTCATAATATTTCTTACTGGGCTAGTTGAGCTCACCCTTTTGTTTTCATTGTTCTCTTCAGGAAATGAGAACGTAGCCTGGACTAGTCAGGGAATGGAGTGACGGTCCGAGATGGTGGCTATAGTAGTCCTCACTATTTTATAAAATAGTGTGATAATAATTGTAATGAGGACTCCTTTTTGAGTTTGAATACTGTCTTTTAAACAATATTCGTGTAAAAGCTCTCAGCTACGTTTTAGTCGTATTGTATAAAAGAAGTTTGTATTTAATTTTTGTACCATGTATTTGGCGACTCAAGATGGGTGAGGTATACCTATTTTGGGGGTGTCACAGTTGGTATCAAAGCTTATGGATATGATCCCTGGCTAAGATGTGAGATTAGAACTAGGGGGAAGATGTAAGAACCCGAATTTTCAGAAATTATTAAAATAATAATTTAGTAGATAAAATTCTTAAAGCATGAGATGGGTTCGAACAAGAATATAATTGTGATACGAGGTATGTAGTATTGTGTTACACATGGTAATATGAGTTATGTAATAAGTGATGTTGTATTTAATAAATATATATCATTATTATATATTTGTTATAAATTGTAGAGATGAATTAGTAAAGAAGATGGGTAGAAATTTATCTATTGATATTAAATAATTTATGTAAAATTATTTTATCATAGTAAGTCGGTGACATTAAAATAATCACCAATTTCTTGAGTATATGTACGAGTAAGTATCAAGTCTAAGGCAGTGCAACTGTACCTTTAATGATGGATGTATATGAACTGGACTAAACGATTTCTTCAGAGAGCGGAGGTATATACGAATAAGTGACTGATCTAACTCACTGTGAAAACAGTGTAGACGAGATGGAAACTAATTTGTTGGTTGTTTGTGGGAAATCACTCAGTGTACTATATTGAATACCATTAAACACTCGATGTGTGCTAGGTTTGGACTTGTATATATATGTACGTTGTGATGAGAGAAGAAAATCGATATACCTTTAAATTGGTTAGAGAATTATTAAGTAATTTGATACACGGCGAGAAGTGAAGATTAAAGGAATGTATATATGTGTTATATTTGAATTTGTGTTATTGGTGGAAAGAAGTACTATAAATGGGATTTCATAGTTGAGAACAATAGAGATTTAAAACTCAAAGTCTAATTATTAAAGAAAATAGTAGTCCATGATGTGGAATCAATGAAGAGGTTGATTTTAGAAGAGTTACCATTTATAAGGTATATGTAAAGTATTTAGGAGCGTAGATTTTATTTCTGCTAATGCGAAACTTGTCTGCCTCTGGATTTGAGGTGGCGCAGCTGCGCCACTTCCAAGCTTATGACCAGCGCAGCTGTGCCGGTCTGTAGAAAGTTCTGACTATGTTTATGAAAGTTGATTTCAAGACATGTATACTAATAACTCTTATAAGGATCATAAATGGTGACTAAGTGTTCATGAAGGAATTAAGTTAGCAAAACATGACTTGAATAAGAATTTATTTAATTAACCTGGAATAAATATTGGTTAATTAAGTGATATTATAGAATATTATATTATGAAGATTTGCGTGGTAGTGGCATTATAATAAATTAAATATAAAGGAATAATTCACTTACATAGGACGGTGAATTAATATATGTGATTTGCATAAGAGGTTGAAAGAAAATATGTTAATTAATATTTGATATTTTTGATATATTGCATAGTATTGTAATATATAAAAGGGTTGATATTTGAAAGATAGATGATTAATAAAATAAAAGAACCAATATAGTCATAAGTAATTATTGGTTAGAGATTGATGCATAAGGTTAATACTGTATGTGGTGGCTAAGGAAAATTGTTTTGGAACAATTTATGGAAGAAATGAAATGAAAGAATTATATTAATTAATGTAGTACATACTAATTATTGTAAGAAAATAAATGATTAATATTAATTAATCGTTGTGATATTTAAGTGTGATAAGAAATTATGGATTAGGAATACCCAATTGAATTATACTTAGCCCAATTAAAATATTTATTTCAATACCGATGTGTAAGTAAATAGTAAAAAGGAGATATTAAGTTATTAGTGAGCAATTAAATTAAGTCCACACATGTTTTAAAGATTAAATTATGTGGACTAATGTACACGGATTATATGATGCATGTAAGTACATAAATAATCCCTAACTTCACTTGGTGTAATACCAATAACACATTAAAATTTCATTTTGGAAATTAAAGGAACCAAACTAAGCTCTATTGCTGAGATTTTAACCGTGTTCCAAAATCAGTGTCACCCATTTATATATCAGACGCGTAAATAGGCCATTGGCCTATCCTATTTCTTTTTCATTACGTAGTAGAGTTGATGATGGCTGAATAAGGAGTTGGTGACCAACTCCTTAGCATCCACTGGCTTCTTCTTCCTCCCCTTGGATTAATTCAATGTGCAAGACTATTAACTGAGTGTTAGATTGGCTATAAATAGAGCTCCCTCCTTCTCAATTACGTCTATTGAGTTGTCTGTGAAATGGGTTATGGAAGGATAGTAGAATTGAGAGCAATTGGTGGATTGAAGTGCTATAATTAGCAAAGTTAAGCATCAAGAGCTAATGATTCTAACATATATGTTCTTGAATTCAAGTTCTTCAATTCTTAGAAAAATATAATGAAAAAGTCACTTCTAAGTCACAAAATTGATGGCTAAGTATTGTTATAATCCATGAATTATTGCTAGACATCGTTGATATGGTTGAACACAAAATCAACGAAAGATAAACGAACCAATTTGGTTGAGAATCGAATTCGTAGTGAACGAATTTGCTAAATTATCAAAACATGAACATTTAGTATGAATATGAGTTGTAAATTCATATTTTGGGTTAGTTAATGGTTATGTTAGTTGATGGGTATTTGGTATGTTGTAGTTTTATGAGTTACAAGCCCATAGAATCGAAAATGAACTAATTTCGATGAGTATAACTCATGTTATGAAAATCAAAAGGAGTATGGGTCTGTAAAATCGTGAAGAGCAGAACCTGAGGGGCTGTTCTACAACCTGGGGCGCAGCTGTGCTGTCCCCAAGGTTATTTAGAACGCAGCTGCGCCAGACATCCGTGTTTGGTGGACTGCCGTGACCTGCTGTAGTAAATTAGGCATAACGTTTTCATATGAACTCCGGTTGAGGTGATTGCAGATGATCCGTAACGAGGACGAATAGACCTACAACTTTTGTTCTTTAAATTGTGTCAAAATAGTCATCTTTGTGACTGTTACGTATTCGGAGGCGATCGGAGGGCGTCGAACGAGCATATATGCAAGTATAGTGCTCCCGACGATGGAATATGTTATTCTAAATGATAAAACATAAAAAAAATGCATGATAATAGACATGACATATAAGATTACCTTACTCATAATGGAATACTTTAACCTGATTTTCTAAAAGAAAACTTAAAGTTTTTGAGAAACGGAAGTTGATGAATTTGGTGTCCTTTGAGTTCTGACCTTGGACCCTATGTACGCATATCAACATGCATGAAATGTAGTTTTAAAGTTACCTTGAATATACTAGATTGATATAGCTTGGTTTAAAATGTTTTGAAAGAAAACTTGAAAGTTTTGAGAACTAATAGTTTTGAATATTGTGTAAAGTATACTCTGACCTTTCTAGCATGCATACTAAGACGCCTTATGCCTCTAGACATGACGAATATGTTCATCATCTGGCTAAGTATGAATTGGATCTTTCAAGTATGGTTTAAAATAATTTTTCAAATAATGAACTATGTTATGTCCATGTAAATAAGATATACATGTGAGAATGCTATTAGAGGCTTATTAGTACCAATATATGGTTCAAAATCTTATAACATTGAATCTCGTTAAAGAAAGTTGTTAAACCTTATTGATTGAAATAAATCATTATGGAGCTGAGTAGTTTGAATATGAACTCTGAAAATCGTAGAGTGCAGATCGTAGAGTGAAAATCGTAGAGTGCAGATAGTAGAGTGAAAATCGTAGAGTGAACTCTAAAAATCGTAGAGTGCAGATCATAGAGTTAAAATCGTAGAGTGAACTCTAAAAATCGTAGAGTGCAGATCGTAGAGTGAAAATCGTAGAGTGCATTTAGTAGAGTGAAAATCGTAGAGTGAGCTCTGAAAATCATAGAGTGCAGATAGCAGAGTGGAAATGTAAAATACCCATTTTGAGGCACTATTTTAAGAAGCCTTAAGAGGTTGTTTCAGTTGACTAACTATGGAACTAAATACTAAATACTATAATGAATGTTCTAAAGGCTTGTTCAAACATGGAAGTCAAAAGCTCATTACAAAGATTCATAAAAACCCCCAAAGTACCCTAGAAAATTATATTTTCTATGATGGAATAATGGGATTTGATTCCTAGGAATGTTACAACATAATGTAAGATGATATTTGAAGTATATAATGACCAATGATTTGTATCATGTTATGATTGGACCAAAATGAGTATATTTAAGGGTGTTTGAAATGTATGACTGATGGGTATGAATCCATAATTATATAATTGTGTAGAAATACACAAAGTGCATATAACTATAAGCAGTTAAGTCGTAGTTGATAAACTACGAGCCATGCAAGTCTTTCAGTTCTGATTTGATATATGAATTCGATAACTGCTAGTTAAGCTATATTATGCTGTGCAAATGTTGATGAAATGCATATGAGATATGTATGAAATTGAAAGTTGATCTTTGATGATATGCTTGTGAAGTAAATCTCTATGCCTGTTATGTGAGAAGTAATATGCGTAGTAAATATAAATTGATTATGAATGCATGAACTGAATATGCTATTATATGCTATGTGCTGCATGAAAACTGTTAGAATTGCTGGGCTGTCGAGCTCACCCTTGCAAATAACCACTTTTACAAGTTAAGGACTCACGGTAAAGATTACGTGCTACTTGATTGATAAAGTTCAATAGTAATGAAGGAGATTGGTTTATTTATTTAATTATATACCCTTGAACCATGTTTAGGTTCTAGGAGATGTACGTGATAGTAGTTTACGATGTGTAATGCATGTTAAGTTGTTCTATGTGATACATAGAGGGATCCGAAACGAGATGTAAAAATTTATACAGTAATTCGAATAGATGAATCATAATATAATTTGATTCAAGGTTATGTAATTGATTCAAGTTAAGTAATCAATAAAAGATTTATTTTCAAAGGAGACTGAAAAAGTTTAAATTATTCCGCATATTTTTATAACATCGAATATGATGTAAGACAGGAATGATAAATGACCAAGATTTGAAACTTATAACAGTTTGGGGTCATTACACAGATCCTGGAAATGGAAAGAATTTATATTCTAAATTGTAATAAGCAAAGTTATATTCATTAAGTTATGAATAAAATATATAAATAGTTTGACGATAGTAGTATCGTGGCGAACCGGATCCGTGGTTCAAAGGGACTCAGATTTGGGGGCGTCACAGGAGAGACAGATAAATCATTCTCTAGTATGACCTACCTAAGCTTATTTGTTATTTTATTGGTCAGTCAGAGTATAGGGGTAATATGTGGCGTGTCAATTTCTTTTGTGATAGTTTTTGAAAATGACATCCGAGAATATTGAGATAAGCAATGGAGCACATGAGACCGTTGAGTCACCAACGATCAATACCCAGGATAATGTGCATCAGGAAGGGAATAATCCTCAGGAAAACAATAACACCGACCACATGATGAACGATGGGATGTTCAGAGGCTTTATGCAATTCATGCAACATCAGGCGAGAGCGACTCCTGTTCAAAATGCAGGTGGAAACACTGGTAACTCTCGGATGGTCACCGCTAAGTAGTTCAAGGAGCTGGGACCACCAAAGTTTTTGGGAGAGCCAAAACCACTTAAGGCGGAGGCGTGGATAAAGTAGATCACCAAGATATTTGATGTCTTGGGATGCTCTGAGGAGCAAAAGGTTCCCTTTTCCACCTTCATGTTACGAGGAGAGGCAGATTACTGGTGGGAATCTGTTAAGCGTACTCAACCTGCCGCATTAAAGATGTCTTGGGAGAAGTTCCAAGAACTGTTCAACGACAAGTACTTTCCCGAAAGTATTCGTCACATGAAAGAGGTGGAGTTTATCAAGCTGGAGCAAAATAATATGACCGTGTCGCAGTACGAAGCTAAGTTTGTCGAGTTGTCCGGGTTTGCGTCTCACTTGGTTGATAATGAGGAGAGAATGATGCAGATGTTTCTAAGAGGTTTGAAACCCAAGATACGTCAATACCTAATATCTCACAAACTGTGTTTGTATTCAGATGTTGTTAATAGGACTCAGTTATTGGAGCGCGATAATTAGTCAACCCAACCAAGAGGGAGCAACCGACAAATCAATAATACCTGTGGTAGCAGTCATCGAAGCGGTGACAACAAACGTGGAGGTAATCAACATGCTAGAAATGGTAACCACTTCGGTGGTAATCATGGCCAAGACAATAGGAGTGGAAATTTCAAGAAGAGGAGATTCAATAATGATGGAAAGACGTCAGCACCAGCACCCGTTGATAAAGAAGGAGAACGACAACCGATCGTATGCTTCAAATGCGGAAGGAAGGGACACATCAGTCTAAACTGCATGATGCAGTCTGAAGTGTGTTACAATTGCGAAAAAAGGTCACTTAGCCCGATTTTGTCGTACAGTAAAGTCAAGTCCAGCTGGGATGGACGCACCAAAGGCCGTCCCAGAGAAGTCAAAGTCGGTAGTTCAAAGGAGAGCATTTGTCGCAACCTTTCAAAAAGCGTAGGGAACCCGAACGAGGTCATTACGGGTAAGCTAATCATAAACTCTTATGAAGTCTATACCTTATTTGATACCGGTTCTACCCATTATTTTATTTCTCCTACTTGCGCTCAACGTTTAAATTTAACTCCAGAGAAATTAGACTATGACTTATTTGTTGAAACTCCGTTGGGAGAAACCTTCATTACATCCACTATTTATAAGTCTTGTTTGGTTCAAATCGGTACCCTCACATTACCTGTCGATCTTATTTCCTTAAAAATACTTGCATTTGATGTGATTTTAGGGATTGATTTGCTAATTACTCATCATGCAAAAATTGATTGTTTTCGTAAGGTTGTTAGCTTTCATATTCCTAACCAACCTATTATGCAAATTCAAGCAACCAAACCACTAAAGTCAATCATTGTCATATCAAGCCATAAAGCTATTCGTTTATTAAAAAATGGATGTCAAGCTTTCTTAGCCCATGCCACGGATTTAAATAAAAATACGTAAGATTTGAATGATATTTCTATTGTTAATAAATTTCCTGACGTATTCTGTGACGCCTCCAAAATAGGTCCATTCCACCCAACCTATTCTGAGTCGCCAAATACACGGTACAGAAACAACTACAACTTCATTATTACAATTGTCGTGCAAAATACGACAACACATACTGTGAGTTTAAATATAAATATTGTCTTCTAGGCAATATCAACACTCAAATGAAGTCCTCATTATAATTATTGATACATTATTTTACAGAATAGTGAGGACTACTAAACAACTATCTTTAACCATCACTCTATACCCCGACTAGTTCCCGCTATATTCTCGCCTCCTGAGAAGAAAAATGGAACAAAAAAGAAAAGGGTGAGCTCAACTAGCCCAGTAAAGAATATTATGACAAAGATAATGTACAACAAATTATCCTTAGTATTCAACAGGGAAAAATCTGATAGAATATAATAGACAACAAGTTTTAGATCAACAACTGCAGCGGAAAAAATAATTCATTAGAAGAGTTAAGTAGAGAATAAAATCTACTATCATCTATGAATTTAAAAGTCCATCATCGATATTTTGTCCCTGTAACATCAATCAATATACATCTTGAATCAAATAGTCATCTTTGCACTACAGGCCAAAGATATTAATCAGTCGGTCATGTTCATCTCAACACCTGTTCATCTTTGCACTACGGGCCAAAGATATTCATCAAGAAATCATTCATCTTTGCACTACAGGCCAAAGATATTTAGTTATATCATCATTTAGGACTAAGGGTGATGAAAAATATTTTAAAGAAAACGAGTCCAGTGAGACAAAAGAATAAATATTAAGGATTCGTACTTTAGACAATCCAAGTTCAAAAATACTCCATAATAAACTATTGTGGAGCAGAATTCAAAAATGAAGATCAAAACATAGATCCAATCAAAGATAGGAACCATAATAGACAATCTTGGACACAGAAAAGAAAATTTAATTTTTTCTGTGAATAGTATCGTATTCATGAATAGTGCCGCATACGTGAATAGTGCCGTATACGTGAATAGTAACTCCAACACCAAAAGGTAGAAATTTTACAAGAAAAATCATCATACTTTGTGAATAGTACTCGTGAATAGTAATTCGAGAATAGTAACTCGTGAATAGTAACTCATGAACAGTAACTCGTAAATAGTAACTCATGAATAGTAACTCCGACATGAAAAGATAAAAATTTTACAAGAAAAATCTTACCAATATTTTGGTATAATGATATTGAAAGAAATAATATCATTTATAAAAAAAAATAACATCCCTTACCTCGAAAAGACAGTACTTCTGACTGGAATACTGGATATAGTGCTGAAGGGAACTTGCACTGTATAGCAACAGTCAAAGTATCAAAATACTTACAAGAATACGCTCGATAATATAGAGAGAGAAAGAGAGAGAAAATTTCAGTTTCTGGTGTGATTTTCAAATCTAACCTAAGCACCCTATTTATAGGAAAATACTTAGAACACCAAAACAGAAAATTTAATAAAATAATATATTTATAATCAAATTTTCCTTAACCCACCACATCAAAAACACAATTTCCACACAAAAAAATGAAAAACATGTTTAAAACAATTTTTGTAACAAAATCAATTCAGACTCAATATTCCGGAACTTCAATAATTCATAATAAATAGTCCTTTTATCTGAAAAATTCAAATCTTATTTCTATTTCATAGGAAATTTAATTATTTACAACTTTACAGAAGAAAATTTTTCCAAATTCTAAACAGAAATTGACCGAAATCCACACACGGATGATATTTTACAGGCTATAATCAATTTTCAATCAATAAATAGGGTCCACAAACATGAAAAACATGTTTTAAATATTTTTAGTAACAAAAATACTCTTCCTCCTCATTTATTCATATATCACAAATTTATTGTAAAAAATATCATCATTATTATATTTTTAAAATATAATAATATATTTAAATGAATTATTTTATTAGAAAGGATAAAATATAAATTTTTAACAATTATCACATTAAAATTTTTCTCCATCTATATCCACATAAAATAAATATTTTTCTTATCATATAAATCAATAATTAATTATTCACAAATAATATTACAGAATCACAAAACTGACAACCAGGCCATTCTCAGGAAAGAGGGGGCTTTCCAATAAGGATTTTTCCTCACTGACGCACAATTAGGTGACCAAACCTCTCCTTAGATAGAACTTTTTAGACATTGCCAATAATGTTATCTAATAATATTATTCAGTTAATATGAATTATTGCTCCGATAATGAAAAATACTGTATAGTGACAATTATTGAAACAACACTAATATAAAATATCAACGTAGCAATTATTGAATCAATAAAATATAATATTAAACAGTAATTACTGTAACAATTATTGAGTAGTGCCTTCTTACGTAAGAATCAATAATTGGTGCAATACCGTGTGCTACTGTGTTTTAACCACCAGGTATTCCAACAGTATTAACGGTAACAACTACGCCGTTATTTATAAACAACTTATACTTGTCGTTTTTTTCATCCAATCGCTTTCCGTTATAGGGCCCACACAAGACTGCGCCATTGTACTAATATTCCCCGACAGCAATAATATTCCACGACCAAATAAATTTTTCCCGATAACAATGAATATTTTATAATCACTTGCTTATTTAAAATATTTGTGCATTTTACCCACAACTAACCACATTAATCAAATAAACCCTTACTATTTTAAAATAATAAATAAAAGAAATTCCATTTTATTTTAAAAATTTTTTTTTAGGGTCTTACAACCTCCCCTCCTTATAAAATTTCGTCCTCGAAATTGACGTACGTACCTGGTATTTCGAAAAGGTGAGGATACCTCGCTTTCATTTCTGATTCCAACTCCCAGGTCATTTAATAGCATGGTTTCTCCACAAAACTTTAACTTATGGCATGACCTTTGTGCGTAGGATATGCTCCTTCCTATCCAAGATCTTGACATGTACCTCCTCATACGTTAAATCTATGACTATTTTGTCTGATTCTAACTCAATAACGTGGTTCGGGTCGTCCACATATTTACGTAACATCGGTACGTGAAAAATATTATAAACACGCGACATACTTGGTAGTAAAGCGAGTCTATAGGCTACAGTTCCTACTCGATCGAGGATTTCAAATGGACTAATAAATCGAAGGTTTGAGCTTTCCTCACATCGCCGATTCTCGCTTTTGAAATAACAACTTCTTGCACCTCCTTCTTCATATTCATCAGCTCTGGTGTGTAGCTTGAGCAATTTTAACTATCGATTAAAGTTGATTCTACTCGTATATCATCAAGTGGGTCCCTAGAGTTTTTAACTCTATCTCTATCATTTGTAAGTTATACGAAATGGGTCTTTGACAATATCGTACTCGTACTCGTATACGATCTTCTACTCAACACGTCAGCTACCACGTTCGCTTTTCCAGGATGGTATGGTTAGAACATGTGCCGAAATGAGTCTCATCTTGAGTTCTTCAAAGTTCTTCCCACATTCTTTGCTCCATTCAAATTTTGTATCTCTACGAGTCAGCTGAGTTAATGGAGTAGCGATTTGAGAAAATTTTTCCACGAATCTCCGATAATAACCAACTAAGGCTAGAAAGCTACGTATTTCGATTACTGACTTAGGTTGCTCTCAACTGTGACTCATATCTCAATCTTGGATAGCACGTCACAATGACACCTATCAGTTTACTACTGCACGAATATGGCGTCCCCTACGGAGAGTCTGGCTTCGGTGCATTCCACAAAGGAAGTCACCAGATAGAGGCTCGGGTACCAAATTCTATAGTTGAATTTTTAACTCCTGAAGTTCAATAGGAGCCATTCGATATGAGATTTTAGAATTGGGTTTTGTACCAGGTTCAAAGTCGATACAAAATTCAATATCATGCTCTGGGAGTAGGCCAGGAAATTCTTCAGGAAATACGTCAAAAAATTTACTAACAACAGAAATATCATTCAAATCTGACGTATTTTTGTTCAAGTCCATAACATGGGCTAAGAAAACTTGACATCCGTTTTTTCAATAAACGAACGACTTTATGGCTTGATATGAAAGTGTTTGACTTCAATGATTTGGTTGCTTGAATTCGAATAACAGGTTGCTTAGGAATATGAAATCAAACAACCTTACGAAAGCAATCAATTTTGGCATAATGAGTAGTTAATCAATCAATCCCTAAAATCACATCAGAAGTAAGTATCTTTAAAGAAATAAGGTCAACAGGTAATGTGATGGTGCCAACTTGGATCAAACAAGATTTATAAACAGTGAATGTTATGAAAGTTTCTCCTAACGGAGTCTTCGGAGTCAAATTCAAACGTTGAGCACAAACAAGAGAGATAAAAGAATTGGTAGAACCGGTATCTAATAAGGTATAGACTTCGCAAGAATACTTTATGATTAACTAACCCGTGATAACTTCGTTCGGGTTCCTCGCGTTTTGGCCAGTCACGACAAATGCTTTTCCTAAAACCACCGACTTTGTTTTGTCCGTATCCGCCTTTGGTGCCACCGTCCCATCTGGACTTAATTTCGCTATTGAACAAAATCGAGCTATGTGACTGTCTTTTCCACAACTAAAATATACCTTGGAAGGCTGTGGACAGTTTGGACTTATGTGTCCCTCCTCTCCGCATTTGTAGCATCTAACTGGCGTTTGTTCTCCTCCCCTAGAATTTGTTACTGGTACTGGTGCTGCTGCCGATGTCTTCCCGTTATCGTTAAATCTTCTCTTCTTAAAATTTCCACTTGAATCATTTCTTCTATTATCTTGGCGATGATTACCACCGGAGTGGTTACCATTTCTGGAACGATAATTTCCTCTACGATGGTTATCATTGCTCTGATGATTGTTGCCACCGGTACGACCCTGGTTGTGGTCCCCCGGCTGAACGTACTCATTATCTCGCTCTAATAATTGAGCCCTGTTGACAACGTCTGAATACAGAGAAAATTTGTGAGAAATGAGATATTTACGTATGTCGTGTTTCAAACTTCTCAGAAACATCCGCGTCATACGTTCCTCATTCTCCACCAAATGAGGTGCAAACCTGGATAACTCTGCGAACTTCGCCTTATACTGGGACACCGTCATATTGTTCTGTTCTAGTCTAATAAACTCTACCTCCTTCATATGACGAATACTTTCAGGAAAGTACTTGTCATTGAACAGTTTCTTAAACATTTCCTAAGACATATTGAGTGCGGCTGACTGGGTACGCTTCACAGATTCCCACCAGTAATCTACCTCATTACGGAACATAAAAGCGGTGAATGGAACCTTCTGTTCCTCTGTGCATCCCAAGATATCGAATATCTTGGTAATTTGCTTGACCCACGTCTCCGCCTTAATCAGATCCGACTTTCCCCCAGAATTCTGGTGGTCCCAACTCTTTAAACTTCTTGGTTGTAACAAACCGTACGTTGCTATAATTTCCACCTGTATTTTATACATGAGTCTCCCTCGTCTGATTTTGCATGAACTGCAAAAAGCTTCTAAACATCCTGTCGTTCATCGTCTGATCAGTGGTGCTGTTTACAGGAGGAATATTTCCTTCCTGTTGCACGTTCCCCTGGTAGGTGATTAAAGGTGTTTCCACGGTCTCATTCACTCCATTGTTAACATTCTTAGCTGCCATTCTCAAATACTACCATAAAATAAGGGTTAATTAAAGAAAATAACATACCACATAATATCCCTATATTCTGACCAACCAACAAATAAGCTTAGGTAGGACATACTAGCGAAGGATTTACTCGTCTCTCCCCTCCTAGTTCTATTCCCCGATCTCCGCCAGAGATCATATCCCTAAGCTCTGATACCAACTGTGACGCCCTCAAAATAGGTCCATTCCATCCAACCTATTCTGAGTCGCCAAATACACGGTACAGAAACAACTACAACTTCGTTATTACAATTGTCGTGCAAAATACGACAACACATACTGTGAGTTTAAATATAAATATTGTCTTCTAGGCAATATCAACACTCAAATGAAGTCCTCATTATAATTATTGATACACTATTTTACAGAATAGTGAGGACTACTAAACAACTATCTTTAACCATCACTCTATACCCCGACTAGTTCCCGCTATATTCTCGCCTCCTGAGAAGAAAAATGGAACAAAAAAGAAAAGGGTGAGCTCAACTAGCCCAGTAAAGAATATTATGACTAAGATAATGTACAACAAATTATCCTTAGTATTCAACAGGGAAAAATCTGATAGAATACAATAGACAACAAGTTTTAGATCAACATCTGCAACGAAAAGAACAATTCATTAGAAGAGTTAAGTAGAGAATAAAATCTACTATCATCTATGAATTTAAAAGTCCATCATCGATATTTTGTCCCTGTAACATCAATCAATATACATCTTGAATCAAATAGTCATCTTTGCACTACAGGCCAAAGATATTAATCAGTCGGTCATGTTCATCTCAACACCTGTTCATCTTTACACTACGGGCCAAAGATATTCATCAAGAAATCATTCATCTTTGCACTACAGGCCAAAGATATTTAGTTATATCATCATTTAGGACTGAGAGTGATGAAAAATATTTTAAAGAAAACGAGTCCAGTGAGACAAAAGAACAAATATTAAGGATTCGTACTTTAGACAATCCAAGTTCAAAAATACTCCATAATAAACTATTGTGGAGCAGAATTCAAAAATGAAGATCAAAACATAGATTCAATCAAAGATATGAACCATAATAGACAATCTTAGACACATAAAAGAAAATTTAATTTTTTCTGTGAATAGTATCATATTCATGAATAGTGCCGCATACGTGAATAGTGCCGTATACGTGAATAGTAACTCCGACACCAAAAGGTATAAATTTTACAAGAAAAATCATCATGCTTTGTGAATAGTACTCGTGAATAGTAATTCGTGAATAGTAACTCGTGAATAGTAACTCATGAATAATAACTCGTGAATAGTAATTCATAAATAGTAATCCCGACATAAAAAGATAAGAATTTTACAAGAAAAATCTTTCCAATATTCCGGTATAATGATATTGAAAGAAATAATATCATTTATATAAAAAAATAACGTCCCTTACCTCGAAAAGACAGTTCTTCTGACTGGAATACTGGATATAGTGCTGAAGGGAACTTGCACCGTATAGCAACACTCAAAGTATCCAAATACTCACAAGAATACGCTCGATAATATAGAGAGAGAAAGAGAGAGAAAAATTCAGTTTCTGGTATGATTTTCAAGTCTAACCTAAGCACCCTATTTATAGGAAAATGCTTAGAATACCAATGCAGAAAATTTAATAAAATAATATTTTTATAATCAAATTTTCCTAAGCCCACCACATCAAAAACACAATTTCCACACAAAAAAATGAAAAACATGTTTAAAACAATTTTTGTAACAAAATCAATTCAGACTCAATATTTCGAAACTTCAATAATTCATAATAAATATCCCTTTTGTCTGAAAAATTCAAACCTTATGTCCATTTCATAGAAAATTTAATTCTCTACAACTTTGCAGAAGAAAGTTTTTTCAAATTCTAAACAGAAATTGACCGAAATCCACATACGGACGATTTTACAGGCTATAATCAAATTTCAGTCAATAAATGAGGTCCACAAACATGAAAAACATGTTTTAAATATTTTTAGTAAAAAAAATACTCTTCCTCCTCATTTATTCATATATCACAAATTCATTGTAAAAAATATCATCATTATTATATTATTAAAATATAATAATATATTTAAATGAATTATTTTATCAGAAAAGATAAAATATCAATTTTCAACAATTGTCACATTAAAAATTTTCTCCATCTATATCCACATAAAATAAATATTTTTCTTGTCATATAAATCAAAAATTAATTATTCACAAATAATATTACAGAATCACAAAACTGACAACTAGGCCGTTCCCAGAAAAGAGGGGGCTTTCCAATAAGGATTTCTCCTCACTGGCGCGCAATTAGGTGACTAAACGTCTCCTTAGACAGAACTTTCTAGACATTTCTAATAATGTTATCTAATAATATTATTCAGATAATATGAAT
This sequence comes from Panax notoginseng, assembly GCA_016801055.1. NCBI lineage: Eukaryota > Viridiplantae > Streptophyta > Magnoliopsida > Apiales > Araliaceae > Panax > Panax notoginseng. Next base: position 90,604,227 of record CM029014.1, read on the forward strand.
TATTGCTCCGATAATGAAAAATACTGTATAGTGACAATTATTGAAACAACAGTAATATAAAATATCAACATAACAATTATTGAATCAATAAAATATAATATTGAACAGTAAATACTGTAATAATTATCGAGTAGTGCCTTCTTACGTAAGAATCAATAATTGGTGCAATACCGTGTGCTACTGTGTTTTAACCACTAGGTATTCTAACAGTATTAACGGTAAAAACTACGCCGTTATTTATAAACAACTTATACTTGTCGTTTTCTTCATCCAATTACTTTTCATTATGGGGCCCACACAAGACTGCGTCGTCGTATGAATATTCCTCGACAACAAGAACATTCTACGACCAAATGAATATTCCCCGATAACAATGAATATTTTATAACCACTTGCTTATTTAAAATATTTGCGCATTTTACCCACAACTAACCACATTAATCAAATAAACCCTTACTATTTCAAAATAATAAATAAAGAAAATTCCATTTGATTTATAAAAAAAAATTTCGGGGTCTTACATATTCCCTGAAGAACTTTCTGGCCTACCCCCAGAGCGTGAAATCGAATTTTATATCGACCTTGAACCCGATACAAAATCTATTTCTAAAGCACTATATTGAATGGCTCCTATTGAATTTCAGGAGTTAAAAACCCAACTGCAGGAATTATTAGACATCGGTTTCATTCGACCTAGTACGTCTCCTTGGGGTGCTCCTGTTCTATTCATGAAAAAGAAAGATGGAAGTATGAGACTTTGTGTTGATTATCGGGAGTTGAATTATGTTACCATCAAAAATAGGTACTCGTTTCCTCGCATTGATGACCTGTTTGACTAGTTACAAGGCGCCAAATTCTTTTTAAAGATCGATCTTCGTTCTGGATATCAACAGTTGAAGATTAAAACTGATGACATTCCAAAGACTACTTTTAGAAATCGGTACGGGCATTACGAATTCATACTCATGTCTTTTAGATTGACTAATGCTCTTGCTGCCTTCATGGATATGATGAACTGAGTATTCAAGGAATATTTGGATAACTTTGTGGTCGTCTTTATTGATGACATCCTCATATATTCCAAAAGCCATGAAGATCATGAACAACACTTGAGGCTGATACTCCAAAAGCTTCGTGAAAACAAGCTTTATGCCAAGTTGAAGAAATACGAGTTCTGGCTTGAGGAAGTAGCAATCTTTAGGCACATGATATCAAATCATGGAATATCTGTTGACCCGGCAAAAATTGAAGCAATTCAAAGCTGGGAGCAACCTAATTCAGTGACCGAAGTACGTAGCTTTCTCGGCTTAGCTGGTTATTACCAGAGATTCGTAGAAGGGTTTTCTCGAATCGTTACTCCATTAACTTAGCTGACTCAGAAAGATACAAAATTCAGTTGGAGCAAAGAATGTGAGAAGAGTTTTCAAGAACTCAAGAGGAGACTCATTTCAGCACCTATTCTGACAATACCATCTGGTTCGGAGGGATTTGTCATCTACAACGATGCTTCAAGCAGAGGGTTAGAATGTGTTCTCATGTAACATGGGAAAGTTATAGCCTATGCCTCACGACAACTCAAAGAATATGAGAGGAATTATCCTACTCATGATCTAGAGTTGGCAGCTGTCGTTTTTGCTCTTAAAATTTGGAGGCATTACCTGTATGGAGAGAAAGTGGAGATCTATACGGATCATAAAAGCCTCAAATATTTCTTCACCTAAAAGGAACTAAACATGCGACAAAGACGTTGGCTCGAGCTGTTGAAAGATTACGATCATACCATTCAATACCATCCTAGAAAAGCGAACGTGGTAGCTGACGCATTGAGTAGAAGATCATATACGGGTACGAGTGTGATATTGTCAACACAAAGACCCATTTGGTATGACTTACGAATGATAGAGATAGAGATAAAGACTCCATGGACCCACGTGGTAATGGCAAATATACGAGTAGAACTGACTTTAATCGATAAAATTAAAACTGCTCAAGCTACAGACCTGGAGCTGATGCGTATGAGTGCAAGAAGGTGCTATTACGGAAGCAAGAATCGATGAAGAAGGAATACTTTGAGTTAACTCCAGACTTTGTGTTCCTAACGATTCTGACTTGAAGTATAAAATCATGATGGAGGCGCACAACACACCATTTTCAATCCATCCTGGGAGTACCAAAATATATCGTGATCTTCGACATATATTTTGGTGGAGTAAAATGAAAAGAGAGATCAAGGTGTTTAACTTGTCAACGAGTCAAGGCGGAGCATCTAGTGCCAAAAGGTCCATTGCAACCACTTGAAATTTCATAATAGAAGTGGGAGCACATTACCATGGATTTTGTTACTGGTCTTTCCAAGGTTTCTCAAGGAATTGATGCAATTTGGGTTATTGTTGATAGATTAACCAAGTCTGCTCATTTCTTGCCTATACGAGAAACTTATTCACTTGAACATTTTACTCGTATTTACATAAATGAGATTGTAAGACTGTATGGTATGCTGGTATTCATAGTTTCTGATCGAGACCCAAGATTCACTTTACTATTTTGGGTTAGTTTGCAGAAGGCTATGGGTACAAATTTACGATTTAGTTTGTTATATCATCCTCAAACAGATGGGCAGTCGGATAGGACTATTCAAACTCTTGAAGATTTATTAAGACTCTGTATTCTTGAATTCAAAGGAGGTTGGGACAAGTTTTTTCCATTGGTGTAATTCTCCTACAATAATAGTTATCAAGCAAGTATTGGCATGGCTCCATTCGAGGTATTGTATGGACACAGATGTCGTTCTCCAGTATGCTGGGATGAGGTGGGTGAAACAATGTTGTTGGGACCGAATTTGGTATGCATGACAACAGAAAAGATTCAAATGATCTGGCAACGTATAAAAATCTCACAAGATCGACAAAAGAGTTATGCTGATCTTCATCGAAAGGACGTGGAATTCAATGTTGGAGATCATGTGTTGTTACGTGTTGCTTCATGGAAAGGAGTTACAAGATTTGGAAAGAAAGGAAAGCTCAATCCTCGATTCATTGGGCCATTCGAAATCTTTAATTGAGTAAGAACTGTGGCCTATAGATTTGCCTTACCACCAAGTATGTCTCGTGTTCATAACGTTTTCCACATATCTATGTTACGTAAATATGTGAAAGACCTGAACCACATTATTGAATTAGAATAGCGAAAGATTTAACGTATGAAGAGGTAGCTGTTAAAATCTTGGACAAGAAGGATCATATTCTATGCTCCATGGTTATACCTCAAGTCAAAGTTTTATGGAAAAACCACGATGTGGAGGAAATGACCTGGGAGTTAGAATCTGAAATGAAGTCAAGGTATCCTCACCTCTTCAACATACCAGGTACGTACCCTAATTTCGAGGATGAAATTTTATAAGAAGGGGAAGTTGTAAGACCCCAAGTTTTATGAATAAAGATTAATTTTTCTCAAAATATATTTTTGAATGTTATGGTATAGATTTGATATAATGTTATAGTTGTGGATAATATTTACAAATTTTGCAAAGTAAGCAAGTGGTTTTAAAATATTCGATTGGTGGGGGAATATTCATTTTAACAGGAAATATTCGTACGACGGCACAATCATTAGTGGACCCCACAACGGAAGTATTGTTGTATTTAGAAAATGACAAAAATATCTTTTTATAAAAATAACGACGAAAGTTTTACCATTAAACTATTGAACTACCCTGTAGTAAAAGTACGGTAATACGCGTGGTTGCATAGTAGAACATGGTATTGATTATTGATGTTTACATGAGACGTCACTCAGTTATACTCAATTATTGCTACAGTAATTACTGCATAATATCTCTCATATTATTGATTCAATTATTGTCACAGTATCATTTACATAATATTTTATATTATTAAATCAATAATTGAGACGATAAAGTTATTCATATTATTATTTATAATATTGAAAACTTCTGTCGAGGAAAGGGGGTTGATCACCTAATTGCGCGCTAATAAGGAGAAATCCTTATCGAAAAACTCCCTCTTTCTTGGGAATGATCTAGTTATTAAATATTGTGAGTTATAATATTAATGATGATTAAGTTTGTGTTAATTAAAGATGAAATTAATATTTCCATTGTGTTAGAATTATTTGTGTTAGTGGAAATCGACATTTATTTCGATAATAATTAATTTCTAAAGGTTATATTGACCAATCGGGTAATTAATTGAATAAATGAGCAACTAATTGCTATTAGTTCACATGCATATAACTATTTGCTCACATGGATAGAACTATTGGTTCACATGCATTACTATTAGGGGAGATGGTGCAAGATTGATAATACTTGCATGACTAAATTAAAAATAGAGGAAAAGATGAAGGTACTATACTGTAATAATTTGAGCCCCAAAACGTGTAATTATCGAAACTATGTTTTCCTATAAATAGAAGCTCATTCTTCTTTCATTCTCACCAATTCACTAAGACTCACAAGAGTAATTATAGAGAGAGAAGTTATAGAGAGGAAGAAGAAGAGTATTCTGCTACTTCACTATTTCAGTATCAAGTCTTCTTCTAAGGTAAGGGATATTATTTTTATTCAGTATTCATAAGGAATAATATTTTCTTCCATACTCTGTAGTATGTGAGTAATATTATTTCGTCTCGTATTCCTAATTATATCCTCATTTTGTTAAAGTATTGCTTCTATACTCCGTGAAATTAGTAGAATATCCTTAAAATTTGCCCTTCATCTAGTATCATTTCACAAGGATATTTTACGCACATTCTTGTTAAATTTTAAGATTTTCTTGTCGGAGTACTGTCCATGAGTACTATTCATTTATACGGTACTATTCACAAAGTATTATTCACGGGATACTATTCACAAAGTCCTATTCATGAAATACTATTCACGAATACTATTTATAAAGTACTATTCATGGGGTACTTTTTCCGAAGTACTATTCATAGGGTACTATTCACTCGGGTACTATTCATCTAGAGTACTATTCATGACAAAAATTGATTTTTTTGCTGTCCAAATCATTTTTGATACAATATTATTCTTAAATTTTACTCTACAAAGCAGTATCATGTTGACAATTTGGACATTATTGAATTCTGGATAAATTAAATTATAAATCTTTAAAAATTTATCCTTTGTTTTCTTTTAATTGAATTCTTATATCATTATCATCATCCTCATGCTTATATTGTGATAAAAGTTATCTTTAGCTTACGTACATAGATGGACTGTTGATTGATATGATTATTACCATGGATCATTCGGTATAATCATGACTCGTAATGTTACAAATGATGTGGTAAAAGTCCTCATTAGCCCGTAGTGCATTGATGAATAGTTGTTGGTATGATTATGACCAAGGATTATTCGGTATGATCATGACCATTGGTGAAAATACAAATATCCTTGGCCCGTAGTGCATGGATAATTCGTGGTTGTGATACTATTTATTGAGCTGAGTCTCAGCGATAAAATTGATGATAAACTCTTAAATCATAGAAGATAGTAGATATCATGCTCTACTTGACTCTTCTAATGGATTACTTGTTCTGCTGCAGTTAAACTTGATGTTTATTGTATTTTATCAGTTTAACACTGTTGAAGGCTAACGATAATTTATTCTGCATTATCTTAGTCATAATATTTCTTACTGGGCTAGTTGAGCTCACCCTTTTGTTTTCATTGTTCTATTCAGGAAATGAGAACGTAGCCGAGACTAGTCGGGGAATGGAGTGACGGTCCGAGATGGTGGCTATAGTAGTCCTCACTATTTTATAAAATAGTGTGATAATAATTGTAATGAGGACTCCTTTTTGAGTTTGAATACTGTCTTTTAGACAATATTCGTGTAAAAATTCTTAGTTACATTTTGTCGTATTGTATAAAAGAAGTTTGTATTTGATTTCTGTACCATGTATTTGGCGATTCAAGATGGGTGATGTATACCTATTTTGGGGGCGTCACAAATGACGTTATTGGGTCAATAACGGTTCGATCACTAGTTGAACCAGTGACCCATTCACCTGGTAGTTTTTCCGGTTTGATGTCTGGTCTGGTTATGAAAACTTTGTTTTAAAGACCTATGGTTAATATATAGTGCATGCATGACTTGTCAAGAAGATCTTGTTATAATTGTCCAACATAATTTTGAAGTGTGGAAATATCGGAACCCATAGAGGGAGGGTTAACTTCTAGACACATCCTATATATTATCGTTGTAACACTCCAGTCTCACATCGAAAGATATGAAATTTTTTTATCCGTATATAAGAAATTAAGGTACTAATAATAGTAAATTTAGTCATAACATTTTGGGTGAGCTTGTGGGCTAAGATGACTGAAGGAGATACTGTTAGACTAGTAGTTTAATATCTTATTTGGATAAATTTAATTCGATAACCATGTGTATATAGAAAATTAAGTTACTAATAATAATATTTTTAAATTCGAGATATTCAAGGGCTTAAAGGAGAATGTACAAAGAAATTATAAAAAAATTTGGGCAAGGGGCCAAGATAATTAAAAATTAAAATAAAAGTACCAAAAATATCTCAAATCTAAAAATATCAATGTCTAAGTATAATTTTCAAAGGCATGTAATAAGGTTAGTATTAAAATAAATAACTTAGCTTTAAAATCAAATAACTAAGATTAATATTAAGGTTAATGTTAGGTTTCTCGAATTGGGTCTTTCAAAATATCACAAGTATATAGGGCAAAGGTGTAAAATTACCCCTGTAGTTTTGGCCGAAATCCTAGTTAGCCCATGAACTTTTTTTTAGAAGTGCCATTGACGTTATAAAACCTAACTAACCTACGCCCTTCCAGTTTAAAAAAAATTAAACTAGACAAACGGGTGTTAGATCCTTTCTTATATGACTGACACGTGACAAGATTTGTTGACGTGTAAAAACTCTCTCTGTTTCTCTAATATATCAAACGATTAAAACACTTGAAACTATTTATCTTTCTCTCTCTTTTCCTGACGGCGTTTCCTCTTTCTCTCTCTCTTCCTGACTACCACCTCCTCTGTGAACTCGATGACATCATCCATGGCTAAAACTCCAAAGAAATCCAAGCAATCCCCACAAAAGAAGCTTGAACCCTCCCACTCTTTCTCACATTTCCCTCAATTCTCTAATCCCATTGACCCCACAAAACCTTAGCCCCACTACTGAACCACCACTACTGCCACTGCAAACCTCAGCCCCAAATTCTCCAATCCTGCCTCAATTCCCCGCCTGAACCACCATTACTGCCGCAATCTTCAATCAAACAAAACCCAATCTGAAAACCCCCAAACAATCATCAATCAAACTTTTTCTCTTGTTTTGTTAAATTTTAGAGAGAGAAAATAGAGGGCTTATATGCCCAATAAACCTTTATTGAGCATAAAATGAAACCCTAAATCTAGACCTATTTCAATGCCATCTTTACCAAGGAAAAATCAGTTGCTATTAAAGACGCGCCAGAGCTTGCCAGAATAACAAGAAGCTCTAATGTATGTCGTTCTCAAAATGTGACTTCATTCTCCTTCCACTTCAAGCACACCCCCTACCAATTCTGATGAAACCAAATTGGAAAATCTAAAATTTAATGTTAGTTCTGGACTAGATTATACTTCCTTATTGTTTGACTATAGTTTATGTATTATTCTCTCTAAGTTATTGAAATCTCAACAAATCCCCAACTCACTAGTTTGCAAGAACTGGGAGAAACTCAGTGGCAGGTTAATTCACTCTCTTAAGTTATTAGATTGAGAATTTCTTGAATCAGGTCAGTTGGTTTATCATTTCCCTAATTTAACTGATGTTTATCTTGTTAGAGCTTGTATTAAATCGCCTCATAATTCATGGATCTTGTTTAGTCATAGGTTTGTATTGATTCACTTAAATTCAGGGGTTTCAAATGTTAGGTATATTAGAAAATACGATTTTTTAGATTCGATTTTGATTAGTTAGGGGATTCTGTTAGGTTTGTATATATCGTGATTACATAATCAAATCACATAAATATAGCGGAAGCGTGATAAAACGAAATTTAAATTTTTTTATACAAACCATTACCATGATCATACTTTGTGCTTAATTATCAATATAAACAAAGAAGAAGGAGAATCAGATTCATGCCCTTGTTGAACCAAGCTTCCTCAGGTACGAGTTCAACTCCTAGTCTTTCGTAGTCTTCTTGAATTCGTGGGATTGAATTCCTTCCTTTGATTAACGTTAGCCACCCAAGCGTTTGACCTGTAGAGGTGATCCACCAAGGAAGAGCAAAAAATAAGAAGAATGATATTTGGCAAAACCCTAGTTTTTCCTATCTCTATAGAAAAAGTGTACTCTCCTAACTCTTGGAATAAAGTGCGTAACTTGTGTCACCCACATTCATAATAAGACTCCTCTTATTTATAGATATAGGGAACCCTCCTAAACTATTTAAGAATATAATTTTTATTTAATTAATTAAACTCTTTTAATTAATCAAGCTTCCTAATCACAGTAGGAATAATTAATTAAACTCTTTTAATTAATTAGCCTCCAAATCTTATTAGGAATATATATGAGAGTACTTATATTAATTAATTTCCAAACCCCTTTAGGAATTAACTTAATAATAAGACTCATCTTATTAATTTATATTTAATATTTTCAAAATATTAAGCTATTTAATTTATTCTATCACCATAGATTAAATTAAATATAATTAAATCATTATTACGATTATGCCATTTACTTCTTAAATAAATATTCTTCCTTTTATGGTGTGAACCTTTAGGTTCTCTATATTAAATCGGTTTTGAATAAATCAATTAGAAAAATTCTAATCTCATTTAAATAAATAAATTAAACTATTAATTTATTTAAATAAATAAAATTTATTCTACAATAAAGATACGCCTCCTTAGTGATCAACGACTTTTCAAATAATATAGATTTCAACATTAATCTGAAAAGAATCTTTGAGTAAATAGTTACCGTACAATTCAATCCTTCCACCATACAATGTCTCAATTAAATATAAGACATGGAATTACTGTCAAGTCTTATTTTATTTAATTATATGTATTTCGATTCACAAATGCACAACTTCAAATAATACAAATTAGAAACTCCTTTCTAATTTTATTTCACCTTAGCCAATAATTCTTGGGTTGTCATTTAGCGAATCACATAAGACATTTCTCTTCTTTTACTAGAAGCGATAGATTCTTTATTGATCATTCATTATCTCTATATATAACTTATTACACACAAGCATACCCTTTGATATACCTCAAGGGTCTTAAGGGACATGTCAAACTATAACTTATCGTACACAAGATACTATGATGATCTCAAGTCTAAGGATCACTTGTACTACTATTATTGGTCAATTTCATAATCAATGAATACATGCAAGTATACATGGTTAACAAGTAATAAAGTAAAAGTAGAGTATCGTTCCTACGAGGAATTATTAATAAAAATTACCAAGTACTAACTCTTAACCAAACTAATTTTATTTAAACAATCAATTTAAAGTTTGAATTGAATTATTTAATTAAATTAATACTAATCACCACCAGTTTAAAATCAGATTATGGAGATTTAAGATTACAACTTCACTTATTGATTCACTTAAATGAATAAACTTCTTATCAATTATGCTCACTATTATGAATTGTTAATCAAGAACACAAAAGTAAATATGACCATCTCTCAATGCATCATACTCAAATCAACTTAAATCCACATATGATAAAATTAAGAAATCACCCTAATTAACTAATTCACTATATCTGTAAGACCCCAACTTTTACGAATAAAGATGATTTTTCTATAAATATCATTTTAAAATATTATGGAATGAATTTGATATAATGTTATAGTTGTGGGTAATATTTATAAATTTTGCGAAGTACGCAAGTTGTTATATAATATTCGATTGGTCGGGGAATATTCGTTTTAAAAGGGAATATTCGTACGACGACAAAATTATTGGTGGACCCCACAACGAAATTATTGTCAGATTGAAAAAATGACAAAAATATTTTATAAAAATAATGGCGGATGTTTTACCGTTAACTGTTGAAACACCCGGTGTTAAAAGTACAGTAATACGCGTGGTTGCATAGTAGCACACAGTATTGATTATTGATGCTTACGTGAGAAGTCACTCAGTTTTGTTCAATTATTGCTACAGTAATTGCTGCATAGTATCTCACGTCATTTGATTCAATTATTATCAATATTTTTTTATATTATTAAATCAATAATTGAGATGAAAAAGTTATTAATATTATTATTTGTAATATTAACAATGTCTAGAAGTTCTGTCAAGAAGAGGTTTGGTCACCTAATTGCACGCCAATAGGGAGAAATCCTTATTGGAAAGCCCCATCTTTCCTGAGAACGACATGGTCGATTAATATTGTGAATTATAATAATGATGATAAATATTGTTAAAAATATTGAGGATATTTTTATGAAGTATTTGTTATAAATTGGCTTATTATTTGAATTTCTCACTTACCTATTTTTCAAAATAATCGATAGAAAATTTTAATGGTGGGGGTCCACATGTGGGGTCCACTAGTGAAAATGACATTTGGGGTGGGGGAGATATGTTTGTCACAAATTTAGGACATTGCAGGATCACATAAGGTGTATTATTTGTTATTATATATGATATATATATAGGATGGAAAAAGAGAGCACTATATATATATATATATATATATATGTATATATATATGTATATATGTATATTATGTTTTGCAAGTTGGCAAGAAGGGAGTACAATTAGTGTTATTATTATATAATACATATGTAATAATTTGAAGGTAACAGGGATGGTAATCACGGGGGTGACAACCCGTGAGTTATCAGGCTCATTCATTGTATGTATATATAATATAATATATAATGTATATTATATTTTATTTAAAGTTTTTATTTTATTAGAATATTTTATTGTATAGTATCCTTTCCATTCTCCTATAAATAGGATGCTTAGTTAGAATTGAAAACACACCAGAAATTCAGAAAATTTTTCTTCTATAATCTTGAACGTATTTCTTTAGAGTTTTAAGAAGCTTTGAGCGTAGAAAATAGTGCAAGTTTTCTTTAAGAATATCATCGCCCCACCAGTCGGAATACTATTTTTTTAAGGTATGTGGTATTATTTCTTTCGTCTTCATGAAGAGAACTTCTGTTATTCTATTTTTTTTATTATTATGTTGGAATAACCTGTCTATGCGAAGTACCGCATACATGGTGAAATTCTTCTGTTATTTCATTCTTTATTATTCTGTTGGAATATCCTGTCTGTGCGTTTACGCATGACCTGGTTTCGTTCTTTATTATTCTGTTGGAGCATCGTGTCTGTGCGGTTTACGCATGACCTGGTTCTGTTATTTATTATTCTGTTAGAATATCCTGTCTATACGTTTAAGCATGACCTGGTTCCATTATTTATTATTTTGTTGGAATAACCTGTCTGTGCGGTCTATCGCATGCCTGGTGATTTCTTTTGTTATTCCATTCTTTATTATACTAAGTTGGTTAAAGTTTTGGCTTTTATACTCCATAAAATTAGTGGAATATCCTTGATATTTGCGCTTCATCCAGTATCTTTTCATGGAAATATTCTTCCGAGCATTCTTGAGTTTTACCCCATAAAGAGTATCATGTTGACAATTTGGTCGTTATTGGTTCCTGGATAAATTAATTCTTGAACTTGTTTTATTGAATTCTTATATCATTGTCATCATCCTCATGTTTATATTTTGTTCAAAGTCATATGTGGCCTGTAGTGCATAGATGGATTTGGTATGATTATGACCAGAGATTATTCGGTGTAATCATGACCATAATGTTACAAATGATGTGGTAAAAGTCCTCATTGGCCCGTAGTGCATTGATGGATAGTTGTTGGCATGATCATGACCATTGATGAATACACGAATATCCTTGGCCCGTAGTGCATGGATAATTTGTGGTCGTGATACTAATGAATATCCTTGGCCGTAGTGCAAGGATGATGTGGATTATTTATTAAGACGAGTCTTAACGATAAAAGTAATGAAAAACCTTTTTAAATCATAAAAGATAGTAGATTTTATTCTTTACTTGATTCTTTTAATGGATTGCTTGTTCCGCTGCAGTTAAACTTGATGTTTGTTATATTTTATCAGTTTAACACTGTTGAAGGCTAATGATAATTTATTCTGCATTATCTTAGTCATAATATTTGTAACGCCCGAGAAAAATCGAATTTTTATGACAATTAAATTTTTATTTGATTATGTGAATTAAATGAATTTAATTGAATTCTTTGTGAAGTAAACTATGTGAAGGTCGTTCTATGACCTAGAATTTGCTAACGTGGTTAGTATTCTGGCTACGTGGTAGAAATAGTTGTTTGGAATTTCCAAGACGATAATAATTGTTTTCTGAGAAGTTTCCGTAAAAACACTATTCATCCGTTTCTGTCCGAGGAATTATTTTGAAATTTCGAGAAACGCGTAATGATAGAATATCGTGATTAGATGGAATATCTGATAATATTTCATTTATGGCAAAAACGAAGTTTTCGCCTGCGGACTTAAAACCTAAGGGTTGAGTATATCGATTTCCGAGAAGGAAATAATATGCGTAGAAGGAATGGCGTTAGGTTTTATTCAAGTGTTATACAATTGGTGGTGCTAGTTAGTACCTATGTATAATACGTTAAGTAAATACGAGGTACAATACGTTTATTGTACTTATGGTATACGAAAGAAATACGTGAATCATACGTGTAGAATACGATACGTATTATAGAATTAAGTTATGACTTAATGATTTATTCATTGAGTGGGTTATAAGTTAGTCCAAACTAATTGAAGGACTAAGCCCAATGAGTTAAGTGGGTTAAATCAAAGTCAAGGCCCAATATTTATTTAATTAAGCCCAATTCACAAAACCAAACCGTGGGTCGAACCGGTGGGTCACCCAATGGGTAAAACCCATGGGGCAACCCATGGGATGTCATAAAGGGGAGGTGGGCCGGCCACCATGGGCCGGCCAACTTTGAAACACTTGGTGACCACACTTGAATAGTAAGGAGGTGGGGGTATATTGACCATTAAGCCCTCCATTTTCATTTCCTATAAATAAGAAGCTAGGTTGTTGCATTTTAGAGTTTCAAAGTTGACAACCTAGATTATATTGAGAGAGAAAAGAGAGCTAGACTTATAAGTCCTTCACTTGGGAAGCTTTGACAATTATTCTTCCAAGAGATTTTCTTAAAGAACTTGAGGTAATACTTCTTGTTCTTCATTCTCCATCTCTTTGATTTTCTTTTATCATGGAGAGTCACAAAGGGGTGGTATATGCCTTGTATGAGGGAGTAAAGATGACTTACCATAGATTCAATCTCTATAAGTCATAAGCTTTCAAAAATAATAAGGTTTAATATAGTTGTTAAACCATGAAAATATTAATTGTGGAGGATCGATTGTTGATAAACGTTTGAGCTCCATCAATACGATAGTTATGCATCTTATTTGGTTAGGGGTTAGATATGAAATCCATGGAGTATTCTATGTGATTTGGCTTAGAGAACATTAGTAATGAAGTTATGGCGAATTTTACGAAAATAGACGTTAAACGTCGAAAACGTAGAAATTCCGGATGGGTAGTCAAAAGTTGCCGTAAGACTTGAAAACGTTAGTTTTCAATGTCAACACGTGAGATAGGGTGATTAAGAGTCGTGGGTTTGAGAATCGTCGGATTCTGACTTAAAACGAAGAAAACGAGCATTGAACGCTCATTAGCGTTTACGAACGTATAGAAAATGAACTCAATAGTGAATTTTGAGTTAACATATTTGAAAGGATTAAATTCTAATATGAACACATAGAGTATGCCATTTATGACGTGTAGGCTTTTGAACGGACCAAATCAGGCGTATAACGAAGAATTTACGGCCCCGGGAATCTCACATAGATTTTCAAAAACTGTCAACAGTCTGGTACTAAAGTCTGGCGCCGCGGCGCCAGACGTAGTGTTAAATGGCCGCGCTGCAGCACCAATTGTGGCCGGGAGAAAAATAAAGTGTCTGTAGTTTCGTGCCGCAGCGCGAGAGGTTGTACATGGGACTCGCGCCGCAGCGCCAGACTCGGCCGAGCCCTCTGCAGACTCGCGCCCCAGCGCCAAGGTGCCGCACCGCAGTGCCGGCAGCAAGAAAAAAAAACTTGACCCAGCTGTGCTTTAGACTTCAGTCGGTTAGGGGTCAATCGGAGTTGAGTTTATATACTCAATGAATGTATAAAGCCTAATCCTATACTACCTATACTAAGGTATATGGTACGAAATTTAGGAGTCTAATGTAAGTAAACAAAATATGTAAAATGAACGAAGTAATACTTTATTAATGAAGTTGAGTCCGGTTAATAAAACGTCCATAGAGAGGTAAACCGGGACGAAGGGTAATAAGTCATGTTGACTTTAATAAAAATATTATGTTAACCAAGACATAGAAGAGAAAGAAACTGGTAGGAACAATGTGAATAGTTGTTTGATAGCTAATTACGGTGTGCTATGTGAATATATCATGTAGATTCTGTAAAGGCTGTGATCAGTCGAGTAAGTTATTTGAAGACGCTGAAAGGCAAGTTTTCTTAACGCTTGTCTAACTTCTAAGTTAGCCAAGTTTTATGTGATTCATTGAACTGAATTGCAAGCTTTGTTTTAAAAGAAAGGGTCGATGCCAGATTTTAACTCGGCTAGACTATTCGTAAGATATAGATTGATGATTTTCCATATCATTCTATATAGAAATGTTAACGCTATCCTATGCCAAATAATTGGTATGGATGTGAAGGTAAGGTTTGTCTATGAACAAACAAAAGTATTTTTCATCGATATTCCGATGGGCACGCGAGTTTGCCAAAAATATTAAACGTAAATACGTTTAATGAATGTAATATTGATCAACATAGAGTACTATAGGCTGATCACCTAGAAGTGCTCGTAAGTTATACGGATGAACGACCTTAGTGCTGTGGACTCCTTTTTAAGTATGAAAACTGAAATTTACTGTTCATGGTCTATCGACCGGTTCAGAATTCCTAATCTATTCTATACATTGGGAATTGATGTTATATACTGTTAGGGTAGTATTGATTCATAATACTTCATAACTATTGTTCAGTTATGTTGGAATTGTTATATAATTCACGAATGTGGTATTTCTGTTATCCTTGATTAAACTTGCTGAGCTGTCATGCTCACTTCTTGCGTGAATTATATAACTGCAGTTAAAGGTGAACGTACTGAGAATGCCAAGAAAGATAAGGGCAAAGCTAAGATGGATGCTTAGGCATTGTGTAATAGTTTAGTAAGTTTGTATGTATTATAACTTATGAACAATGAACGATGTAACCGGTTTATGAACCTGGGACGGATTATACTTTGATTTTTATAAGAATATACTAATTACTCTCATCTTGTTGTATTTCAATGGAATGATGGTATGGATGTTAGTATAGTGGAGCACCATCTGTCGGGTTGGAAGATACCCGGATTTGGGGGCGTCACAATATTTCTTACTAGGCTAGTTGAGCTCACCCTTTTATTTTCATTGTTCTCTTCAGGAAATGAGAACGTAGCGGGGACTAGTCGGGGAACGGAGTGACGGTTCAGATGATAGCATTAGTAGTCCTCACTATTCTATGAGAACTTATTTTGAGTTTGAATACTGTTTAGAAGACAATGTTGTATTAAAACTCACAGCTTACGTTTTGTCGTATTTTACACGACAGTTGTATAATTAAGTTTTTATTTGTATTTTGTACCATATATTTGACGACTCAGAATAGGTGATGTATACCTACTTTGGGGGCGTCACAGTTGGTATTAAAGCTTAGGGATATGATCCCTGGCTAAGATGTGAGACAAGAACTAGGAGGGAAGAGACGAGAAATTTCTTCGCTAGTATGACCTACCTAAGTTTATTTGGTATTTAAATTGGTCGGTTAGAGTATAGGGATAATATGTGATATGTTAATTAACCCTTATTTTGTGGCAGTATTTGAAAATAATATCCGAGAATGTTGAGAACATCAATAGAGCACAGGAGACCGTTGAGTCTCCACATATCAATAATCAGGATAATGTGCATCAGGAAGGCGACAATCCTAATACAAACAATAACACTGACCAAATGATGAATGATGAAATGTTCAGAGGCTTTATGCAATTCATGCAACATCAGGCGAGAGCGGCTCCTGTCCAAAATGCAGGTGGAAACACTGGCAACTCTCGGGCGGTCACCGCCAAACAGTTCAAGGAGCTCGGACCACTGGAGTTTTTAGGAGAGCCAAAACCACTTAAGGCGGAGACGTGGATAAAGCAGATCAACAAGATATTTGATGTCTTGGGATGTTCTGAGGAGCAAAAGGTTCCCTTTGCCACCTTCATGTTGCGGGCAGAGGCAGATTACTGGTGGAAATCTGTAAAGCGTACTCAACCTGTCGCACTGAAGATGTCTTGGGAGAAGTTCCAAGAACTGTTCAACGACAAGTACTTTCCCGAAAGTATTCGTCACATGAAAGAGGTAGAGTTCATCAAGCTGGAGAAAAACAACATGATCGTGTCACAGTACGAAGCCAAGTTTACTGAGTTGTCCCGATTTGCGTCCCATTTGGTTGATAATGAGAGAATGACGCGAATATTTCTAAGAGGTTTGAAACTTGAGATACGTCAATATCTTATCTCTCATAAACTGTGTTTGTATTCAGATGTTGTTAATAGGGTTCAG
This sequence comes from Panax notoginseng, assembly GCA_016801055.1. Lineage (NCBI taxonomy): Eukaryota > Viridiplantae > Streptophyta > Magnoliopsida > Apiales > Araliaceae > Panax > Panax notoginseng. The sequence goes on from CM029014.1 coordinate 90,621,022, forward strand.
TTATTGGAACAGATAATGAGTCAACCCAACCAAAAGAGAGCAGCCGACAAAATGATAATACTAGTGATAACAGTTATCGAAGCGGTGACAATAAGCATGGAGGGAATCAATATGCTAGAAATGGTAACCACTTCGGTGGTAATCATGACCAAAATAATAAGAATGGACATTTCAAGAAGAGAAGATCAACAATGATGGAAAGACGTCAGCATCAGCACCTGTTGTTAAGGAAGGAGAATGACCACCTATCATATGCTTCAAATGTGGAGGGGAGGGACACATCAGTCCAAACTGCGCGATGCTATCTAAAGCATGTTACAATTGTGGAAGAGAAGGTCACCTAGCCCAATTTTGTCGCGCACCAAAGTTAAGTCCAGCTGGGATGGAGGCATCAAAGGCCATCCTAGACAAAACTAGTAGTTCAAGGGAGAGCATTTGTCGTGACCTCCCAGAAAGCAAGGACCCCGAACGAGGTCATCAAAGGTAAGCTTATCCTAAACTCTAGCGAAGTATATACCTTATTTGATACCGGTTCTACCCATTCTTTTATTTCTCCTACTTGCGCTCAACGTTTAAATTTGACTCCGGAGAAATTAGACTTTGACTTATCTGTTGAAACTCTGTTGAGAGAAACCTTCATTACATCCACTGTTTATAAGTCTTGTTTGGTTCAAATCGGTACCCTCACATTACCTGTCGATCTTATTTCATTGAAAATACTTGCATTTGACATAATTCTAGGGATTGATTGGTAAACTACTCAACATGCAAAAATTGATTATTTTTGTAAGGTTGTTAGCTTTCATATTCCTAACCAACCTATTATATGAATTCAAGCAACCAAACCATTAAAATCAATCACTGTCATATCAAGCCATAAAGCTATTCGTTTATTAAAAAATAGATGTCAAGCTTTCTTAGCTCATGTCACGGATCTAAACAAAAATACGTCAGTTTTGAATGATATTTCTATTGTTAATAAATTTCCTGACGTATTCCCTGAAGAACTTCCTGGCCTACCCCCAGAGCGTGAAATTGAATTTTGTATCGACCTTAAACCCTGTACAAAACCCATTTCCAAAGTCCCATATCAAATGGCTCCTATTAAACTTCAGGAGTTAAAGACCCAACTGCAGGAATTGTTAGACATCAGTTTCATTCATCCTAGTACGTCTCCTTGGGGTGCTCCTATTCTATTCGCGAAGACGAAAGATGGAAGTATGCGACTTTGTATTGATTATCGGGAGTTGAATCATGTCACCATCAAAAATAGGCACCCATTTCCATGTATTGATGACCTGTTCGACCAGTTGCAAGGCACCAAATTCTTTTCACAGATTGATCTTCGTTTCGGATATCACCAATTAAAGATTAGAACCGATGACATTTCAAAGACGGCTTTCAGAACTCGGTACAGGCATTATGAATTCCTAGTCATGTCTTTTGGATTGACGAATGCTCCTACTGCCTTCATGGATATGATGAATCGAGTATTCAAGGAATATTTGGATCACTTTGTGGTCGTCTTTATTGATGACATCCTTATTTATTCCAAAAGTCGTGAAGATCATGAGCAACACTTGAGGCTGATACTCCAAAAGCTTCGTGAAAATAAGCTTTATGCCAAGTTGAAGAAATGCGAGTTCTGGCTTGAAGAAGTAGCATTCCTTGGGCACGTGGTGTAAAGTCATAGAATATCAGTTGACCCAGCAAAGATTGAAGCTATTCAAAGTTGGGAGCAACCCAAATCAGTGATTGAAGTACGTAGCTTTCTCGGCTTAGCTGGTTATTATCGAAGATTCGTGGAAGAATTTTCTCGAATCGCTACTCCATTAACTCAGCTGACTCGGAAAGATACAAAATTCAATTGGAGTGAGGAATATGAAAAGAGTTTTTAAGAACTCAAGAGGAGACTCATTTTAGCACCTGTTATGACAATACCATGTAGTTCGGAAGGATTTGTCATCTACAGTGATGCTTCGGGCAAAGGGTTAGGATGTGTTCTCATGTAACATGGGAAAGTCATAGCCTATGCCTCTCGACAACTCAAAGAATATGAGAGGAATTATCCTACTCATGATCTAGAGTTGGCAGCTGTTGTCTTCGCACTTAAAATTTGGAGGCATTACTTGTATGAGGAGAAAGTAGAGATCTTTACGGATCATAAAAGCCTCAAATATTTCTTCACTCTAAAAGAACTCAACATGTGATAGCGACGTTGGCTTGAACTATTGAAAGATTATTATCACACCATCCAATACCATCCTGGAAAAGTGAACATGGTAGCTGACGCATTGAGTAGAAGATTATATGCGGGTACGAGTGCAATATTGTTAACGCAAAGGCCCATTTTGTATGATTTGCAAAGGATGGAGATAGTGTTAAAGACTCCAGGGACCCATGTGATGATGGCGAATATACTAGTAGAATCGACTTTAATCGATAAAGTTAAAGTTGCTCAAGCTACAGACATGGAGCTGATACGTATGAGGAAGAAAGTGCAAGAAGGTGCTATGCCGGAAGCAAGAATCGATGAAGAAGGAATACTTTGAGTCAACTCCATACTTTGTGTTCCTAACGACCCTAATTTAAAGTATAAAATCATGATGGAGGCACAAAACACACCGTTTGCAATCCATCCTAGGAGTACAAAAATGTATCATGATCTTCGATATACATGTTGGTGGGGCAATATAGAGAGAGATAGCGCTGTTTATCTCAAGGTGTCTAATGTGTCAACGAGTCAGGGCAGAGCATCAAGTACCAAAAGGTCCATTGCAACCACTTAAAATTCCAGAATGGAAGTGAGAGCACATTATCATGGATTTCGTTACTGGTCTTCCCAAGGTTTCTCAAGGCATAGATGTAATTTGGTTTATTATTGATAGATTGACCAAGTCTGCTCACTTCTTACCTATACGAGAAACTTATACACTTGAACGTCTTGCTCGTATGTACATAAGCGAGGTTGTAAGATTGCATGGTATGCCAGTATCCATAGTTTCTGATCGAGACCCAAGATTCACTTCACGATTTTGGGTTAGTTTACAAAAAGCTATGGGCACGAATTTACGATTTAGTTCGGCAAATCATCCTTAGACGGATGGACAATCAGAGAAGACTATTCAAACTCTTGAAGATTTATTAAGACTCTGTGTCCTTGACTTCAAGGGAAGTTGGGACAAGTTCTTACCATTGGTGGAGTTTTCCTACAACAACAGCTATCAAGCAAGTATTGGCATGGCTCCATTCGAAGCGTTGTATGGAAGAAAGTGTCATTCTCTAGTATGCTGGGATGAGGTGGGTCAAGCAATGTTGTTGGGACCAGAGTTGGTACGTATGACTACGAAAAAGATTCAAACAATTCGGCAACGTATAAAAATCTCACAAGATCAACAAAAGAGTTATGTTGATCTTCATCGAAAGGACGTGGAATTCGATATTGGAGATCATGTGTTGTTACGTGTTGCTCTATGGAAATGAGTTACGAGATTTGGAAGGAGATGAAAGCTCAATCCTCGATTCATTAGCCCATTTTTAATACTCGATCGAGTAGGAACTGTGGCTTATAGTCTCGCTTTACCGGCAAGTATGTCTCGTGTTCATAACATTTTTTATATATCCATGTTACGTAAATATGTGGAAGACCTGAACCACATTATTGAGTTAAAACCGGACGAAATAGCGGAAGATTTGACGTATGAAGAGGTTCCTGTTCAAATCTTGGATAAGAATGAATATATTTTATGCTCCAAGGTTATACCTCAAGTCAAAGTTTTATGGAGAAACAACGATGTTAAGGAAATGACCTGGGATTTAGAATCTGAAATGAAATCAAGGTATCCTTACCTCTTCGACATACAAGGTACGTACCCTAATTTTGAGGGCCAAATTTCATAAGAAGAGGAAGTTGTAGGACCCCAACTTTTATGAATCAAGATGATTTTTTTATAAATATCATTTTTAAATATTATGGAATGAATTTGATATAATGTTATAGTTGTGGGTAATATTTATAAATTTTGCAAAGTACGCAAGTTGTTATATAATATTCGATTGGTCGGGAAAAATTCGTTTTAACAGGGAATATTCGAACGACGACACAATCATTGGTGGAACCCACAACGGAATTATTGTCGAATTGAGAAAACGACAAAAATATTTTATGAAAATAACGGTGGAAGTTTTACCGTTAACTGTTGAAACACCCGGTGTTAAAAAGTAATACGCGTGGTTGCATAGTAGCACACGGTATTGATTATTGATGCTTACGTGAGAAGTCACTCAATTTTGTTCAATTATTGCTACAGTAATTGATGTACAGTATCTCACATTATTTGAGTCAATTATTGTCAATATTTTTTTATATTATTAAATCAATAATTGAGAAGACAAAGTTATTAATATTATTATTTGTAATATTAACGATGTCTAGAAGTTCTGTCAAGGAGAGGTTTGGTCACCTAATTGCGCGCCAATAGGGAGAAATCCTTATTGGAAAGCCCCCTTTTTCCTGAGAACGACCTGGTCGATTAATATTGTTAATTATAATAATAATGATAAATGTTGTTAAAAATATTGAGGATATTTTTATGAAGTATTTGTTATAAATTGACTTATTATTTAGATTTTTCACTTACCCATTTTTCAAAATAATCAACAGAAAATTTTAATGGTGGGGGCCCACATGTGGGGCCCACTAGTGAAAATGACATTTGGGGTGGGGGAGATATGTTTGTCACGGATTTAGGACATTGCAGGATCACATAAGGTGTATTATTTGTTATTATATATATATATATATATATATATATATATATATATATATATATGTTTTGCAAGTTGGCAAGAAGGGAGTACAATTAGTGTTATTATTATATATATACATATGTAATAATTTGAAGGTAGCAGGGATGGTAATCACGGGTGTGACAACCCGTGAGTTATCAGGCTCATGCATTGTATGTATATATAATATAATATATAATATATATTATATTTTATTTAAAGTTTTTATTTTATTAGAATATTTTATTGCATAGTATCCTTTACATTCTCCTATAAATAAGATGCTTAGTTAGAATTGAAAACACACCAGAAATTCAGAGAATTCTTCATTTTTAATCTTGAACGTATTTCTTTAGAGTTTTAAGAAGCTTTGAGCATAAAAAATAGTGCAAATTTTCTTCAAGAATATCCTCGCCCCACCATTCGGAATACTATTTCTTTTAAAGTAAGGGGTATTATTTATTTCGTCTTCGTGAAGAGAACTTCTGTTATTCCATTTTTTTTATTATTATGTTGGAATAACCTGTCTATTCGAAGTACCGCATACATGGTGAAATTCTTCTGTTATTCCATTCTTTATTATTCTGTTGGAACATACTGTCTGTGCGTTTACGCATGACCTAGTTTCGTTCTTTATTATTATGTTGGAGCATCCTGTCTGTGCGGTTTACGCATGACCTGGTTCTATTATTTATTATTCTGTTGGAATATCCTGTCTATGCGTTTAAACATGACCTGGTTTCATTATTTATTATTCTGTTGGAATAACCTATCTATGCGGTCTATCGCATGCCTGGTGATTTCTTTTGTTATTCCATTCTTTATTATACTAAGTTGGTTAAAGTTTTAGCTTTTATACTCCATAAAATTAGTGGAATATCCTTGATATTTGCACTTCATCCAATATCTTTTCATGGAAATATTCTTCCGAGCATTTTTGAGTTTTACCCCACAAAGCAGTATTATGTTGACAATTTGGTCGTTATTGGTTCCTGGATAAATTAATTCTTGAACTTGTTTTATTGAATTCTTATATCATTGTCATCATCCTCATGTTTATATTTTGTTGAAAGTCATATGTGGCCTGTAGTGCATAGATGGACTTGGTATGATTATGACCAGAGACTATTCGGTGTAATCATGACCGCAATGTTACAAATGATGTGGTAAAAGTCCTCATTGGCCCGTAGTGCATTGATCGACAGTTGTTGGCATGATCATGACCATTGATGAATACACAAATATCCTTAGCCCGTAGTGCATGGATAATTTGTGGTTGTGATACTAATGAATATCCTTGGCGGTAGTGCAAGGATGATGTGGATTATTTATTAAGCCGAGTCTTAGCGATAAAAGTGATGAAAAACCTTTTTAAATCATAAAAGATAGTAGATTTTATTCTCTACTTGATTCTTTTAATGGATTGCTTGTTCCGCTGCAGTTAAACTTGCTGTTTGTTATATTTTATCAGTTTAACACTGTTGAAGGCTAATGATAATTTATTCTGCATTATCTTAGTCATAATATTTCTTACTAGGCTAGTTGAGCTCACCCTTTTGTGTTCATTGTTCTCTTCAGGAAATGATAACGTAGCGGGGACTAGTTAGGGAACGGAGTGACGGTTCAGATGATAGCATTAGTAATCCTCACTATTCTATGAAATAGTGTGAAAATAAATGTATTGAGGACTTATTTTGAGTTTGAATACTGTTTAGAAGACAATGTTGTATTAAAACTCACAGCTTACGTTTTGTCGTATTTTACACGACAGTTGTATAATTAAGTTTTTATTTGTATTTTGTACCATGTATTTGACGACTCAGAATAGGTGATGTATACCTACTTTGGGGGCGTCACAGTTGGTATTAAAGCTTAGGGATATGATCCCTGTCTAAGATGTGAGACAAGAACTAGGAGGGGAGAGACGAGAAATTTCTTCATTAGTATGACCTACCTAAGTTTATTTGGTATTTAAATTGGTCGGTCAGAGTATAGGGATAATATGTGATATGTTAATTAACCCTTGTTTTGTGGCAGTATTTGAAAATGACATCCGAGAATGTTGAGAACATCAATAGAGCACAGGAGATCGTTGAGTCTCCACAGATCAATAATCAGGATAATGTGCATCATGAAGGCGACAATCCTAATGTAAACAATAACACTGACCAAATGATGAATGATGGAATGTTTAGAGGCTTTATGCAATTCATGCAACATCAGGCGAGAGCGGCTCCTGTCCAAAATGCTGGTGGAAACACTGGCAACTCTCGGGCGGTCACCGCCAAACAGTTCAAGGAGCTCGGACCACTGGAGTGTTTTGGAGAGCCAAAACCACTTAAGGCGGAGACGTGAATAAAGCAGATTAACAAGATATTTGATGTCTTGGGATGCTCCGAGGAGCAAAAGGTTCCCTTTACGACCTTCATGTTGCGGGCAGAGGCAGATTACTGGTGGGAATCTGCAAAGCATACTCAACCTGCCGCACTGAAGATGTCTTAGGAGAAGTTCCAAGAACTGTTCAACGACAAGTACTTTCTCGAAAGTATTCGTCACATGAAAGAGGTAGAGTTCATCAAGCTGGAGCAAAACAACATGACCGTGTCACAGTACAAAGCTAAGTTTACTGAATTGTCCCGGTTTGCGTCCCATTTGGTTGATAATGAGGAGAGAATGACGCGAATGTTTCTAAGAGGTTTGAAACCTTAGATACGTCAATATCTTATCTCTCATAAACTGTGTTTGTATTCAGATGTTGTTAGTAGGGCTCAGTTATTGGAACACGATAATGAGTCAACCCAACCAAAAGAGAGCAGCCGACAAAATGATAATACTAGTGATAACAGTCATCGAAGCGGTGACAATAAGCATGGAGGGAATTAATATGCCAGAAATGGTAACCACTTCGGTGGTAATCATGGCCAAAACAATAAGAATGGACATTTCAAGAAGAGGAGATTCTATAATGATGTAAAGACGTCAGCATCAGCACCCGTTGTTAAGGAAGGAGAACGACCACCTATCATATGCTTCAAATGTGGAGGGGAGGAACACATCAGTCCAAACTACGCGATGCCATCCAAAGCATGTTACAATTATGGAAGAGAAGGTCACCTAGTCCAATTTTGTCATGCACCAAAGTCAAGTCCAACTGGGATGGAGGCATCAAAGGCCATCCCAGACAAGACAAAACCGGTAGTTCAAGGGAGAGCATTTGTCGTGACCTCCCAGAAAGTAAGGAACCCGAACGAGGTCATCACGGGTAAGCTTATCATAAACTCTAGCGAAGTATATATGTTATTTGATACCGATTCTATCCATTCTTTTATTTCTCCTACTTGAGCTCAACGTTTAAATTTGACTGCGGAGAAATTAGACTTTGACTTATCTGTTGAAACTCTGTTGAGAGAAACCTTCATTACATCCACTGTTTATAAGTCTTATTTGGTTCAAATCGGTATCCTCACATTACCTGTCGATCTTATTTCATTGAAAATACTTGGTGTGACGCCCCCAAAATTAGGTATACATCACCCATCTTGGGTCGTCAGATACATAGTACAAAATACAAATACAACTTACTAATACAACTGTCGTGTACAATACGACAAAACATAAACTGTGAGTTTGAATACAAATATTATCTTCTAGAGAGTATTCATACTCAAAAGGAGTCCTCATTACATTTATTAACACACCATTACATAGAATAGTGAGGACTACTAACTAATACTATCATTCGGACCATCACTCCGTTCCCCGACTTGCCCCAGCTACGTTCTCATTTCCTGAAGAGAACAGTGAAAGAAAGGGTGAGCTCAACTAGCCCAGTAAGAAATATTATGACTAAGATAATGCAGAATAAATTATCATTAGCCTTCAACAATGTTAAACTGATAAAATATAATAGACATCAAGTTTAACTGCAGCGGAACAAGCAATCCATTAAAAGAGTCAAGTAGAAGATAAACTCTACTATCTTTTATGATTTAAAAGATTTTTCCACACTGTGATCGCTGAGACTCAGCTTAATAAAATAATCCACATAATCGAATCACCCCTGCACTACGGCCAAGGATATTCGTATATTCATTAATGGTCATGATCATGCCAACAACTGTCCATCAATGCACTACGGCCAATGACGACTTTTACCACATCATTCGTAACATTACGGTCATGATTACACCGAATAATCCCTGGTTATAATCATACCAAGTCCATCTATGCACTACAGGCCACAGATGACTTTCAACAGAATATAAACATGAGGATGATGACAATGATATACGAATTCAATAAAACAAGTTCAAGAATTAATTTATCCAAGAATTAACAACGTCCAAATTGTCAACATGATACTACTTTGTGGAGTAAAATTCAAGAATGATCAGGAGAATATTTTCATGAATAGATACTAGATGAAGCGCAAATGTCAAGGATATTCCACAAATTTCATGGAGTATAGAAGTTAAAACTTAACCAACTGAGTATAATAAAGAATGGAATAACAAAAGAAATCACCATGCATGCGATAGACCGCACAGACAGGTTATTCTAACAGAATAATAAATAATGGAACCAGGTCCGGCGTAAATGCACAGACAGGATATTCCGACAGAATAATAAATAATGGAACCAGGTCCGGCGTAAACGCACAGACAGGATATTCCGACAAAACAATAACAAGACGGAACCAGGTCCGGTGTAAAACACACAGACAGGATGTTCCAACAGAATAATAGAAGAATGTCACCAAGTATAGGGTATATCCGCGTATACAGGTTATTCAAACAGAATAATAAGAAATGGAATAACAACAGTTCTCTTCATAAATAAGAAAGAATAACACCCCTTACCGTTTTAAAGACGAGCTGAAATAAGGAAGTAGTTAAGTAGCAGAATACTCTTCTTCTCTCTCTCTATAGTTTCTCTCTCTAGAGTTCAGTGAATTCGTAAGAAATAATGAAGGAATGAGCTGCTATTTATAAAAAAATAGAATGCATAGTAACTAATCCATGAACGGTCCAGATTGATTACTTTAATCTGACGGTCCATATTTAAAGAAAAATCTTTTAAATAAAATATAATATATTCTATTTATAGAATAACTTTAATAAAGTATTCTGTTTTATATAAAAAGATGTTTCTGTTTTATTATGTTAATAATACGAAGAAAACAAAACGTCATTATCGCTAAATAATTCATATTATTAACTGACAATAATTGAATCAAACTGAGTGACTTCTCACATAAGCATTAATAATCAATACCGTGTGCTACTATGCAACCACACGTATTACTGTACTTTTACTACCGAGTAGTTCAGCAGTAACAATGGTAAAATTTCCGCCGTTATTTTTAATAAAATATTTTTGTCGTTTCTTTCAATCCGACAATAATTCCGTTGTGGGGTCCACAAATGATTGTGTCGTTGTACGAATATTCCCTGTTAAAACGAATATTCCCCGACCAATCGAATATTATATAACAACTTGCGTACTTTGTAAAATTTATAAATATTACCCACAACTATAACATTATATCAAATTAACTCCATAATATTCAAAAATGATATTTATAGAAAATTCATCTTTATTTATAAAATTTGGGGTCTTACAACCTCCCCTTCTTATGAAATTTCGCCCTCGAAATTAGGGTACGTACCTGGTATGTCGAAGAGGTAAGGATACCTTGATTTTATTTCAGATTCTAACTCCCAAGTCATTTCCTCAACATCGTGGTTTCTCCACAAAACTTTGACTTGAGGTATAACCTTGGAGCGTAGAATATGTTCCTTCTTATCCAAGATTTGAACAGAAACTTCTTCATACGTCAAATCTTCCGCTATTTCGTCCGGTTCTAACTCAATAATGTGGTTCGGGTCTTCCACATATTTGCGTAACATGGATATGTGAAAAACGTTATGAACACGAGACATACTTGGCGGTAAAGCGAGTCTATAAGCCACAGTTCCTACTCGATCAAGGATTAAAAATGGACCGATGAATCGAGGATTGAGCTTTCCTCTCTTTCCAAATCTCGTAACTCCTTTCCATGGAGCAACACGTAAGAACACATGATCTCCTACATCAAATTCCACGTTCTTCCGATGAAGATCAGCATAACTCTTTTGTCGATCTTGTGAGGTTTTTATACGTTGTCGGATCGTTTGAATCTTTTCTGTAGTCATACGTACCAACTCCGGTCCCAACAAATTTGCTTCACCCACCTCATCCCAGCATACTGGAGAACGACATTTTCTTCCATACAATGCTTCGAATGGAGCCATGCCAATACTTGCTTGATAACTATTATTGTAGGAAAACTCCACCAATGGTAAGAACTTGTCCCAACTTCCTTTGAAGTCAAAGACACAGAGTCTTAATAGATCTTCAAGAGTTTGAATAGTCCTCTCTGATTGTCCGTCCGTCTGAGGATGATATGCTGAACTAAATCGTAACTCCGTGCCCATAGCTTTTTGTAAACTAACCCAAAATCGTGAAGTGAATCTTGGGTCTCGGTCAGAAACTATGGATACTGGCATACCATGCAGTCTTACAATCTCGTTTATGTACATACGAGCAAGACGTTCAAGTGTATAAGTTTCTCGTATCGGTAAGAAATGAGCAGACTTGGTCAATCTATCAACAATGACCCAAATCGCATCAATACCTTGAGAAACCCTAGGAAGACCGGTAACGAAATCCATGGTAATGTGCTCCCACTTCCATTCTGGAATTTCAAGTGGTTGCAATGGACCTTTTGGTACTTGATGCTCCGCTTTGACTCGTTGACAAGTTAGACACCTTGAGATAAACAACGCTATCTCTTTCTTCATATTGCTCCACCAAAATGTATGACGAAGATCATGATACATTTTGGTACTTCCAGGATGGATTGCAAACGGTGTGTTGTGCGCCTCCATCATGATTTCATACTTTAAATCAGGGTTGTTAGGAACACAAAGTCTGGAGTTGACTCGAAGTATTCCTTCTTCATCGATTCTTGCTTCCGGTATAGCACCTTCTTGCACTTTCTTCTTCATACGCATCAGCTCCAGGTCTGTAGCTTGAGCAGCTTTAACTTTATCGATTAAAGTCGGTTCTACTCGTATATTCGCCATCATCACATGGATCCCTGGAGTCTTTAACTCTATCTCCATCCTTTGCAAATCACACAAAATGGGTCTTTGTGTTGACAATATCGCACTCGTACTTGCATATGATCTTCTACTCAATGCGTCAGCTACCACGTTCGCTTTTCCAGGATGATATTGAATGGTATGATCATAATCTTTCAACAGTTCAAGCCAACGTCATTGTCGCATGTTGAGTTCCTTTTGAGTGAAGAATTATTTGAGACTTTTATGATCCGTAAAGATCTCCACCTTCTCCCCATACAAGTAATGCCTCCAAATTTTAAGTGCAAAGACAACAGCTGCCAACTTTAGATCATGAGTAGGATAATTCCTCTCATATTCCTTGAGTTGTCTTGATGCATAGGCTATGACTTTTCCATGTTGCATGAGAACACATCCCAACCCTTTGCTCGAAGAATCACTGTAGATGACAAATCCCTCCGAGCCAGATGGTATTGTTAGAACAGGTGCTGAAATGAGTCTCCTCTTGAGTTCTTGAAAACTCTGCTCACATTCTTCGCTCCAACCGAACTTTGTATCTTTTCGAGTCAGCTGAGTTAACGGAGTAGCGATTCGAGAAAATCCTTCCACGAATCTCCGATAATAACCAGCTAGACCGAGAAAGCTACGTACTTCGGTTACTGATTTAGGTTGCTCCCAGCTTTGAATAGCTTCAATCTTTGCCGGGTCAACCGATATTCCACGACTTGATACTACGTGCCCAAGGAATGCTACCTCTTCCAGCCAGAACTCGCATTTCTTCAACTTGGCATAAAGTTTGTATTCACGAAGCTTTTGGAGTACCAGCCTCAAGTGTTGCTCATGATCTTCACGGCTTTTGGAATAAACAAGGATGTCATCGATAAAGACGACCACAAAGTGATCCAAATATTCCTTAAATACCCTATTCATCATATCCATGAAGGCAGCAGGAGCATTAGTCAATCCAAAAGACATAACTAAGAATTCATAATGCCCATACCGAGTTCTGAAGGCAGTCTTTGGAATATCCTCAGTTCTAACCTTCAGCTGATGATATCCAGAACGAAGATCGATCTTTGAAAAGAATTGTGCTCCTTGCAACTGGTCAAACAGGTCATCAATACGTGGCAATGGGTACCTATTTTTGATGGTGACATGATTCAACTCCCGATAATCAATACAAAGTCGCATACTCCCATCTTTCTTCTTCACGAACAGAACAGGAGCACCCCAAGGAGAAGTACTAGGACGAATAAAACCAATGTCTAACAATTCCTGCAGTTGGGTCTTTAACTCCTGAAGTTCAATAGGAGCCATTCGATATGAGGCTTTGGAAATGGGTTTTGTACCGGGTTCAAGGTCGATACAAAATTCAATTTCACGCTCTGGGGGTAGGCCAGGAAGTTCTTCGGGAAATACGTCAGGAAATTTATTAACAACAGAAATATCATTCAAAGCTGACGTATTTTTGTTTAGATCTGTGACATGAGCTAAGAAAGCTTGACATTCGTTTTTCAATAAACGAATAGCTTTATGGCTTGAGATGACAGCGATTGATTTTAATGGTTTGGTTGCTTGAATTCGCATAATAGGTCGATTAGGAATATGAAAGCTAACAACCTTACGAAAACAATCAATTTTTGCATGATGAGTAGTTAACCAATCAATCCCTAGAATCACGTCAAATGCAAGTATTTTTAATGAAATAAGATCGACAGGTAAATGTATGGGTACCAACTTGAACCAAACAAGACTTATAAACCGTGGATGTAATGAAGGTTTCTCCCAATGGAGTTTCAACAGCTAGGTCAAAGTCTAATTTCCCCGGAATCAAATTTAATCGATGAGCGCAAGTAGGAGAAATAAAAGAATGGGTAGAACCGGTATCAAATAAAGTATAGACTTCGTTAGAGTTTATGATAAGCTTACCCGTGATGACCTCATTCGGGTTCCTTGCTTTCTGGGAGTTCACAACAAACGCTCTCCCTTGCACAACCGGTTTTGACTTTTCTGGGACGGCCTTTGGTGCCTTCATCCTAGCTGAATTTGTCTTCGGTAAACGACAAAATCGGGCTAAATGACCTTCTCTTCCACAATTATAACATGCTTTGGACGGCATCGCGCAGTTTGGACTGATGTGCCCCTCCCCTCCGCATTTGAAACATATGATAGGTGGTCGTTCTCCTTCCTTAACGACAGGTGCTGGTGCTGACGTTTTTCCATCATTGTTGAATCTCCTCTTCTTGAAATGTCCATTCTTATTGTTTTGGCCCTGATTACCACCGAAGTGGTTACCATTTCTGGCCTGTTGATTCCCTCCACGCTTGTTGTCACCGCTTCGATGACCGCTTTCACTGGTATTATTATTTTGTCGGCTGCTCTCTTTTGGTTGTGTTGTCTCGTTATCGCGCTCCACCAACTGAGCCCTATTTACAACATCTGAATACAAACACAGTTTATGAGAAACAAGATGTTGACGTATCTCCGGCTTCAAACCTCTTAAAAACATCCGCGTCATTCTTTCTTCATTATCCACCAGGTGGGACGCAAACCGGGATAACTCCGCAAATTTTGCCTCGTACTGCGACACGGTCATATTATTCTGCTCCAATTTGATGAACTCCACCTCCTTCATGTGACGAATACTCTCGGGAAAGTATTTGTCGTTAAACAGCTTTTGGAACTTCTCCCAAAACATCTTCAGTGCGGCAGGTTGAGTACGCTTTATCGATTCCCACCAGTAATCTGCCTCTCCTCGCAACATAAAGGCGGCAAAGGGAACCTTTTGCTCCTCGGAGCAACCCAAGACATCAAATATCTTGGTGATCTGCTTTATCCATGTTTCAGCTACAAGTGGTTTGGGTTCTCCCTTAAACTCCGGTGGTCCTAGCTCCTTAAACTGTTTAGCGGTGACCGCCAGAGAGTTTCCAGTATTTCCACCTACGTTGTGGACAGGAGCCGCTTTCATCTGTTGTTGCATGAATTGCATAAAGCCTCTGAACATTTGTTCATTCATCATTTGGTCAGTGTTGTTGTTTGCATGAGGATTGTCACCTTCCTGATGCACATTATCCTGATTATTGATATGAGGTGAATCAACAGTCGCCTGTGCTCCATTGCTATTCTCAACATTCTCAGATGCCATTTTCAGATACTGCCACAAAATAAAAATTAATTGATATGTCATATTTTATCCTTATATTATGACCGACCAATTAAATACCATGCAAATAAACTTAGGTAGGTCATACTAGCGAAAGAATTTCCCGTCTCTCCCCTCCTAGTTCTATTCTCACATCTTAGCCAGGGATCATATCCCTAAGCTCTGATACCAACTGTGACGCCCCCAAAATTAGGTATACATCACCCATCTTGGGTCGTCAGATATATAGTACAAAATACAAATACAACTTACTAATACAACTGTCGTGTACAATACGACAAAACATAAACTGTGAGTTTGAATACAAATATTATCTTCTAGAGAGTATTCATACTCAAAAGGAGTCCTCATTACATTTATTAACACACCATTACATAGAATAGTGAGGACTACTAACTAATACTATCATTCGGACCATCACTCCGTTCCCCGACTTGCCCCAGCTACGTTCTCATTTCCTGAAGAGAACAGTGAAAGAAAGGGTGAGCTCAACTAGCCCAGTAAGAAATATTATGACTAAGATAATGCAGAATAAATTATCATTAGCCTTCAACAATGTTAAACTGATAAAATATAATAGACATCAAGTTTAACTGCAGCGGAACAAGCAATCCATTAAAAGAGTCAAGTAGAAGATAAACTCTACTATCTTTTATGATTTAAAAGATTTTTCCACACTGTGATCGCTGAGACTCAGCTTAATAAAATAATCCACATCATCGAATCACCCCTGCACTACGGCCAAGGATATTCGTATATTCATTAATGGTCATGATCATGCCAACAACTGTCCATCAATGCACTACGGCCAATGACGACTTTTACCACATCATTCGTAACATTACGGTCATGATTACACCGAATAATCCCTGGTTATAATCATACCAAGTCCATCTATGCACTACAGGCCACAGATGACTTTCAACAGAATATAAACATGAGGATGATGACAATGATATAAGAATTCAATAAAACAAGTTCAAGAATTAATTTATCCAAGAATTAACAACGTCCAAATTGTCAACATGATACTACTTTGTGGAGTAAAATTCAAGAATGATCAGGAGAATATTTTCATGAATAGATACTAGATGAAGCGCAAATGTCAAGGATATTCCACAAATTTTATGGAGTATAGAAGTCAAAACTTAACCAACTGAGTATAATAAAGAATGGAATAACAAAAGAAATCACCATGCATGCGATAGACCGCACAGACAGGTTATTCTAACAGAATAATAAATAATGGAACCAGGTCTGGCGTAAACGCACAGACAGGATATTCCGACAGAATAATAAATAATGGAACCAAGTCCGGCGTAAACGCACAGACAGGATATTCCGACAGAACAATAACAAGACGGAACCAGGTCCGGTGTAAAACACATAGACAGGATGTTCCAACAGAATAATAGAAGAATGTCACCAAGTATAGGGTATAGCCGCGTATACAGGTTATTCAAACAGAATAATAAGAAATGGAATAACAACAGTTCTCTTCATAAATAAGAAAGAATAACACCCCTTACCGTTTTAAAGACGAGCTAAAATAAGGAAGTAGTTAAGTAGCAGAATACTCTTCTTCTCTCTCTCTATAGTTTCTCTCTCTAGAGTTCAGTGAATTCGTAAGAAATAATGAAGGAATGAGCTGCTATTTATAGAAAAATAGAATGCATAGTAACTAATCCATGAACGGTCCAGATTGATTACTTTAATCTGACGGTCCATATTTAAAGAAAAATCTTTTAAATAAAATATAATATATTCTATTTATAGAATAACTTTAATAAAGTATTCTGTTTTATATAAAAAGATGTTTCTGTTTTATTACGTTAATAATACGAATAAAACAAAACGTCATTATCGCTAAATAATTCATATTATTAACTGACAATAATTGAATCAAACTGAGTGACTTCTCACATAAGCATTAATAATCAATACCGTGTGCTACTATGCAACCACACGTATTACTGTACTTTTACTACCGAGTAGTTCAACAGTAACAATGGTAAAATTTCCGCCGTTATTTTTAATAAAATATTTTTGTCGTTTCTTTCAATCCGACAATAATTCCGTTGTGGGGTCCACAAATGATTGTGTCGTTGTACGAATATTCCCTGTTAAAACGAATATTCCCCGACCAATCGAATATTATATAACAACTTACGTACTTTGTAAAATTTATAAATATTACCCACAACTATAACATTATATCAAATTAACTCCATAATATTCAAAAATGATATTTATAGAAAATTCATTTTTATTTATAAAATTTGGGGTCTTACACTTGGATTTGACGTAATTCTAGGGATTGATTGGTTAACTACTCATCATGCAAAAATTGATTATTTTTGTAAGGTTGTTAGATTTCATATTCCTAACCAACCTATTATACGAATTCAAGCAACCAAACCATTAAAATCAATCACTGTCATCTCAAGCCATAAAGCTATTCGTTTATTGTAAAACGGATGTCAAGCTTTCTTAGCTCATGTCATGGATCTAAACAAAAATACGTCAGTTTTGAATGGTATTTCTATTGTTAATAAATTTCCTGACGTATTCCCTAAAGAACTTCCTGGCCTATCCCCAGAGTGTAAAATTAAATTTTGTATCGACCTTAAACCCTGTATAAAACCCATTTCCAAAGTTCCATATCGAACGGCTCCTATTGAACTTCAGGAGTTAAAGACCCAACTGCAGAAATTGTTAGACATCGGTTTCATTCGTCCTAGTACGTCTCCTTGGGGTGTTCCTGTTCTATTCGCGAAGAAGAAAGATGAAAATATGCGACTTTGTATTGATTATCGAGAATTGAATCATGTCACCATCAAAAATAGGTATCCATTGCCATGTATTGATGACCTGTTCGACCAGTTGCAAGGTGCCAAATTCTTTTCACAGATTGATCTTCATTCCGGATATCACCAATTGAAGATTAGAACCGATGACATTTCAAAGACGGCTTTCAGAACTCGGTACGGGTATTATGAATTCCTAGTCATGTCTTTTGGATTGACTAATGCTCCTGCTGCCTTCATGGATATGATGAATCGAGTATTCAAGGAATATTTGGATCACTTTGTGGTCGTCTTTATTGATGACATCCTTATTTATTCCAAAAACCGTGAAGATCATGGGCAACACTTGAGGCTGATACCTCAAAAGCTTCGTGAAAATAAGCTTTATGCCAAGTTGAAGAAATGCGAGTTCTGGCTTGAAGAAGTAGCATTCCTTGGTCACGTGGTGTAAAGTCATGGAATATTAGTTGACCCAGCAAAGATTGAAGCTATTCAAAGTTGGGAGCAATCCAAATCAGTGACCGAAGTACGTAGCTTTCTCGGCTTAGCTGGTTATTATCGAAGATTCGTGGAAGGATTTTCTCAAATCGCTACTCCATTAACTCAGCTGACTCGAAAAGACACAAAATTTGATTGGAGTGAGGAATGTGAGAAGAGTTTTCAAGAACTCAAGAGGAGACTCATTTTAGCACCTATTATGACAATACCATGTGCTTCGGAAGGATTTGTCATCTACAGTGATGCTTCAGGCAAAGGGTTAGGATGTGTTCTCATGTAACATGGGAAAGTCATAGCCTATGCCTCTCGACAACTCAAAGAATATGGGAGAAATTATCCTACTCATGATCTAGAGTTGGCAGCTGTTGTCTTCGTACTTAAAATTTGGAGGCATTACTTGTATAAGGAGAAAGTGGAGATCTTTACGGATCATAAAAGCCTCACATATTTCTTCACTCTAAAGGAACTCAACATGCGATAGCGACGTTGGCTTGAACTGTTGAAAGATTATGATCATACCATCCAATACCATCTTGGAAAAGCGAACATGGTAGCTGACGCATTGAGCAGAAGATCATATGCGGGTACGAGGGCAATATTATTAACGCAAATGCCCATTTTATATAATTTACAAAGGATGGAGATAGAGTTAAAGACTCCAGGGACCCATGTGATGATGGCGAATATACGAGTAGAACCGACTTTAATCAATAAAGTTAAAGTTGCTCAAGCTACAGACCTAGAGCTGATACGTATGAGGAAGAAAGTGTAAGAAGGTGCTATGCCGGAAGCAAGAATCGATGAAGAAGGAATACTTCGAGTCAACTCCAGACTTTGTGTTCCTAACGACCCTGATTTAAAGTATAAAATCATAATGGAGACACACAACACACCGTTTGCAATCCATCATGGGAGTATAAAAATGTATCATGATCTTCGACATACATTTTGGTGGGGCAATATAGAGAGAGAGATAGCGCTGTTTATCTCAAGATGTCTAACGTGTCAACGAGTCAGGGCGGAGCATCAAGTACCAAAAGGTCCATTGCAACCACTTAAAATTCTAGAATGGAAGTGGGAGCACATTATCATGGATTTTGTTACTGGTCTTCCCAAGGTTTCTCAAGGCATAGATGCAATTTGGGTCATTGTTGATAGATTGACCAAGTCTGTTCACTTCTTACCTATACGAGAAACTTATACACTTGAACGTCTTGCTCGTATGTACATAAGCGAGGTTGTAAGATTGCATGGAATGCCAGTATCCATAGTTTTTGATCGAGACCCAAGATTCACTTCACGATTTTGGGTTAGTTTACAAAAAGCTATGGGCACGGATTTACGATTTAGTTCGGCAAATCATCCTTAGACGGATGGACAATCAGAGAAGACTATTCAAACTCTTGAAGATTTATTATGACTCTGTGTCCTTGACTTCAAGAGAAGTTGGGACAAGTTCTTACCATTGGTGGAGTTTTCCTACAACAACAACTATCAAGCAAGTATTGGCATGGCTCCATTCGAAGCGTTGTATGGAAGAAAGTGTCATTCTCCAGTATGCTGGGATGAGGTGGGTCAAGCAATGTTGTTGGGACTGGAGTTGGTACGTATGACTACGAAAATGATTCAAACGATCCGACAACGTATAAAAATCTCACAAGATCGACAAAAGAGTTATGTTGATCTTCATCGAAAGGACGTGAAATTCGATATTGGAGATCATGTGTTGTTACGTGTTGCTCCATGGAAAGGAGTTACGAGATTTGGAAGGAGAGGAAAACTCAATCCTCGATTCATTAGCCCATTTTTAATCCTCGATCGAGTAGGAACTGTGGCTTATAGACTCGCTTTACCGGCAAGTATGTCTCGTGTTTATAACGTTTTTCATATATCCATGTTACGTAAATATGTGGAAGAACCGAACCACATTATTGAGTTAAAACCGGACGAAATAG
Organism: Panax notoginseng; assembly: GCA_016801055.1. NCBI lineage: Eukaryota > Viridiplantae > Streptophyta > Magnoliopsida > Apiales > Araliaceae > Panax > Panax notoginseng. The sequence goes on from CM029014.1 coordinate 90,641,357, forward strand.
CGGAAGATTTGACGTATGAAGAGGTTCCTGTTCAAATTTTGGATAAGAATGAACATATTTTATGCTCCAAGGTTATACCTCAAGTTAAAGTTTTGTGGAGAAACCACGATGTTGAGGAAATGACCTGGGAGTTAGAATCTGAAATGAAATCAAGGTATCCTTACCTCTTCGACATACCAGGTACGTACCCTAATTTTGAGGTCGAAATTTCACAAGAAGAGGAGATTGTAAGACCCCAACTTTTATAAATCAAGATGATTTTTTTATAAATATCATTTTTAAATATTATGGAATGAATTTGATATAATGTTATAGTTGTGGATAATATTTATAAATTTTGCAAAGTACGCAAGTTGTTATATAATATTTGATTGGTCGGGGAATATTCGTTTTAACAGGGAATATTCGTACGACGGCACAATCATTGGTGGACCCCACAACGGAATTATTGTCGGATTGAGAAAACGACAAAAATATTTTATGAAAATAACGGTAGAAGTTTTACCGTTAACTGTTGAAACACCCAGTGTTAAAAGTAAAGTAATACGCGTGGTTGTATAGTAGCACACGGTATTGATTATTGATGCTTACGTGAGAAGTCACTCAGTTTTGTTCAATTATTGCTATAGTAATTGCTGCATAGTATCTCACGTTATTTGATTCAATTATTGTCAATATTTTTTTATATTATTAAATCAATAATTGAGATGACAAAGTTATTAATATTATTATTTGTAATATTAACGATGTCTAGAAGTTCTGTCAAGGAGAGGTTTGGTCACCCAATTGCGCGCCAATAGGGAGAAATCCTTATTGGAAAATCCCCTCTTTCCTGAGAACGACCTGGTCGATTAATATTGTGAATTATAATAATGATGATAAATGTTGTTAAAAATATTGAGGATATTTTTATAAAGTATTTGTTATAAATTGGCTTATTATTTGGATTTTCCACTTACCCATTTTTCAAAATAATCAGTAGAAAATTTTAATGGTGGGGTCCCACATGTGGGGCCCACTAGTGAAAATGACATTTGGGGTGGGGGAGATATGTTTGTCACGGATTTAGGACATTGTAGGATCACATAAGGTGTATTATTTGTTATTATATATGATATATATATATATATATATATATATATATATATATATATAGTTTAATTTATTAAAAGCCTTGACATTAAATATTAAAACTGCTGGAGAAATTACCCAAATGATTGAGGGTTCTCAGCCGATAGCTTTGATTTACTGGATTTATTATAAGACCATGAAAACTAACCTAAACGTTCATGCTCTCAATAAAAGTCCGAAAGATCAAACTGTCTTAATTCAAAGTTCAACTAGTGATGCTAATATTCAAATTCCGAGAACCATTCTCTGGAAAGATAGTACTCTCCCTAGTCAATGGACTTTACCTAGTGAAATACCTGAACAACCTGTAGTTAACAATCTAATAAACCTTGAAAATGTTAGACAATTTTCTGATGGAACCGTAAAAATAAGTTTTGAACGCAGTAAAAGACCGATTATTATTGAAGACTCTGCTAGTACAATAGCATCTTCAAGAAGAGACACTGAAATTCTTAATAACCCTTCTTTAAGAGATCTTAAATTAAAAGGTATTTTAAATCAAGGTCAAGCTAGTCACCCATCTTATACTCAAAAGGATCTAGTAGAAGAAGAGAGTTCTTCCTCTCCTACTTCTTCTGAGCTTCCCACTCAGTCTGATTTTGAAATTCCGATTAACAATCAATTAAGAGTTATTAAAAAAGATTTTATTCTTGATTGGGATAATCTTGTAAAAGATTTTAATTCCAAAAATAATAAAGATAAAAGACATTTATTTCGTTCAATCCATCAAACAGAAAAGGAGCGAGATAAAATTGTTAATAGATGGAAACGATTCATAAAAAATGAAAAAATAAACATTACCTTTTTTGATTGGTACGATCAATACCAAAGTAAGTGTAATGTTATAACAAAAAGTCAATGGACAAAAGAAGATAAGTCTAAGGTCTGTTCTAGTCATCCCCCGCTAGAGACGATCCTTATCCCAGTTAAAAACACATCTGTTGTTGCCAGCCCCTTTAAAATTTCTGATGGCAATAAAGATGATAAAAAAATTATTGAACAATTAAATTTTAGTAATCAATATGTAGCAACTGTTGGAAGACAACTTGATAGAATTGAAGAAAAATTTGAAGAAACAAGTATAAAAAGGCCTGATGTAAAATTGAACATCCCTTGATTAACTTACCTGAAAATAGAAGTAAATTAGGTTTACCTAATGATGATAGCAACTTAATTAAATCTATTGACAAGTTATTCAAAAAACTAAAAACAGAATCTGGTCCAAGTGGTACCGTCTCTACTTTAGATCAAGTTGAAACTGAAGTTGAAAGTGATAGTCAAACTGACTATTCTAATTCTACTTCAAACCCAGATTTAAATGACCAATTGAATAAGTTAACAGTCCAAAACACTAGTTTAACCAGGAATTGGTATTCTAGACCTACTCCTCCGGATCTGCAATTCGAAGAGAGAAACCTAGATAAACAATTTTCGGTTTCAGCTAATAAAATTTATGAATGGAACATTGATGGTCTTAGTGAACAAGAAATTTTAAACAAATTAAATCACATGTCTATGGTAGTAAATAGCTATATCACTAAATTCAACAATCTGTCACAACCAGAAATCGTTGAATTAATAGCTAGTGGATTCACGGGTATTCTCAGATCTTGGTGGGAAAGACATCTCACGGAAGATACTAGATTATCTATTATTCATGCTATTCAGTTAGACGATGACGGTAACCCCATCTTTGATGAAGATGTCGGTGTTGGTCCGCCAGATGGAGTAAATACTCTAATTTTTACCATAATAAAACATTTTGTAGGAACCCCTAGTAACATAACAGAAAGAATTCATGATCAACTCAGTAATCTCACTTGTCCCACTCTCAGTGACTTCAGGTGGTACAAGGATGTGTTTACCTCTAGAGTTATGCTGCGAAATGATAGCAACAAGCCTTTCTGGAAAGAAAAATTTGTAAATGGTTTGCCTTCATTATTCGCTCATAAAGTTAGAGAAGAGTTGAGTAAAAACTTAGGATATATTGATTATGATAATCTCACTTATGGTGACATAATCAGTTATATTCAAAAAATAGGTTTAAAAATGTGCATTGATTTTAAATTAGCTAAACAAGCTAGTAAAGATAAGAAAAAAGCAAAATATGAGTTAGGAACATTTTGTGAACAATATGGTCTGCCTCCAATTGCTCCCTCTAGAAGAAAGCATAAACACCGGCATATTGATCATCCTAAAACACATAAACGTTACAAACGTAAACATGCTCATAAAAAGAATAATAATCAAAACGATTATTATAATAAACCTAAACCAATTAATAAAAAATATAGTAAAGGTACTAAAAAATATGATAAGAGTAAAATCGTTTGCCACAATTGTGGGCAAAAAGGCCACTACAAAAGTGAATGTAAAGTAAAACAAAAATTATCTCAGTTAAATATCTCTATTGAAGATACAGAACAATTATTAGAGTTAATGAGAATAGAAAACAATGAAGATAATGATGAAGGATCTGACATCCCCTATTCTTTTAATAGCAGTACCAGCAACAATGAGTCTGATAGTAACGAAGAGGAAGTCACTATTTGTGCTAATAACTGTAATGAAAATTGTTGCACTAAAAGATTAAGTGTTATTACCAAAGAAGATGAAGAAAGCTCTTTGTTAATCGACTTAATTAGTAAAATTTCTGACCCTGAACTTAAAGTTCAATATACTAAGCAATTAAAAGATTTATTAACCAAAGATACTAGAGTTAAAGACAAGATTTTTAAAGCTAAAGATAAACCGATATTCAGCCTTAATAAAACTCTAGAAAGATTTAAAACCCCAGTTAAAGAAGTTACCCTTCCAGAGTTAAATCAAGAAGTTAATAAACTTAAAAAGGAAATCTCTAATTTAAAAATTGAAGTCTCTAATTTAAGAAAAGACTTAGAGAGTCAGAAATCTGATCTTCAAGTTCATGATTCCTCCTCTAGTGATGAAGATCACGATGAGCCAGAATCTTCAGGAATCAAAGATGAGCCAGATCTATTCATTCAAGGTCTTTCTCTTAAAAGAGTAAAAGATATTATCATTCAAAAGTGGTATATCTCCATTAATTTGGTTGTTGATAAAACCTTTTCAATAAAACTTCCCGCCTTAGTTGATACTGGTGCGGATTTAAATTGTATCCAGGAAGGTCTTATTCCAACCAAGTACTATAAGAAGACTAATGAAAAATTAAATTCAGCTAATGGTAGTCAGATGGAAATAAAATATAAATTGCCTAATGTGCATATCTGTCAAGATGATATGTGTTTTAAAACATCATTTGTTTTAATTCGCAATCTTGCTGATAAAATCATTTTAGGGTTACCATTTATATATTTATTATATCCATTTACTACCAGTAATGAAGGATTAAGCTGTAAACATTTAGGTAAAAGAGTTACATTTAAATTTCTTATTAAACCAAAAGAGAGAGATTTAAAATTTATTCAAGAAGAGTCCATTTCTAAATCATTAAATTTATTAAATTGTAAATCCACCCATTTAAATTTTTTAAAAGAAGAAATTAAATACAAAAGAATTGAAGAACAACTTCAAAATAAAGATGTCCTTGAAAAAAATTGAAGAATTAAAATCTTATTTAAAAGACCACCTTTGTTCTGATTCTCCTAATGCCTTTTGGCATCGGAAAAAACATGTTGTAAGGCTCCCTTACGCTAAGGAATTCAAAGAACATTTGATTCCTACTAAGGCCAGGCCTATTCAAATGAATCACGAACAGATGGAGTTATGTAAAAAGGAAATTAATGATCTCCTTAGTAAAAAATTAATTAGACCTAGTAAATTCCCATGGTCATGTCCTGCATTTTATGTTAACAATGAAGCAGAAAAGGAAAGAGGTGTTCCCAGGTTAGTAATCAATTATAAGCCATTAAACAAAGTCCTAGAATGGATTAGATATCCCCTACCTAATAAGGATGACCTCATTAACCGACTAAGTAATGCCACCATTTTTAGTAAATTCGACCTCAAATCTGGTTTCTGGCAAATTGCTATTCACCCAGATGACAGATACAAAACTGCATTCACCACTCCATTCGGTCATTACGAATGGAATGTCCAAGCATTTGGCTTAAAAAATGCTCCCAGTGAATTCCAGAATATCCTCAATGACATTTTGAATCCTTTTAGTCATTTTATTGTTGTGTATATCGATGATATTCTTATTTTTTCCAATTCCATTGAAGAACATGTCAAACATTTGAAATCATTTTTCAAAACGGTCAAAGACAATGGACTTGTTCTTTCGCTTTCCAAATGCAGCTTGTTTCAAGCTAAAGTTCGGTTTCTTGGATTAATTATATATCGCGGACTCATACGGCCAATTGATAGAGCTATTCAATTCGTCGACAGATTTCCAGATAAAATTACCCAGAAAACCCAACTGCAGAGGTTTCTGGGCTCGCTCAATTATATTGGCAAGTTCTATAAAAACCTCAGGAAAATTTGCAAACCTCTCTTTCAGCGTTTGCAAGACAATCCTCCTCCCTGGACTGACATTCATACTTCTGTCGTCCAACAAGTTAAAAAATACATCAAGGAATTGCCTTGCCTTGGTATTTCCAATGATTTTGCATTTAAAATTGTAGAAACTGACGCTTCTGATATTGGATTCGGAGGTATTCTCAAGCAAAAGTTAACTCCAGATTCCCCAGAACAGATCGTCCGTTTTCATTCCGGTGCATGAAATAGTACACAGTTAAATTACAGTACTATTAAAAAAGAAATACTTTCTCTTGTGTTATGTATTAATAAATTTCAAATTGATTTATTAAATCAAAAATTTTTAGTTCGAATTGACTGCAAATCGGCAAAATATGTGTTAGAAAAAGATGTTGAAAACTTAGCTTCTAAACACTCCTTTGCTAGATGGCAAGCCCTTTTGAGTATCTTTGATTTTGATATTGAATACATTAAAGGTAGTAACAATTCTATTCCTGATTTTCTCACTCGGGAATTTATTAACACAGGTACCGTGCATCTTTCATGAGTATCCGCGGTGCATCAACCTCCCGTGGTCCGGGTCGCCCTACTGGCCCTAGTAATCAGCCAAGAGGAACCTTGGTTCCTCATCCAGTTAACCCAATTTATCAAACCAGTAACAAGTTCACTGTCCTTGGGACAATGCCCAAGCCCTATAGTTCAGCTTTGGCTAGTAACCCAATTCCCGTCGACCCCTTTCAGCCAAAAGCCTCTAGTTCAAATCCCAGTAATCCTCCCTCTGAGTATATGCTTAGATGGACCAATCTCTTATTTCATATTGAGCCTCACATGAAACCCAAAAATGACCCAGTAAAATTGACCTCCCAGTTTTTCCCTTCTGGTTGGCATTTCATGCCCTTTGCTCCTTATAAATCCCTTGTGTATTATAAGGACATTCTTGTCGAAATAGAGTCAATTTTTATTAAATCCATTTATGCCAATAATGATAAAGCCAAAGTTCTTTACCATTCGTTGTATATTAAACAGTTTATTCAGATGTCCGAATGGGGAAAACATCCCTCTGATCTTATGCAGCTTTCGAATCAGGATAACTCTTTTTGTTATTATGATTATATGGAAGCTTGGTATAAAGTTTTCCTCCATCAAAATGAGTCACACAGTCATTCTTGGTTTGTTCAATTTGACCATAAATTCAAAAGTTATTTCCCATATTGGTTTTCCCATTGGTGGTCGAGATTTGGTTCTACCTATGACCTTCTTCCCGATCCTCTGAAAGTCCAACTCAATCATTTTTGCAATCACAAAAAATTAGATTCAGCATATGAAGGTGTCCCAGTCCTTCTTCAGTTTGTAAGTAAATATAAGATTCCCTAGATTCTCCGATGGGAATACTGCATTCAAAACTCCACCAGTGAAATCAGTCACAATGCTTCCCCTACATCTCCAATGGCAGATCCTTTTCCCCTAGTCACTCGCCAATGGTTTGTCAAATGGTGGGATAAATTTGACGTCAATAGAATTGTAGGTCAAGTCCAGTTAGAATTCCCTACTTCTCTCAAGGTTCTCCCAGTCTCTACAGTAGAACCTTCAAGTCAAAAATCAAAAGAGTCAAGTGTCAGTAAAAAATCAAAAGAGTCTAGAGTCAGTCCCACTGGTTCGACTTGTTCCCGCAACATTTCTGATTTTAAAGATTGTTTTGGAAAAGAGTTAAAATTAATTGCCCAGGCATTAAATAAAAGAATTGATGAGCTTCATGAGGATGCCTCTACAGGTTCTTCATCAGCTTCCCACAGTTAGTATGATGAAGATGATGACCCTTACGACACCATCAATCTACAGGATGCTCAGGACCCATTTGCCTGACATTTCTTCTCAGTCACATGTACCTGCTCCCTACAGCCAGTCAAAAGATGCCCTCAGCCGAAAGCAGATTCGTCTTTTCCACCGAAAGCATCTCCTTTCCACCGAAAGCATCTTTCAAGTCAAAAGTTGTGGCCACTTTGTCAAAAGTTGCCAGACGCGTCGATGAATAGTAAAAAAAGTCAGCACTGTTCATGAATAGTAACTTTTGTCTGTAATCATTTATTTTGTAATAGTAACTTTGTAATAGTTCTTTCCTTATTCTATAAAAGGAAACCGAACTTAGTTATTGAGGCAGACTTCGAAAGACTCTGGGATCCTTCTCAGATGAATCTTTAGCCTCTACCACCATTAAGCCTTTCTTAGCCCCTCCTTCTGCTATTCTACCTTTCTTAAATGTTCTAAGCAAGTCAAGTTAATCCAATTTGTAGTTTTGTAATTTTTAATCAGTTTGTACATTTGTAAACCGTTTTATTTCCAATCAATAAAACTATATGTTTTAGTAATTAAATTGTTATATTATTTGCACCTCCGATTCTAGTTTACTTGATTCTAATTAAACTGTTATATTATTTACTTGATTCTACCATTTGAAGGCGGAATCAAGTAAACTAGAATCGGAGGTGCAAATAATATAACAGTTTAATTACTAAAACATATAGTTTTATTGATTGGAAATAAAACGGTTTACAAATGTACAAACTGATTACAAATTACAAATTTACAAATTGGATTAACTTGACTTACTTAGAACATTTAAGAAAGGTAGAATAGCAGAAGGAGGGGCTAAGAAAGGCTTAATGGCGGTAGAGGCTAAAGATTCATCTGAGAAGGATCCCAGAGTCTTTCGAAGTCTGCCTCAATAACTAAGTTCGGTTTCCTTTCATAGAATAAGGAAAGAACTATTACAAAGTTACTATTACAAAATAAATGATTACAGACAAAAGTTACTATTCATGAACAGTGCTGACTTTTTTTACTATTCATCGACGCGTCTGGCCACTTTTGACAAAGTGGCCACAACTTTTGACTTGAAAGATGCTTTCGGTGGAAAGGAGATGCTTTCGGTGGAAAAGACGAATCTGCTTTCGGCTGAGGGCATCTTTTGACTGGCTGCAGGGAGCAGGTTCATGTGACTGAGAAGAAATGTCAGGCAAACGGGTCCTGAGCATCCTGTAGATTGATGGTGCCGTAAGGGTCATCATCTTCATCATACTAACTGTGGGAAGCTGATGAAGAACCTGTAGAGGCATCCTCATGAAGCTCATCAATTCTTTTATTTAATGCCTGGGCAATTAATTTTAACTCTTTTCCAGAACAATCTTTAAAATCAGAAATGCTGCGGGAACAAGTCGAACCAGTGGGACTGACTCTAGACTCTTTTGATTTTTTACTGACACTTGACTCTTTTGATTTTTGACTTGAAGGTTCTACTGTAGAGACTGGGAGAACCTTGAGAGAAGCAGGGAATTCTAACTGGACTTGACCTACAATTCTATTGACGTCAAATTTATCCCACCATTTGACAAACCATTGGCGAGTGACAAGGGGAAAAGGATCTGCCATTGGAGATGTAGGGGAAGCATTGTGACTGATTTCACTGGTGGAGTTTTGAATGCTGTATTCCCATCGGAGAATCCAGGGAATCTTATATTTACTTACAAACTGAAGAAGGACTGGGACACCTTCATATGCTGAATCGAATTTTTTGTGATTGCAAAAATGATTGAGTTGGACTTTCAGAGGATCGGGAAGAAGGTCATAGGTAGAACCAAATCTCGACCACCAATGGGAAAACCAATATGGGAAATGACTTTTGAATTTATGGTCAAATTGAACAAACCAAGAATGACTGTGTGACTCATTTTGATGGAGGAAAACTTTATACCAAGCTTCCATATAATCATAATAACAAAAAGAGTTATCCTGATTCGAAAGCTGCATAAGATCAGAGGGATGTTTTCCCCATTCGGACATCTAAATAAACTGTTTAATATACAACGAATGGTAAAGAACTTTGGCTTTATCATTATTGGCATAAATGGGTTTAATAAAAATTGACTCTATTTCGACAAGAATGTCCTTATAATACACAAGGGATTTATAAGGAGCAAGGGGCATGAAATGCCAACCAGAAGGGAAAAACTGGGAGGTCAATTTTACTGGGTCATTTCTGGGTTTCATGTGAGGCTCAATATGAAATAAGAGATTGGTCCATATAAGCATATACTCAGAGGGAGGATTACTGGGATTTGAACTAGAGGCTTTTGGCTGAAAGGGGTTTCTGGGCTCGCTCAATTATATTGGCAAGCTAAAGTTCGGTCACCTGATTTACTGTAGTCCACCTTGTTCTTGTCAAACTTTTGTAAGTCTCTTGGGTGAGCAGTGTTGGATTTTGAACATAGGTATGGGTCTACCTAAGGTAATAGGGTATGAATGGAAGAATAATGAATAAAAATTTATTTTGAGCTTGGTAAATATGAATAGATTGTTTAGATCTAACTCCTCAACTAGTAACCGGTCGACTTTGCCTCCTGTTCCAGACATAGTTAACCAAGAAATTCACAGTTATGAAAACATCAGTCAAGCCTTGCACAATTGGAATATACCTAGGGTCTCCCCTAAGGAAATTTATCAGTCAACATTTTTGGACAATTTTAAAACAGATTATAATGTCAAAACTGTTGAAAAGGTTTATGCCATTAATAAAGAATACGAAAATTGTAGTCTTTTGGATCCCGAAGTCATTAAAAAACATAAAAAGAAAGGTTATAATTTTATTCACATTGGATTAGTTCAAGTAGCTGTTAAACCATTAAACATTAAAGGAATTAATTCAAGTATTTATCTCTACCTTAGAGATGCACGATTCTTGAATTATTATCCTAGCATGATCGGCGCAATGGAATCTAGTCTGCATAATGGACCTATCCATTTCAATTGCTTTCCTGATTTCACATTGAGCCTAAGTGATAAAAATTTATTAAAAGCCTTGACATTAAATATTAAAACTGCTGGAGAAATTACCCAAATGATTGAGGGTTCTCAGCCGATAGCTTTGATTTACCAGATTTATTATAAGACCATGAAAACTAACCTAAACGTTCATGCTCTCAATAAAAGTCCGAAAGATCAAACTGTCTTAATTCAAAGTTCAACTAGTGATGCTAATATTCAAATTCCGAGAACCATTCTCTAGAAATATATTACTCTCCCTAGTCAATGGACTTTACCTAGTGAAATACCTGAACAACCTGTAGTTAACAATCTAATAAACCTTGAAAATGTTAGACAATTTTCTGATGGAACCGTAAAAATAAGTTTTGAACGCAGTAAAAGACCGATTATTATTGAAGACTCTGCTAGTACAATAGCATCTTCAAGAAGAGACACTGAAATTCTTAATAACCCTTCTTTAAGAGATCTTAAATTAAAAGGTATTTTAAATCAAGGTCAAGCTAGTCACCCATGTTATACTCAAAAGGATCTAGTAGAAGAAGAGAGTTCTTCCTCTCCTACTTCTTCTGAGCTTCCCACTCAGTCTGATTTTGAAATTCCGATTAACAATCAGTTAAGAGTTATTAAAAAAGATTTTATTCTTGATTGGGATAATCTTGTAAAAGATTTTAATTCCAAAAATAATAAAGATAAAAGACATTTATTTCGTTCAATCCATCCAACAGAAAAGGAGCGAGATAAAATTGTTAATAGATGGAAACGATTCATAAAAAATGAAAAAATAAACATTACCTTTTTTGATTGGTACGATCAATACCAAAGTAAGTGTAATGTTATAACAAAAAGTCAATGGATAAAAGAAGATAAGTCTAAGGTTTGTTCTAGTCATCCCCCGCTAGAGACGATCCTTATCCCAGTTAAAAACACATCTGTTGTTGCCAGCCCCTTTAAAATTTTTGATGGCAATAAAGATGATAAAAAAATTATTGAACAATTAAATTTTAGTAATCAATATCTAGCAACTGTTGGAAGACAACTTGATAGAATTGAAGAAAAATTTGAAGAAACAAGTATAAAAAGGCCTGATGTAAAAATTGAACATCCCTTGATTAACTTACCTGAAAATAGAAGTAAATTAGGTTTACCTAATGATGATAGCAACTTAATTAAATCTATTGACAAGTTATTCAAAAAACTAAAAACAGAATCTGGTCCAAGTGGTACCGTCTCTACTTTAGATCAAGTTGAAACTGAAGTTGAAAGTGATAGTCAAACTGACTATTCTAATTCTACTTCAAACCCAGATTTAAATGACCAATTGAATAAGTTAACAGTCCAAAACACTAGTTTAACCAGGAATTGGTATTCTAGACCTACTCCTCCGGATCTGCAATTCGAAGAGAGAAACCTAGATAAACAATTTTCGGTTTCAGCTAATAAAATTTATGAATGGAACATTGATGGTCTTAGTGAACAAGAAATTTTAAACAAATTAAATCACATGTCTATGGTAGCAAATAGCTATATCACTAAATTCAACAATCTGTCACAACCAGAAATCGTTGAATTAATAGCTAGTGGATTCACGGGTATTCTCAGATCTTGGTGGGAAAGACATCTCACGGAAGATACTAGATTATCTATTATTCATGCTATTCAGTTAGACGATGACGGTAACCCCATCTTTGATGAAGATGTCGGTGTTGGTCCGCCAGATGGAGTAAATACTCTAATTTTTACCATAATAAAACATTTTGTAGGAACCCCTAGTAACATAACAGAAAGAATTCATGATCAACTCAGTAATCTCACTTGTCCCACTCTCAGTGACTTCAGGTGGTACAAGGATGTGTTTACCTCTAGAGTTATGCTGCGAAATGATAGCAACAAGCCTTTCTGGAAAGAAAAATTTGTAAATGGTTTGCCTTCATTATTCGCTCATAAAGTTAGAGAAGAGTTGGGTAAAAACTTAGGATATATTGATTATGATAATCTCACTTATGGTGACATAATCAGTTATATTCAAAAAATAGGTTTAAAAATGTGCATTGATTTTAAATTAGCTAAACAAGCTAGTAAAGATAAGAAAAAAGCAAAATATGAGTTAGGAATATTTTGTGAACAATATGGTCTGCCTCCAATTGCTCCCTCTAGAAGAAAGCATAAACACTGGCATATTGATCATCCTAAAACACATAAACGTTACAAACGTAAACATGCTCATAAAAAGAATAATAATCAAAATGATTATTAAAATAAACCTAAACCAATTAATAAAAAATATAATAAAGGTACTAAAAAATATGATAAGAGTAAAATCGTTTGCCACAATTGTGGGCAAAAAGGCCACTACAAAAGTGAATGTAAAGTAAAACAAAAATTATCTCAGTTAAATATCTCTATTGAAGATACAGAACAATTATTAGAGTTAATGAGAATAGAAAACAATGAAGATAATGATGAAGGATCTGACATCCCCTATTCTTTTAATAGCAGTACCAGCAACAATGAGTCTGATAGTAACGAAGAGGAAGTCACTATTTGTGCTAATAACTGCAATGAAAATTGTTGCACTAAAAGATTAAGTGTTATTACCAAAGAAGATGAAGAAAGCTCTTTGTTAATCGACTTAATTAGTAAAATTTCTGACCCTGAACTTAAAGTTCAATATACTAAGCAATTAAAAAATTTATTAACCAAAGATACTAGAGTTAAAGACAAGATTTTTAAAGCTAAAGATAAACCGATATTCAGCCTTAATAAAACTCTAGAAAGATTTAAAACCCCAGTTAAAGAAGTTACCCTTCCAGAGTTAAATCAAGAAGTTAATAAACTTAAAAAGGAAATCTCTAATTTAAAAATTGAAGTCTCTAATTTAAGAAAAGACTTAGAGAGTCAGAAATCTGATCTTCAAGTTCATGATTCCTCCTCTAGTGATGAAGATCACGATGAGCCAGAATCTTCAGGAATCAAAGATGAGCCAGATCTATTCATTCAAGGTCTTTCTCTTAAAAGAGTAAAAGATATTATCATTCAAAAGTGGTATATCTCCATTAATTTGGTTGTTGATAAAACCTTTTCAATAAAACTTCCCGCCTTAGTTGATACTGGTGCGGATTTAAATTGTATCCAGGAAGGTCTTATTCCAACCAAGTACTATAAGAAGACTAATGAAAAATTAAATTCAGCTAATGGTAGTCAGATGGAAATAAAATATAAATTGCCTAATGTGCATATCTGTCAAGATGATATGTGTTTTAAAACATCATTTGTTTTAATTCGCAATCTTACTGATAAAATCATTTTAGGGTTACCATTTATATATTTATTATATCCATTTACTACCAGTAATGAAGGATTAAGCTGTAAACATTTAGGTAAAAGAATTACATTTAAATTTCTTATTAAACCAAAAGAGAGAGATTTAAAATTTATTCAAGAAGAGTCCATTTCTAAATCATTAAATTTATTAAATTGTAAATCCACCCATTTAAATTTTTTAAAAGAAGAAATTAAATACAAAAGAATTGAAGAACAACTTCAAAATAAAGATGTCCTTGAAAAAATTGAAGAATTAAAATCTTATTTAAAAGACCACCTTTGTTCTGATTCTCCTAATGCCTTTTGGCATCGGAAAAAACATGTTGTAAGGCTCCCTTACGCTAAGGAATTCAAAGAACATTTGATTCCTACTAAGGCCAGGCCTATTCAAATGAATCACGAACAGATGGAGTTATGTAAAAAGGAAATTAATGATCTCCTTAGTAAAAAATTAATTAGACCTAGTAAATCCCATGGTCATGTCCTGCCTTTTATGTTAACAATGAAGCAGAAAAGGAAAGAGGTGTTCCCAGGTTAGTAATCAATTACAAGCCATTAAACAAAGTCCTAGAATGGATTAGATATCCCCTACCTAATAAGGATGACCTCATTAACCGACTAAGTAATGCCACCATTTTTAGTAAATTCGACCTCAAATCTGGTTTCTGGCAAATTGCTATTCACCCAGATGACAGATACAAAACTGCATTCACCACTCCATTCGGTCATTACGAATGGAATGTCCAAGCATTTGGCTTAAAAAATGCTCCCAGTGAATTCCAGAATATCCTCAATGACATTTTGAATCCTTTTAGTCATTTTATTGTTGTGTATATCGATGATATTCTTATTTTTTCCAATTCCATTGAAGAAATGTCAAACATTTGAAATCGTTTTTCAAAACGGTCAAAGACAATGGACTTGTTCTTTCGCTTTCCAAACGCAGCTTGTTTCAAGCTAAAGTTCGGTTTCTTGGATTAATTATATATCGCGAACTCATACGGCCAATTGATAGAGCTATTCAATTCGCCGACAGATTCCCAGATAAAATTACCCAGAAAACCCAACTGCAGAGGTTTCTGGGCTCGCTCAATTATATTGGCAAGTTCTATAAAAACCTCAGGAAAATTTGCAAACCTCTCTTTCAGCGTTTGCAAGACAATCCTCCTCCCTGGACTGACATTCATACTTCTGTCGTCCAACAAGTTAAAAAATACATCAAGGAATTGCCCTGCCTTGGTATTTCCAATGATTCTGCATTTAAAATTGTAGAAACTGACGCTTCTGATATTGGATTCGGAGGTATTCTCAAGCAAAAGTTAACTCCAGATTCCCCAGAACAGATCGTCCGTTTTCATTCCGGTGCATGGAATAGTACACAGTTAAATTACAGTACTATTAAAAAAGAAATACTTTCTCTTGTGTTATGTATTAATAAATTTCAAATTGATTTATTAAATCAAAATTTTTTAGTTCGAATTGACTGCAAATCGGCAAAATATGTGTTAGAAAAAGATGTTGAAAACATAGCTTCTAAACACTCCTTTGCTAGATGGCAAGCCCTTTTGAGTATCTTTGATTTTGATATTGAATACATTAAAGGTAGTAACAATTCTATTCCTGATTTTCTCACTCGGGAATTTATTAACACAGGTACCGTGCATCTTTCATGAGTATCCGCGGTGCATCAACCTCTCGTGGTCCGGGTCGCCCTACTGGCCCTAGTAATCAGCCAAGAGGAACCTTGGTTCCTCATCCAGTTAACCCAATTTATCAAACCAGTAACAAGTTCACTGTCCTTGGGACAATGCCCAAGCCCTATAGTTCAGCTTTGGCTAGTAACCCAATTCCCGTCGACCCCTTTCAGCCAAAAGCCTCTAGTTCAAATCCCAGTAATCCTCCCTCTGAGTATATGCTTAGATGGACCAATCTCTTATTTCATATTGAGCCTCACATGAAACCCAGAAATGACCCAGTAAAATTGACCTCCCAGTTTTTCCCTTCTGGTTGGCATTTCATGCCCTTTGCTCCTTATAAATCCCTTGTGTATTATAAGGACATTCTTGTCGAAACAGAGTCAATTTTTATTAAACCCATTTATGCCAATAATGATAAAGCCAAAGTTCTTTACCATTCGTTATATATTAAACAATTTATTCAGATGTCCGAATGGGGAAAACATCCCTCTGATCTTATGCAGCTTTCGAATCAGGATAACTCTTTTTGTTATTATGATTATATGGAAGCTTGGTATAAAGTTTTCCTCCATCAAAATGAGTCACACAGTCATTCTTGGTTTGTTCAATTTGACCATAAATTCAAAAGCCATTTCCCATATTGGTTTTCCCATTGGTGGTCGAGATTTGGTTCTACCTATGACCTTCTTCTCGATCCTCTGAAAGTCCAACTCAATCATTTTTGCAATCACAAAAAATTAGATTCAGCATATGAAGGTGTCCCAGTCCTTCTTCAGTTTGTAAGTAAATATAAGATTCCCTGGATGCTCCGATGGGAATACAGCATTCAAAACTCCACCAGTGAAATCAGTCACAATGCTTCCCCTACATCTCCAATGGCAGATCCTTTTCCCCTAGTCACTCGCCAATGGTTTGTCAAATGGTGGGATAAATTTGACGTCAATAGAATTGTAGGTCAAGTCCAGTTAGAATTCCCTGCTTCTCTCAAGGTTCTCCCAGTCTCTACAGCAGAACCTTCAAGTCAAAAATCAAAAGAGTCAAGTGTCAGTAAAAAATCAAAAGAGTCTAGAGTCAGTCCCACTGGTTCGACTTGTTCCCGCAGCATTTCTGATTTTAAAGATTGTTCTGAAAAAGAGTTAAAATTAATTGCCCAGGCATTAAATAAAAGAATTGATGAGCTTCATGAGGATGCCTCTACAGGTTCTTCATCAGCTTCCCACAGTCAGTATGATGAAGATGATGACCCTTACGGCACCATCAATCTACAGGATGCTCAGGACCCGTTTTCCTGACATTTCTTCTCAGTCACATGCACCTGCTCCCTGCAGCCAGTCAAAAGATGCCCTCAGCCGAAAGCAGATTCGTCTTTTCCACCGAAAGCATCTCCTTTCCACCGAAAGCATCTTTCAAGTCAAAAGTTGTGGCCACTTTGTCAAAAGTGGCCAGACGCGTCGATGAATAGTAAAAAAAGTCAGCACTGTTCATGAATAGTAACTTTTGTCTGTAATCATTTATTTTGTAATAGTAACTTTGTAATAGTTCTTTCCTTATTCTATGAAAGGAAACCGAACTTAGTTATTGAGGCAGACTTCGAAAGACTCTGGGATCCTTCTCAGATGAATCTTTAGCCTCTACCGCCATTAAGCCTTTCTTAGCCCCTCCTTCTGCTATTCTACCTTTCTTAAATGTTCTAAGTAAGTCAAGTTAATCCAATTTGTAAATTTGTAATTTGTAATCAGTTTGTACATTTGTAAACCGTTTTATTTCCAATCAATAAAACTATATGTTTTAGTAATTAAACTGTTATATTATTTGCACCTCCGATTCTAGTTTACTTGATTCCGCCTTCAAATGGTATCAGAGCCATGTTGTTTCTGTTCTAGTTGCCAGTAAGATATTTACAACTGTTCATCTGCAACCGTTTTCAAAATTTCTCTTTTATTCTTATTCAGAAGTCACCTGATTTACTGTAGTCCACCTTGTTCTTGTCAAACTTTTGTAAGTCTCTTGGGTGAGCAGTGTTGGTTTTTGAACATAAGTATGAGTCTACCTAAGGTAATAGGGTATGAATGGAAGAATAATGAATAAAAATTTATTTTGAGCTTGGTAAATATGAATAGATTGTTTAGATCTAACTCCTCAACTAGTAACCGGTCGACTTTGCCTCCTGTTCCAGACATAGTTAACCAAGAAATTCACAGTTATGAAAACATCAGTCAAGCCTTACACAATTGGAATATACCTAGGGTCTCCCCTAAGGAAATTTATCAGTCAACATTTTTGGACAATTTTAAAACAGATTATAATGTCAAAACTGTTGAAAAGGTTTATGCCATTAATAAAGAATACGAAAATTGTAGTCTTTTGGATCCCGAAGTCATTAAAAAACATAAAAAGAAAGGTTATAGTTTTATTCACATTGGATTAGTTCAAGTAGCTGTTAAACCATTAAACATTAAAGGAATTAATTCAAGTATTTATCTCTGCCTTAGAGATGCACGATTCTTGAATTATTATCCTAGCATGATCGGCGCAATGGAATCTAGTCTGCATAATGGACCTATCCATTTCAATTGCTTTCCTGATTTCACATTGAGCCTAAGTGATAAAAATTTATTAAAAGCCTTGACATTAAATGTTAAAACTGCTGGAGAAATTACCCAAATGATTGAGGGTTCTCAGCCGATAGCTTTGATTTACCGGATTTATTATAAGACCATGAAAACTAACCTAAACGTTCATGCTCTCAATAAAAGTCCGAAAGATCAAACTGTCTTAATTCAAAGTTCAACTAGTGACGCTAATATTCAAATTCCGAGAACCATTCTCTAGAAAGATATTACTCTCCCTAGTCAATGGACTTTACCTAGTGAAATACCTGAACAACCTGTAGTTAACAATCTAATAAACCTTGAAAATGTTAGACAATTTTCTGATGGAACCGTAAAAATAAGTTTTGAACGCAGTAAAAGACCGATTATTATTGAAGACTCTGCTAGTACAATAGCATCTTCAAGAAGAGACACTGAAATTCTTAATAACCCTTCTTTAAGAGATCTTAAATTAAAAGGTATTTTAAATCAAGGTCAAGCTAGTCACCCATGTTATACTCAAAAGGATCTAGTAGAAGAAGAGAGTTCTTCCTCTCCTACTTCTTCTGAGCTTCCCACTCAGTCTGATTTTGAAATTCCGATTAACAATCAGTTAAGAGTTATTAAAAAAGATTTTATTCTTGATTGGGATAATCTTGTAAAAGATTTTAATTCCAAAAATAATAAAGATAAAAGACATTTATTTCGTTCAATCCATCCAACAGAAAAGGAGCGAGATAAAATTGTTAATAGATGGAAACGATTCATAAAAAATGAAAAAATAAACATTACCTTTTTTGATTGGTACGATCAATACCAAAGTAAGTGTAATGTTATAACAAAAAGTCAATGGATAAAAGAAGATAAGTCTAAGGTCTGTTCTAGTCATCCCCCGCTAGAGACGATCCTTATCCCAATTAAAAACACATCTGTTGTTGCCAGCCCCTTTAAAATTTCTGATGGCAATAAAGATGATAAAAAAATTATTGAACAATTAAATTTTAGTAATCAATATCTAGCAACTGTTGGAAGACAACTTGATAGAATTGAAGAAAAATTTGAAGAAACAAGTATAAAAAGGCCTGATGTAAAAATTGAACATCCCTTGATTAACTTACCTGAAAATAGAAGTAAATTAGGTTTACCTAATGATGATAGCAACTTAATTAAATCTATTGACAAGTTATTCAAAAAACTAAAAACAGAATCTGGTCCAAGTGGTACCGTCTCTACTTTAGATCAAGTTGAAACTGAAGTTGAAAGTGATAGTCAAACTGACTATTCTAATTCTACTTCAAACCCAGATTTAAATGACCAATTGAATAAGTTAACAGTCCAAAACACTAGTTTAACCAGGAATTGGTATTCTAGACCTACTCCTCCGGATCTGCAATTCGAAGAGAGAAACCTAGATAAACAATTTTCGGTTTCAGCTAATAAAATTTATGAATGGAACATTGATGGTCTTAGTGAACAAGAAATTTTAAACAAATTAAATCACATGTCTATGGTAGCAAATAGCTATATCACTAAATTCAACAATCTGTCACAACCAGAAATCGTTGAATTAATAGCTAGTGGATTCACGGGTATTCTCAGATCTTGGTGGGAAAGACATCTCACGGAAGATACTAGATTATCTATTATTCATGCTATTCAGTTAGACGATGACGGTAACCCCATCTTTGATGAAGATGTCGGTGTTGGTCCGCCAGATGGAGTAAATACTCTAATTTTTACCATAATAAAACATTTTGTAGGAACCCCTAGTAACATAACAGAAAGAATTCATGATTAACTCAGTAATCTCACTTGTCCCACTCTCAGTGACTTCAGGTGGTACAAGGATGTGTTTACCTCTAGAGTTATGCTGCGAAATGATAGCAACAAGCCTTTCTGGAAAGAAAAATTTGTAAATGGTTTGCCTTCATTATTCGCTCATAAAGTTAGAGAAGAGTTGAGTAAAAACTTAGGATATATTGATTATGATAATCTCACTTATGGTGACATAATCAGTTATATTCAAAAAATAGGTTTAAAAATGTGCATTGATTTTAAATTAGCTAAACAAGCTAGTAAAGATAAGAAAAAAGCAAAATATGAGTTAGGAACATTTTGTGAACAATATGGTCTGCCTCCAATTGCTCCCTCTAGAAGAAAGCATAAACACCGGCATATTGATCATCCTAAAACACATAAACGTTACAAACGTAAACATGCTCATAAAAAGAATAATAATCAAAACGATTATTATAATAAACCTAAACCAATTAATAAAAAGGCTTAAATATGAATTAGTACCCTAAACTATAGGTCATATTCCACTTCGGTGATCCACCTTTCAATTTTGTCAATTAGGTTATTAAATTATCAATTTTTTTCAATTAAACAAATGGAACACGCCACGTCAGCAATTGCTGATGTGGCTAATTTAAGTGGGGTCTTAACAAGCTTACGTGGCAAATAAATAATTTAATATACATTACATAAACAAATCATTTTAACAGCATGGGCAAAATTGTCAATATCTTAAAAAGCCCTAATTAAAATAAAACAAACCGATCAGACTAAAAGAAATTAAGCAAACACTTCGATCACATCTCTCCCCCAATTCTTGATAGAAAAACCCTAGATTAACCGAAGCGCGAAGAATTGAAGATAATCACCCATTCCGGCACGATTTCATCACGATTCCAGCGAATAAGGACCGTGCATGTGCAATATGTGCTGAGTCGGCGTTCACCACAAACAACATCGGTCCCCACTATCGGTCCTCACTGTCGGTCCCCACTTTCGGTCACTACTTTCGAAAGATAGCGAAGTAAGTTTATGTTTATGGTTTGAATATGTGTTATATTTGGACTTTATGTTTGTATTGCTTACAAATCTGTAGTCTCCTAACTGTAAAGTAGTATTCCCCCTCAGTTCCCCATAGTTTTGTCTCCCTAACTCATGTGAGGTCCCCATTTATTTACTTTATGTTTAGTACTTGTTAAATATATATATAATATTTATATATTTTTGGTTAATGCAGAAATGGATGTCATTACTTTAAGATTTCATCATGGTGGTAAACTAATAAATAATGGTGATATAGTTGATTATGTTGGAGGCACTGTTAGTCAACTGTGTAAATATGATCCTGATTATATAACTGGGCCTGGGATTATTGATTATGTTTCAACAGTACTTGGAAGCAAGAATGTGAAAAATGTATATTATCTTATTCCTGGTCAAAGTTTAGCAGAAGGGCTTAGGGCAGTAGGTTATGATAAAGGTGTTATTGACATGTGTGAGTATGCTAAGAAGAATCCTGTTGTTGAGATATACTCAGACCATGGCCATGAACAAATAGTAAGTACTGATGATGACAGTGAGGGATTTGTTGAAGTTTTAACAGATGTTAACATTGAAGAACAGACTGATAATGAGGGAGTAGAAGAGATTGAGGTTGATGTGCTTCAGACTGATAATGAGAAGGATATAGAATATGAAGGAGTAGGAGATACAGACTCTGATATAAGTAGTAATTGTGACTGGTTAGTTGAGAGTGATGAAGAGTTACTTGTTGCTAGGAAAAATTTGAGAGCAGCAAAAGAGAGGGAAAAAAGTGAGAAAAAGAGGAACAGAAGAAGAAAAATAGATGAAGATACTGAAGAAGAAAATGAAGAGGGAAATGAAGAGGGAAATGATAAGCATGTTGATGTTGATGAAATTGGGCAGGGACCTGATGATGAAGGTGGGCAGAGACCTGTTGATGAAGGTGGGCAAAGAGCACAAGCTGAAAACTGGGATGAAATTGACTTAGATTCTGATGAGCTGTACACACCTGAAACAAGTGAGAATGAAGGTGATGAGGTCAGACCAACCAATATAAGAAAGAGAAAACATCTTGAATTTAATCCAAAGACTGACATTAAAAATGTTGAATTTTCTGTTGGAATGAAATTTACTAACCACAGAGAATTTAAAGAGGCAGTGAAACAATATGCAATTGGAAAAAAGTACAATGTATGGTTTTCAAAAAATGCAAGGGATAAGGTACAAGTGAAGTGTGCAGAGGGCTGTCCTTGGAATTTATGGGCAAGTGTGTTGAAACATGAGAACACTTTTACTGTTAAAAGCTATAACAATGTTCACAAGTGCACAAATAAACAGAAAAATAGACAAGTAAATGCAAGGTTTTTGGCCAAGCACTATTATGATAAAATAAAAGCTTGTCCATTTTGGAAACTCTCAGAATTCCAATGGGATGTGAAGAAGCATTTAAAAGTTAGAGTGTCATTGAGTCAGTGCTACAGGGCTAGAGAAATAGCACTCAAGCGTGCTTATGCAACAATTGATGATATATATGGACAGTTATGGGACTATGAGAAGGAATTGATGAGGGCTAACAAAGGATCAACATTTGAAATTAAAGTAGATAGGCAGTCACCAGAGGAACCAGGGAGATTTCAAAGATTTTATATAGGATTTGATGCTTTGAAAAGAGGCTGGTTGGCAGGTTGTAGGCCAATAATTGGCCTTGATGGATGTTTTCTCAAAGGAATATGCAAGGGTGAGTTGTTATGTGCAGTTGGGAGGGATGCAAATAATCAAATGTATCCTATTGCTTGGGCAGTAGTAGAGGTTGAGAACACAGACAGCTGGACTTGGTTTTTGCATATTTTAATGAATGATCTAGGTTATCTTGGTGGAGGATATGGTCTCACAGTTATTACAGACCAACAAAAGGTACTTAATTTCATTTTATTGTATTTTTCGTTTACCATATTATAAATGTTTGTTATATATAGCTAATGTAGTCATGTTTTTGTGTAGGGTTTGGATAATGCAATCAAGACAATTGTTCCTCAAGCTGAACATAGATGTTGTGCTAGACACATCTACGCAAATTGGAGGAAAAAGAACAAAGGATTTGAGTTGAAAACTGCATTCTGGAAAATATCTAAGTGTTTAACTAGGAAGCATTACATGGATCAAATGGAAGAACTGAAACAGTTAAGTGTAGAAGCACATGAGCAGTTGTCAAAAAAAGATGCAAAACAGTGGTGCAAAGCTTTCTTCAGTGACATGTGCAAATGTGATATCAGTACCAACAATTTGTCCGAAACATTCAATGGTTGGATAGTTGCTGCAAGATAAAAGCCAATAATTGAGATGCTTGAGGATATGAGAGAACATATCATGGAGAGATTAGTTAGAAACAAGACAATGATGCAGAGAAGTGATGATGTACTGCCTCCTAGAATTAGAAAAAAATTAGAGGATGCAAAGAATGATAGTTTTTGCTATGAAGCTAAGTGGGATGGTTTTGAGGGGTATGAAGTAAAAAGGGATGGTGGACTTGAAGGTAGGACAGTTAGTTTGGTGAACAGGACTTGTGCTTGCAGAGCTTGGGATCTTGATGGTATCCCTTGTAGACATGCAGTTGCTGCCATTTATGAGCAAAGGGAGGAACCAGTGGAATATGTCTCAGCAATGCTTAAAAGAGATGCTTACTTGGCATCTTATCAGTTTCCATTGAGAGGTATAAATGGACCAGACCTGTGGGAACCTTCAGGCAAGGAGAAGTTATTGTCCCCAAAACTTAAAGTGCTTCCTGGAAGGCCAAAAAAACGAAGGATTAGAGATCTACATGAGGAACATAAGATAGGTGCAAGTGGAAGATTGTCAAAAAAAGGAATATTGATGACATGCCGGAGGTGCAATCAGATTGGTCATAATATGAGAACTTGCAAGAACCCAGTAGTTCAAAAGCTTCAGAAGGAAAAAGGTAAGTAAAATTAACAGTCAAGATACAATTTAATTTAATGTAACTTAATTGGCAAAGAAAATTAACATGCATCTGCATATTATCTTTGAACTGCAAAAGATGGATCAGGTAGAGGAGCATCAACTAGTGCAGAAATAGATGGGGATGTTACAGCTGCAGCAAGTGGAAGAGGCAGAGGAAGAGGAAGGGGTAGGCCCCCAAGCACTGAAGGTCATGGAAGAAGAAGAGGTAGACCACCAGGGAGAGGGAGAGGGAGAAGTGGAGGTAGAAATGGGTTTGGTGTCTATGTATCTGCAAGTGGGGAGTCTTACATATCAAGTGGGGCATAACATACTAGGGTAAATCATGTTAACTTTATTAAATCTGCAAGTTGTTTTTGTCTGGCATGTTACTTTATTAAATCATACATTACTAATTGTTTTTTTGTTTAACACTTTTTAGATTTCAACTGGTTCTAATGTAAGTCAAGAAAATCCTCACAATTAAAGCCAAGGCAATACTCAAGGTTCATCATTCATGTCAGCCATGAGGCCATCTACATTCCAATCCAGAGGAAGAAATTGGATTTCTGCAAATCAACTAATCAATGGAAGGAAAACAAGACAAGATGCAAAGGCAAAAGAGAAAGTTGTGGATATCTAGTTCAAGCAATTAAGTAGGACAATATAACTTATGTTTTGGCAAGTGGATATTATTAGTATTAATATTATAGTGCACATTATGATACTATAACTTATGGTTTTGGTATATGTTTTGGCAAGTGGTGCACATCATGTCAGCCAAATAGTTCTGTATTATTTTCTGTTGCCAAACTGTGACAGCTTGGTTTAATTTATGCAAGTGGTGCACATTATGTATGACATCTATGTGGCTTTGTCTGAACATGTTGAACAGAGTGCTTTAATGCAAAAGTTTATGTTTTTGGAAGTATCATTGTATTATTGTTGCTTTTAATATTATGCATCTGTTAATGGAAATAATAGTTGTTTGCACAGGGCTCGAAATTTTATACCAGTTTCATTGTTATGTTTGCAGCAGTTTGTTATGACAAGAGTTTATTATAGAAAAAGGAATAAATGCAGTGCTTTGTACACCATTACCAGTTCTGTGCACATATAAACTGCAAGCATTGTTATAAACTTTCACCATTGCAAACTAAAACAATAAAATGATTAATTGAAGTGCAAATTTACATTCATTCATTCATTGCAAAATTTACAATCATTTAGTGCAAATTTACATTCATTCATTGCAAAAAAAATTACAAACTATAAATTTGTACATAATTCAAACTAGTTCATTCACTAGTTCTTTCACCATTCATTGCAAACTTGTTCTTTTATACATAATTCAAACTATAAATTACAATTATTCACCACCATCATTCACATACAGATGTCCTAACATGAATACCAATATCATGCCTAACAATAAGGCTTTAATTGAAGTACTACACATTTTATCCTTCCTTCTCAACAATTCAATCTGCTCTCTCAGTCTTCCAACCTCTTCACTTTGCTCTGCACTTTCAATTTGAAGTTTTTCATTGCTTTTTTCCAATTCATTTATTTTTTCAGTGCCTCTCTCAATTTCATACTTCTTCCTTTCTATTTCTAAATTCAGAGCACTTATCATAAGTTTCAACTCAGGTAAAACTTCTTTGGACCTTTTACAAATCTCTTGGTCATACCAACAAAAGAAGTTGTAGTGTTTGCTTGTCAATTTGTCCTGCATGGTTGATAAAAACCAATTTAAAACATAAATTGAATTCCTATACCTTGCTAAATTCCTATTTTACAGAACCTAGAGAATAAGAGAAAAACTCAGCCAACAAAAATTATATTACTATACCTTGCTCCATTGTGGACAACCAAAAAACCTTCTACCTGGATTACTCTTAGTCCAAGATATCTTCATTCGAGCTCTATACCCACAATAGCACCTTGGAGTCTCACCCATCGAATCAAGACACTCGCCCAACTCCAGTTCATCTTTCATACCAGTAATTTCCATTTTCAGTTAGGGATTTTTGGAGGTAGATAACTAAAACCCTATCTCGCTTGTTTTCCTTAAATCTGTTAAATCACACCAGATGAGTAGGATTATCGTGAGAACTGAGTAGGATTTATGCAAAATTAGGGAACTACAGAGAAGAGCAACAGAGAAGAGCTAAATCACATACTTACTTGATTGTTAAACCGATTATCGTGCCGCCATGGTTGATTATCTTCAGTTCTTCGCGCTTCGGTTGATCTAGGGTTTTTTCTATCGAGAATTGGGGGAGAGCCGAGAGGTGTGATCGAATTGTTTGCTTGATTTCCTTTAGTCTGATAGGTTTGTTTTATTTTAATTAGGACTTTTTAAGATATTGACAATTTTGCCCATGCTGTTAAAATGATTTGTTTATGTAATGTATATTAAATTATTTATTTGCCACGTAAGCTTGTTAAGACCCCACTTAAATTAGCCACGCTGACGTGGCATGTTCAATTTGTTTAATTGAAAAAAATTGATAGTTTAATAACCTAATTGACAAAATTGAAAGGTGGATCACCGAAGTGGAATATGACTTATAGTTTAGGGTACTAATTCATATTTAAGCCTTAATAAAAAAATATAATAAAGGTACTAAAAAATATGATAAGAGTAAAATCGTTTGCCACAATTGTAGGCAAAAAGGCCACTACAAAAGTGAATGTAAAGTAAAACAAAAATTATCTCAGTTAAATATCTCTATTGAAGATACAGAACAATTATTAGAGTTAATGAGAATAGAAAACAATGAAGATAATGATGAAGGATCTGACATCCCCTATTCTTTTAATAGCAGTACCAGCAACAATGAGTCTGATAGTAACGAAGAGGAAGTCACTATTTGTGCTAATAACTGCAATGAAAATTGTTGCACTAAAAGATTAAGTGTTATTACCAAAGAAGATGAAGAAAGCTCTTTGTTAATCGACTTAATTAGTAAAATTTCTGACCCTGAACTTAAAGTTCAATATACTAAGTAATTAAAAGATTTATTAACCAAAGATACTAGAGTTAAAGACAAGATTTTTAAAGCTAAAGATAAACCGATATTCAGCCTTAATAAAACTCTAGAAAGATTTAAAACCCCAGTTAAAGAAGTTACCCTTCCAGAGTTAAATCAAGAAGTTAATAAACTTAAAAAGGAAATCTCTAATTTAAAAATTGAAGTCTCTAATTTAAAAAAAGACTTAGAGAGTCAGAAATCTGATCTTCAAGTTCATGATTCCTCCTCTAGTGATGAAGATCACGATGAGCCAGAATCTTCAGGAATCAAAGATGAGCCAGATCTATTCATTCAAGGTCTTTCTCTTAAAAGAGTAAAAGATATTATCATTCAAAAGTGGTATATCTCTATTAATTTGGTTGTTGATAAAACCTTTTCAATAAAACTTCCCGCCTTAGTTGATACTGGTGCGGATTTAAATTGTATCCAGGAAGGTCTTATTCCAACCAAGTACTATAAGAAGACTAATGAAAAATTAAATTAAGCTAATGGTAGTCAGATGGAAATAAAATATAAATTGCCTAATGTGCATATCTGTCAAGATGATATGTGTTTTAAAATATCATTTGTTTTAATTCGCAATCTTACTGATAAAATCATTTTAGGGTTACCATTTATATATTTATTATATCCATTTACTACCAGTAATGAAGGATTAAGCTGTAAACATTTAGGTAAAAGAATTACATTTAAATTTCTTATTAAACCAAAAGAGAGAGATTTAAAATTTATTCAAGAAGAGTCCATTTCTAAATCATTAAATTTATTAAATTGTAAATCCACCCATTTAAATTTTTTAAAAGAAGAAATTAAATACAAAAGAATTGAAGAACAACTTCAAAATAAAGATGTCCTTGAAAAAATTAAAGAATTAAAATCTTATTTAAAAGACCACCTTTGTTCTGATTCTCCTAATGCCTTTTGGCATCGGAAAAAACATGTTGTAAGGCTCCCTTACGCTAAGGAATTCAAAGAACATTTGATTCCTACTAAGGCCAGGCCTATTCAAATGAATCACGAACAGATGGAGTTATGTAAAAAGAAAATTAATGATCTCCTTAGTAAAAAATTAATTAGACCTAGTAAATCCCCATGGTCATGTCCTGCCTTTTATGTTAACAATGAAGTAGAAAAGGAAAGAGGTGTTCCCAGGTTAGTAATCAATTACAAGCCATTAAACAAAGTCCTAGAATGGATTAGATATCCCCTACCTAATAAGGATGACCTCATTAACCGACTAAGTAATGCCACCATTTTTAGTAAATTCGACCTCAAATCTGGTTTCTGGCAAATTGCTATTCACCCAGATGACAGATACAAAACTGCATTCACCACTCCATTCGGTCATTACGAATGGAATGTCCAAGCATTTGGCTTAAAAAATGCTCCTAGTGAATTCCAGAATATCCTCAATGACATTTTGAATCCTTTTAGTCATTTTATTGTTGTGTATATCGATGATATTCTTATTTTTTCCAATTCCATTGAAGAAATGTCAAACATTTGAAATCGTTTTTCAAAACGGTCAAAGACAATGGACTTGTTCTTTTGCTTTCCAAACGCAGCTTGTTTCAAGCTAAAGTTCGGTTTCTTGGATTAATTATATATCGCGAACTCATACGGCCAATTGATAGAGCTATTCAATTCGCCGACAGATTCCCAGATAAAATTACCCAGAAAACCCAACTGCAGAGGTTTCTGGGCTCGCTCAATTATATTGGCAAGTTCTATAAAAACCTCAGGAAAATTTGCAAACCTCTCTTTCAGCGTTTGCAAGACAATCCTCCTCCCTGGACTGACATTCATACTTCTGTCGTCCAACAAGTTAAAAAATACATCAAGGAATTGCCCTGCCTTGGTATTTCCAATGATTCTGCATTTAAAATTGTAGAAACTGACGCTTCTGATATTGGATTCGGAGGTATTCTCAAGCAAAAGTTAACTCCAGATTCCCCAGAACAGATCGTCCGTTTTCATTCCGGTGCATGGAATAGTACACAGTTAAATTACAGTACTATTAAAAAAGAAATACTTTCTCTTGTGTTATGTATTAATAAATTTCAAATTGATTTATTAAATCAAAAATTTTTAGTTCGAATTGACTGCAAATCGGCAAAATATGTGTTAGAAAAAGATGTTGAAAACTTAGCTTCTAAACACTCCTTTGCTAGATGGCAAGCCCTTTTGAGTATCTTTGATTTTGATATTGAATACATTAAAGGTAGTAACAATTCTATTCCTGATTTTCTCACTCGGGAATTTATTAACACAGGTACCGTGCATCTTTCATGAGTATCCGCGGTGCATCAACCTCTCGTGGTCCGGGTCGCCCTACTGGCCCTAGTAATCAGCCAAGAGGAACCTTGGTTCCTCATCCAGTTAACCCAATTTATCAAACCAGTAACAAGTTCACTGTCCTTGGGACAATGCCCAAGCCCTATAGTTCAGCTTTGGCTAGTAACCCAATTCCCGTCGACCCCTTTCAGCCAAAAGCCTCTAGTTCAAATCCCAGTAATCCTTCCTCTTAGTATCTGCTTAGATGGACCAATCTCTTATTTCATATTGAGCCTCACATGAAACCCAGAAATGACCCAGTAAAATTGACCTCCCAGTTTTTCCCTTCTGGTTGGCATTTCATGCCCTTTGCTCCTTATAAATCCCTTGTGTATTATAAGGACATTCTTGTCGAAACAGAGTCAATTTTTATTAATCCCATTTATGCCAATAATGATAAAGCCAAAGTTCTTTACCATTCGTTGTATATTAAACAGTTTATTCAGATGTCCAAATGGGGAAAACATCCCTCTAATCTTATGCAGCTTTCGAATCAGGATAACTCTTTTTGTTATTATGATTATATGGAAGCTTGGTATAAAGTTTTCCTCCATCAAAATGAGTCACACAGTCATTCTTGGTTTGTTCAATTTGACCATAAATTCAAAAGTCATTTCCCATATTGGTTTTCCCATTGGTGGTCGAGATTTGGTTCTACCTATGACCTTCTTCCCGATCCTCTGAAAGTCCAACTCAATCATTTTTGCAATCACAAAAAATTAGATTCAGCATATGAAGGTGTCCCAGTCCTTCTTCAGTTTGTAAGTAAATATAAGATTCCCTGGATTCTCCGATGGGAATACAGCATTCAAAACTGCACCAGTGAAATCAGTCACAATGCTTCCCCTACATCTCCAATGGCAGATCCTTTTCCCCTAGTCACTCGCCAATGGTTTGTCAAATGGTGGGATAAATTTGACGTCAATAGAATTGTAGGTCAAGTCCAGTTAGAATTCCCTGCTTCTCTCAAGGTTCTCCCAGTCTCTACAGCAGAACCTTCAAGTCAAAAATCAAAAGAGTCAAGTGTCAGTAAAAAATCAAAAGAGTCTAGAGTCAGTCCCACTGGTTCGACTTGTTCCCACATCATTTCTGATTTTAAAGATTGTTCTGGAAAAGAGTTAAAATTAATTGCCCAGGCATTAAATAAAAGAATTGATGAGCTTCATGAGGATGCCTCTACAGGTTCTTCATCAGCTTCCCACAGTCAGTATGATGAAGATGATGACCCTTACGGCACCATCAATCTACAGGATGCTCAGGACCCGTTTTCCTGACATTTCTTCTCAGTCACATGCACCTGCTCCATGCAGCCAGTCAAAAGATGCCCTCAGCCGAAAGCAGATTCGTCTTTTCCACCGAAAGCATCTCCTTTCCACCGAAAGCATCTTTCAAGTTAAAAGTTGTGGCCACTTTGTCAAAAGTTGCCAGACGCGTCGATGAATAGTAAAAAAAGTCAGCACTGTTCATGAATAGTAACTTTTGTCTGTAATCATTTATTTTGTAATAGTAACTTTGTAATAGTTCTTTCCTTATTCTATAAAAGGAAACCGAACTTAGTTATTGAGGCAGACTTCGAAAGACTCTGGGATCCTTCTCAGATGAATCTTTAGCCTCTACCGCCATTAAGCCTTTCTTAGCCCCTCCTTCTGCTATTCTACCTTTCTTAAATGTTCTAAGTAAGTCAAGTTAATCCAATTTGTAATTTTGTAATTTGTAATCAGTTTGTACATTTGTAAACCGTTTTATTTCCAATCATTAAAACTATATGTTTTAGTAATTAAACTGTTATATTATTTGCACCTCCGATTCTAGTTTACTTGATTCCGCCTTCAAAAGGTATCAGAGCCATGTTGTTTCTGTTCTAGTTGCCAGTAAGATATTTACAACTGTTCATCTGCAACCGTTTTCAAAATTTCTCTTTTATTCTTATTCAGAAGTCACCTGATTTACTGTAGTCCACCTTGTTCTTGTCAAACTTTTGTAAGTCTCTTGGGTGAAGAGTGTTGGTTTTTGAACATAGGTATGAGTCTACCTAAGGTAATAGGGTATGAATGGAAGAATAATGAATAAAAATTTATTTTGAGCTTGGTAAATATGAATAGATTGTTTAGATCTAACTCCTCAACTAGTAACCGGTCGACTTTGCCTCCTGTTCCAGACATAGTTAACCAAGAAATTCACAGTTATGAAAACATCAGTCAAGCCTTGCACAATTGGAATATACCTAGGGTCTCCCCTAAGGAAATTTATCAGTCAACATTTTTGGACAATTTTAAAACAGATTATAATGTCAAAACTGTTGAAAAGGTTTATGCCATTAATAAAGAATACGAAAATTGTAGTCTTTTGGATCCCGAAGTCATTAAAAAACAAAAAAAGAAAGGTTATAATTTTATTCACATTGGATTAGTTCAAGTAGCTGTTAAACCATTAAACATTAAAGGAATTAATTCAAGTATTTATCTCTGCCTTAGAGATGCACGATTCTTGAATTATTATCCTAGCATGATCGGCGCAATGGAATCTAGTCTGCATAATGGACCTATCCATTTCAATTGCTTTCCTGATTTCACATTGAGCCTAAGTGATAAATATTTATTAAAAGCCTTGATATTAAATATTAAAACTGCTGGAGAAATTACCCAAATGATTGAGGGTTCTCAGCCTATAGCTTTGATTTACCGGATTTATTATAAGACCATGAAAACTAACCTAAACGTTCATGCTCTCAATAAAAGTCCGAAAGATCAAACTGTCTTAATTCAAAGTTCAACTAGTGATGCTAATATTCAAATTCCGAGAACCATTCTCTAGAAAGATATTACTCTCCCTAGTCAATGGACTTTACCTAGTGAAATACCTGAACAACCTGTAGTTAACAATCTAATAAACCTTAAAAATGTTAGACAATTTTCTGATGGAACCGTAAAAATAAGTTTTGAACGCAGTAAAAGACCGATTATTATTGAAGACTCTGCTAGTACAATAGCATCTTCAAGAAGAGACACTGAAATTCTTAATAACCCTTCTTTAAGAGATCTTA
Source organism: Panax notoginseng (assembly GCA_016801055.1). Classification (NCBI taxonomy): domain Eukaryota; kingdom Viridiplantae; phylum Streptophyta; class Magnoliopsida; order Apiales; family Araliaceae; genus Panax; species Panax notoginseng. The sequence goes on from CM029014.1 coordinate 90,673,563, forward strand.
AATTAAAAGGTATTTTAAATCAAGGTCAAGCTAGTCACCCATGTTATACTCAAAAGGATCTAGTAGAAGAAGAGAGTTCTTCCTCTCCTACTTCTTCTGAGCTTCCCACTCAGTCTGATTTTGAAATTCCGATTAACAATCAGTTAAGAGTTATTAAAAAAGATTTTATTCTTGATTGGGATAATCTTGTAAAAGATTTTAATTCCAAAAATAATAAAGATAAAAGACATTTATTTCGTTCAATCCATCCAACAGAAAAGGAGCGAGATAAAATTGTTAATAGATGGAAACGATTCATAAAAAATGAAAAAATAAACATTACCTTTTTTGATTGGTACGATCAATACCAAAGTAAGTGTAATGTTATAACAAAAAGTCAATGGATAAAAGAAGATAAGTCTAAGGTCTGTTCTAGTCATCCCCCGCTAGAGACGATCCTTATCCCAGTTAAAAACACATCTGTTGTTGCCAGCCCCTTTAAAATTTTTGATGGCAATAAAGATGATAAAAAAATTATTGAACAATTAAATTTTAGTAATCAATATCTAGCAACTGTTGGAAGACAACTTGATAGAATTGAAGAAAAATTTGAAGAAACAAGTATAAAAAGGCCTGATGTAAAAATTGAACATCCCTTGATTAACTTACCTGAAAATAGAAGTAAATTAGGTTTACCTAATGATGATAGCAACTTAATTAAATCTATTGACAAGTTATTCAAAAAACTAAAAACAGAATCTGGTCCAAGTGGTACCGTCTCTACTTTAGATCAAGTTGAAACTGAAGTTGAAAGTGATAGTCAAACTGACTATTCTAATTCTACTTCAAACCCAGATTTAAATGACCAATTGAATAAGTTAACAGTCCAAAACACTAGTTTAACCAGGAATTGGTATTCTAGACCTACTCCTCTGGATCTGCAATTCGAAGAGAGAAACCTAGATAAACAATTTTCGATTTCAGCTAATAATATTTATGAATGGAACATTGATGGTCTTAGTGAACAAGAAATTTTAAACAAATTAAATCACATGTCTATGGTAGCAAATAGCTATATCACTAAATTCAATAATCTGTCACAACCAGAAATCGTTGAATTAATAGCTAGTGGATTCACGGGTATTCTCAGATCTTGGTGGGAAAGACATCTCACGGAAGATACTAGATTATCTATTATTCATGCTATTCAGTTAGACGATGACGGTAACCCCATCTTTGATGAAGATGTCGGTGTTGGTCCGCCAGATGGAGTAAATACTCTAATTTTTACCATAATAAAACATTTTGTAGGAACCCCTAGTAACATAACAGAAAGAATTCATGATTAACTCAGTAATCTCACTTGTCCCACTCTCAGTGACTTCAAGTGGTATAAGGATGTGTTTACCTCTAGAGTTATGCTGCGAAATGATAGCAACAAGCCTTTCTGGAAAGAAAAATTTGTAAATGGTTTGCCTTCATTATTCGCTCATAAAGTTAGAGAAGAGTTGAGTAAAAACTTAGGATATATTGATTATGATAATCTCACTTATGGTGACATAATCAGTTATATTCAAAAAATAGGTTTAAAAATGTGCATTGATTTTAAATTAGCTAAACAAGCTAGTAAAGATAAGAAAAAAGCAAAATATGAGTTAGGAACATTTTGTGAACAATATGGTCTGCCTCCAATTGCTCCCTCTAGAAGAAAGCATAAACACCGGCATATTGATCATCCTAAAACACATAAACGTTACAAACGTAAACATGCTCATAAAAAGAATAATAATCAAAACGATTATTATAATAAACCTAAACCAATTAATAAAAAATATAATAAAGGTACTAAAAAATATGATAAGAGTAAAGTCATTTGCCACAATTGTGGGCAAAAAGGCCACTACAAAAGTGAATGTAAAGTAAAACAAAAATTATCTCAGTTAAATATCTCTATTGAAGATACAAAACAATTATTAGAGTTAATAAGAATAGAAAACAATGAAGATAATGATGAAGGATCTGACATCCCCTATTCTTTTAATAGCAGTACCAGCAACAATGAGTCTGATAGTAACGAAGAGGAAGTCACTATTTGTGCTAATAACTGCAATGAAAATTGTTGCACTAAAAGATTAAGTGTTATTACCAAAGAAGATGAAGAAAGCTCTTTGTTAATCGACTTAATTTGTAAAATTTCTGACCCTGAACTTAAAGTTCAGTATACTAAGCAATTAAAAGATTTATTAACCAAAGATACTAGAGTTAAAGACAAGATTTTTAAAGCTAAAGATAAACTGATATTCAGCCTTAATAAAACTCTAGAAAGATTTAAAACCCCAGTTAAAGAAGTTACCCTTCCAGAGTTAAATCAAGAAGTTAATAAACTTAAAAAGGAAATCTCTAATTTAAAAATTGAAGTCTCTAATTTAAGAAAAGACTTAGAGAGTCAGAAATCTGATCTTCAAGTTCATGATTCCTCCTCTAGTGATGAAGATCACGATGAGCCAGAATCTTCAGGAATCAAAGATGAGCCAGATCTATTCATTCAAGGTCTTTCTCTTAAAAGAGTAAAAGATATTATCATTCAAAAGTAGTATATCTCCATTAATTTGGTTGTTGATAAAACCTTTTTAATAAAACTTCCCGCCTTAGTTGATACTGGTGCGGATTTAAATTGTATCCAGGAAGGTCTTATTCCAACCAAGTACTATAAGAAGACTAATGAAAAATTAAATTCAGCTAATGGTAGTCAGATGGAAATAAAATATAAATTGCCTAATGTGCATATCTGTCAAGATGATATGTGTTTTAAAACATCATTTGTTTTAATTTGCAATCTTACTGATAAAATCATTTTAGGGTTACCATTTATATATTTATTATATCCATTTACTACCAGTAATGAAGGATTAAGCTGTAAACATTTAGGTAAAAGAATTACATTTAAATTTCTTATTAAACCAAAAGAGAGAGATTTAAAATTTATTCAAGAAGAGTCCATTTCTAAATCATTAAATTTATTAAATTGTAAATCCACCCATTTAAATTTTTTAAAAGAAGAAATTAAATACAAAAGAATTGAAGAACAACTTCAAAATAAAGATGTCCTTGAAAAAATTGAAGAATTAAAATCTTATGGAAGCTTGTACTAGCAGAGTCTTCAATAATAATCGGTCTTTTACTGCGTTCAAAACTTATTTTTACGGTTCCATCAGAAAATTGTCTAACATTTTCAAGGTTTATTAGATTGTTAACTACAGGTTGTTCAGGTATTTCACTAGGTAAAGTCCATTGACTAGGGAGAGTAATATCTTTCCAGAGAATGGTTCTCAGAATTTGAATATTAGCATCACTAGTTGAACTTTAAATTAAGACAGTTTGATCTTGAACAACTTTCGAATCAGGATAACTCTTTTTGTTATTATGATTATATGGAAGCTTGGTATAAAGTTTTCCTCCATCAAAATGAGTCACACAGTCATTCTTGGTTTGTTCAATTTGACCATAAATTCAAAAGTCATTTCCCATATTGGTTTTCCCATTGGTGGTCGAGATTTGGTTCTACCTATGACCTTCTTCCCGATCCTCTGAAAGTCCAACTCAATCATTTTTGCAATCACAAAAAATTAGATTCAGCATATGAAGGTGTCCCAGTCCTTCTTCAGTTTGTAAGTAAATATAAGATTCCCTGGATTCTCCGATGGGAATACAGAATTCAAAACTCCTCCAGTGAAATCAGTCACAATGCTTCCCCTACATCTCCAATGGCAGATCCTTTTCCCCTAGTCACTCGCCAATGGTTTGTCAAATGGTGGGATAAATTTGACGTCAATAGAATTGTAGGTCAAGTCCAGTTAGAATTCCCTGCTTCTCTCAAGGTTCTCCCAGTCTCTACAGCAGAACCTTCAAGTCAAAAATCAAAAGAGTCAAGTGTCAGTAAAAAATCAAAAGAGTCTAGAGTCAGTCCCACTGGTTCGACTTGTTCTCGCAGCATTTCTGATTTTAAAGATTGTTCTGGAAAAGAGTTAAAATTAATTGCCCAGGTATTAAATAAAAGAATTGATGAGCTTCATGAGGATGCCTCTACAGGTTCTTCATCAGCTTCCCACAGTCAGTATGATGAAGATGATGACCCTTACGGCACCATCAATCTACAGGATGCTCAGGACCCGTTTGCCTGACATTTCTTCTCAGTCACATGCACCTGCTCCCTGCAGCCAGTCAAAAGATGCCCTCAGCCGAAAGCAGATTCGTCTTTTCCACCGAAAGCATCTCCTTTCCACCGAAAGCATCTTTCAAGTCAAAAGTTGTGGCCACTTTGTCAAAAGTTGCCAGACGCGTCGATGAATAGTAAAAAAAAGTCAGCACTGTTCATGAATAGTAACTTTTGTCTGTAATCATTTATTTTATAATAGTAACTTTGTAATAGTTCTTTCCTTATTCTATAAAAGGAAACCGAACATAGTCATTGAGGCAGACTTCGAAAGACTCTGGGATCCTTCTCAGATGAATCTTTAGCCTCTAACCTAAACGTTCATGCTCTCAATAAAAGTCCGAAAGATCAAACTGTCTTAATTCAAAGTTCAACTAGTGATGCTAATATTCAAATTCCGAGAACCATTCTCTGGAAAGATATTACTCTCCCTAGTCAATGGACTTTACCTAGTGAAATACCTGAACAACCTGTAGTTAACAATCTAATAAACCTTGAAAATGTTAGACAATTTTCTGATGGAACCGTAAAAATAAGTTTTGAACGCAGTAAAAGACCGATTATTATTGAAGACTCTGCTAGTACAATAGCATCTTCAAGAAGAGACACTGAAATTCTTAATAACCCTTCTTTAAGAGATCTTAAATTAAAAAGTATTTTGAATCAAGGTCAAGCTAGTCACCCATGTTATACTCAAAAGGATCTAGTAGAAGAAGAGAGTTCTTCCTCTCCTACTTCTTCTGAGCTTCCCACTCAGTCTGATTTTGAAATTCCGATTAACAATCAGTTAAGAGTTATTAAAAAAGATTTTATTCTTGATTGGGATAATCTTGTAAAAGATTTTAATTACAAAAATAATAAAGATAAAAGACATTTATTTCGTTCAATCCATCCAACAGAAAAGGAGCGAGATAAAATTGTTAATAGATGGAAACGATTCATAAAAAATGAAAAAATAAACATTACCTTTTTTGATTGGTACGATCAATACCAAAGTAAGTGTAATGTTATAACAAAAAGTCAATGGATAAAAGAAGATAAGTCTAAGGTCTGTTCTAGTCATCCCCCGCTAGAGACGATCCTTATCCCAATTAAAAACACATCTGTTGTTGCCAGCCCCTTTAAAATTTCTGATGGCAATAAAGATGATAAAAAAATTATTGAACAATTAAATTTTAGTAATCAATATCTAGCAACTGTTGGAAGACAACTTGATAGAATTGAAGAAAAATTTGAAGAAACAAGTATAAAAAGGCCTGATGTAAAAATTGAACATCCCTTGATTAACTTACCTGAAAATAGAAGTAAATTAGGTTTACCTAATGATGATAGCAACTTAATTAAATCTATTGACAAGTTATTCAAAAAACTAAAAACAGAATCTGGTCCAAGTGGTACCGTCTCTACTTTAGATCAAGTTGAAACTGAAGTTGAAAGTGATAGTCAAACTGACTATTCTAATTCTACTTCAAACCCAGATTTAAATGACCAATTGAATAAGTTAACAGTCCAAAACACTAGTTTAACCAGGAATTGGTATTCTAGACCTACTCCTCCGGATCTGCAATTCGAAGAGAGAAACCTAGATAAACAATTTTCGGTTTCAGCTAATAAAATTTATGAATGGAACATTGATGGTCTTAGTGAACAAGAAATTTTAAACAAATTAAATCACATGTCTATGGTAGCAAATAGCTATATCACTAAATTCAACAATCTGTCACAACCAGAAATCGTTGAATTAATAGCTAGTGGATTCACGGGTATTCTCAGATCTTGGTGGGAAAGACATCTCACGGAAGATACTAGATTATCTATTATTCATGCTATTCAGTTAGACGATGACGGTAACCCCATCTTTGATGAAGATGTCGGTGTTGGTCCGCCAGATGGAGTAAATACTCTAATTTTTACCATAATAAAACATTTTGTAGGAACCCCTAGTAACATAACAGAAAGAATTCATGATTAACTCAGTAATCTCACTTGTCCCACTCTCAGTGACTTCAGGTGGTACAAGGATGTGTTTACCTCTAGAGTTATGCTGCGAAATGATAGCAACAAGCCTTTCTGGAAAGAAAAATTTGTAAATGGTTTGCCTTCATTATTCGCTCATAAAGTTAGAGAAGAGTTGAGTAAAAACTTAGGATATATTGATTATGATAATCTCACTTATGGTGACATAATCAGTTATATTCAAAAAATAGGTTTAAAAATGTGCATTGATTTTAAATTAGCTAAACAAGCTAGTAAAGATAAGAAAAAAGCAAAATATGAGTTAGGAACATTTTGTGAACAATATGGTCTGCCTCCAATTGCTCCCTCTAGAAGAAAGCATAAACACCGGCATATTGATCATCCTAAAACACATAAACGTTACAAACGTAAACATGCTCATAAAAAGAATAATAATCAAAACGATTATTATAATAAACCTAAACCAATTAATAAAAAATATAATAAAGGTACTAAAAAATATGATAAGAGTAAAATCGTTTGCCACAATTGTGGGCAAAAAGGCCACTACAAAAGTGAATGTAAAGTAAAACAAAAATTATCTCAGTTAAATATCTCTATTGAAGATACAAAACAATTATTAGAGTTAATGAGAATAGAAAATAATGAAGATAATGATGAAGGATCTGACATCCCCTATTCTTTTAATAGCAGTACCAGCAACAATGAGTCTGATAGTAACGAAGAGGAAGTCACTATTTGTGCTAATAACTGCAATGAAAACTGTTGCACTAAAAGATTAAGTGTTATTACCAAAGAAGATGAAGAAAGCTCTTTGTTAATCGACTTAATTAGTAAAATTTCTGACCCTGAACTTAAAGTTCAATATACTAAGCAATTAAAAGATTTATTAACCAAAGATACTAGAGTTAAAGACAAGATTTTTAAAGCTAAAGATAAACCGATATTCAGCCTTAATAAAACTCTAGAAAGATTTAAAACCCCAGTTAAAGAAGTTACCCTTCCAGAGTTAAATCAAGAAGTTAATAAACTTAAAAAGGAAATCTCTAATTTAAAAATTGAAGTCTCTAATTTAAGAAAAGACTTAGAGAGTCAGAAATCTGATCTTCAAGTTCATGATTCCTCCTCTAGTGATGAAGATCACGATGAGCCAGAATCTTCAGGAATCAAAGATGAGCCAGATCTATTCATTCAAGGTCTTTCTCTTAAAAGAGTAAAAGATATTATCATTCAAAAGTGGTATATCTCCATTAATTTGGTAGTTGATAAAACCTTTTCAATAAAACTTCCCGCCTTAGTTGATACTGGTGCAGATTTAAATTGTATCCAGGAAGGTCTTATTCCAACCAAGTACTATAAGAAGACTAATGAAAAATTAAATTCAGCTAATGGTAGTCAGATGGAAATAAAATATAAATTGCCTAATGTGCATATCTGTCAAGATGATATGTGTTTTAAAACATCATTTGTTTTAATTCGCAATCTTACTGATAAAATCATTTTAGAGTTACCATTTATATATTTATTATATCCATTTACTACCAGTAATGAAGGATTAAGCTGTAAACATTTAGGTAAAAGAATTACATTTAAATTTCTTATTAAACCAAAAGAGAGAGATTTAAAATTTATTCAAGAAGAGTCCATTTCTAAATCATTAAATTTATTAAATTGTAAATCCACCCATTTAAATTTTTTAAAAGAAGAAATTAAATACAAAAGAATTGAAGAACAACTTCAAAATAAAGATGTCCTTGAAAAAATTGAAGAATTAAAATCTTATTTAAAAGACCACCTTTGTTCTGATTCTCCTCATGCCTTTTAGCATCGGAAAAAACATGTTGTAAGGCTCCCTTACGCTAAGGAATTCAAAGAACATTTGATTCCTACTAAGGCCAGACCTATTCAAATGAATCACGAACAGATGGAGTTATATAAAAAGGAAATTAATGATCTCCTTAGTAAAAAATTAATTAGACCTAGTAAATCCCCATGGTCATGTCCTGCCTTTTATGTTAACAATGAAGCAGAAAAGGAAAGAGGTGTTCCCAGGTTAGTAATCAATTACAAGCCATTAAACAAAGTCCTAGAATGGATTAGATATCCCCTACCTAATAAGGATGACCTCATTAACCGACTAAGTAATGCCACCATTTTTAGTAAATTCAACCTCAAATCTGGTTTCTGGCAAATTGCTATTCACCCAGATGACAGATACAAAACTGCATTCACCACTCCATTCGGTCATTACGAATGGAATGTCCAAGCATTTGGCTTAAAAAATGCTCCCAGTGAATTCCAGAATATCCTCAATGACATTTTGAATCCTTTTAGTCATTTTATTGTTGTGTATATCGATGATATTCTTATTTTTTCCAATTCCATTGAAGAACATGTCAAACATTTGAAATCGTTTTTCAAAACGGTCAAAGACAATGGACTTGTTCTTTCGCTTTCCAAATGCAGCTTGTTTCAAGCTAAAGTTCAGTTTCTTGGATTAATTATATATCGCGGACTCATACGGCCAATTGATAGAGCTATTCAATTCACCGACAGATTCCAGATAAAATTACCCATAAAACCCAACTGCAGAGGTTTCTGGGCTCGCTCAATTATATTGGCAAGTTCTATAAAAACCTCAGGAAAATTTACAAACCTCTCTTTCAGCGTTTGCAAGACAATCCTCCTCCCTGGACTGACATTCATACTTCTGTCGTCCAACAAGTTAAAAAATACATCAAGGAATTGCCCTGCCTTGGTATTTCCAATGATTCTGCATTTAAAATTGTAGAAACTGACGCTTCTGATATTGGATTCGGAGGTATTCTCAAGCAAAAGTTAACTCCAGATTCCCCAGAACAGATCGTCCGTTTTCATTCCGGTGCATGGAATAGTACACAGTTAAATTACAGTACTATTAAAAAAGAAATACTTTCTCTTGTGTTATGTATTAATAAATTTCAAATTGATTTGTTAAATCAAAAATTTTTAGTTCGAATTGACTGCAAATCGGCAAAATATGTGTTAGAAAAAGATGTTGAAAACTTAGCTTCTAAACACTCCTTTGCTAGATGACAAGCCCTTTTGAGTATCTTTGATTTTGATATTGAATACATTAAAGGTAGTAACAATTCTATTCCTGATTTTCTCCCTCGGGAATTTATTAACACAGGTACCGTGCATCTTTCATGAGTATCCGCGGTGCATCAACCTCTCGTGGTCCGGGTCGCCCTACTGGCCCTAGTAATCAGCCAAGAGGAACCTTGGTTCCTCATCCAGTTAACCCAATTTATCAAACCAGTAACAAGTTCACTGTCCTTGGGACAATGCCCAAGCCCTATAGTTCAGCTTTGGCTAGTAACCCAATTCCCGTCGACCCCTTTCAGCCAAAAGCCTCTAGTTCAAATCCCAGTAATCCTCCCTCTGAGTATATGCTTAGATGGACCAATCTCTTATTTCATATTGAGCCTCACATGAAACCCAGAAATGACCCAGTAAAATTGACCTCCCAGTTTTTCCCTTCTGGTTGGAATTTCATGCCCTTTGCTCCTTATAAATCCCTTGTGTATTATAAGGACATTCTTGTCGAAACAGAGTCAATTTTTATTAAACCCATTTATGCCAATAATGATAAAGCCAAAGTTCTTTACCATTCGTTGTATATTAAACAGTTTATTCATATGTCCGAATGGGGAAAACATCCCTCTGATCTTATGCAGCTTTCGAATCAGGATAACTCTTTTTGTTATTATGATTATATGGAAGCTTGGTATAAAGTTTTCCTCCATCAAAATGAGTCACACAGTCATTATTGGTTTGTTCAATTTGACCATAAATTCAAAAGTCATTTCCCATATTGGTTTTCCCATTGGTGGTCGAGATTTGGTTCTACCTATGACCTTCTTCCCGATCCTCTGAAAGTCCAACTCAATCATTTTTGCAATCACAAAAAATTTGATTCAGCATATGAAGGTGTCCCAGTCCTTCTTCAGTTTGTAAGTAAATATAAGATTCCCTGGATTCTCCGATGGGAATACAGCATTCAAAACTCCACCAGTGAAATCAGTCACAATGCTTCCCCTACATCTCCAATGGCAGATCCTTTTCCCCTAGTCACTCGCCAATGGTTTGTCAAATGGTGGGATAAATTTGACGTCAATAGAATTGTAGGTCAAGTCCAGTTAGAATTCCCTGCTTCTCTCAAGGTTCTCCCAGTCTCTACAGCAGAACCTTCAAGTCAAAAATCAAAAGAGTCAAGTGTCAGTAAAAAATCAAAAGAGTCTAGAGTCAGTCCCATTGGTTCGACTTGTTCCCGCAGCATTTCTGATTTTAAAGATTGTTCTGGAAAAGAGTTAAAATTAATTGCCCAGGCATTAAATAAAAGAATTGATGAGCTTCATGAGGATGCCTCTACAGGTTCTTCATCAGCTTCCCACAGTCAGTATGATGAAGATGATGATACTTACGGCACCATCAATCTACAGGATGCTCAGGACCCGTTTTCCTGACATTTCTTCTCAGTCACATGCACCTGCTCCCTGCAGCCAGTCAAAAGATGCCTTCAACAGAAAGCAGATTCGTCTTTTCCACCGAAAGCATCTCCTTTCCACCGAAAGCATCTTTCAAGTCAAAAGTTGTGGCCACTTTGTCAAAAGTTGCCAGACGCGTCGATGAATAGTAAAAAAAGTCAGCATTGTTCATGAATAGTAACTTTTGTCTGTAATTATTTATTTTGTAATAGTAACTTTGTAATAGTTCTTTCCTTATTCTATAAAAGGAAACCGAACTTAGTTATTGAGGCAGACTTCGAAAGACTCTGGGATCCTTCTCAGATGAATCTTTAGCCTCTACCGCCATTAAGCCTTTCTTAGCCCCTCCTTCTGCTATTCTACCTTTCTTAAATGTTCTAAGTAAGTCAAGTTAATCCAATTTGTAATTTTGTAATTTGTAATCAGTTTGTACATTTGTAAACCGTTTTATTTCCAATCAATAAAACTATATGTTTTAGTAATTAAACTGTTATATTATTTGCACCTCCGATTCTAGTTTACTTGATTCCGCCTTCAAATGGTATCATTCCAACCAAGTACTATAAGAAGAATAATGAAAAATTAAATTAACAGTTTAATTACTAAAACATATAGTTTTATTGATTGGAAATAAAACGGTTTACAAATGTACAAACTGATTACAAATTACAAAATTACAAATTGGATTAACTTGACTTACTTAGAACATTTAAGAAAGGTAGAATAGCAGAAGGAGGGGCTAAGAAAGGCTTAATGGCGGTAGAGGCTAAAGATTCATCTGAGAAGGATCCCAGAGTCTTTCGAAGTCTGCCTCAATAACTAAGTTCGGTTTCCTTTTATAGAATAAGGAAAGAACTATTACAAAGTTACTATTATAAAATAAATGATTACAGACAAAAGTTACTATTCATGAACAGTGCTGACTTTTTTTACTATTCATCGACGCGTCTAGTAACTTTTGACAAAGTGGCCATAACTTTTGACTTGAAAGATGCTTTCGGTGGAAAGAAGATGCTTTCGGTGGAAAAGACGAATCTGCTTTCGGCTGAGGGCATCTTTTGACTGGCTGCAGGGATCAGGTGCATGTGACTGAGAAGAAATGTCAAGCAAACGGGTCCCGAGCATCCTGTAGATTGATGGTGCCGTAAGGGTCATCATCTTCATCATACTGACTGTGGGAAGCTGATGAAGAACCTGTAGAGGCATCCTCATGAAGCTCATCAATTCTTTTATTTAATGCCTGGGCAATTAATTTTAACTCTTTTCCAGAACAATCTTTAAAATCAAAAATGCTGCGGGAACAAGTCGAACCAGTGGGACTGACTCTAGACTCTTTTGATTTTTTACTGACACTTGACTCTTTTGATTTTTGACTTGAAGGTTCTGCTGTAGAGACTGGGAGAACCTTGAGAGAAGCAGGGAATTCTAACTGGACTTGACCTACAATTCTATTGACGTCAAATTTATCCCACCATTTGACAAACCATTGGCGAGTGACTAGGGGAAAAGGATCTGCCATTGGAGATGTAGGGGAAGCATTGTGACTGATTTCACTGGTGGAGTTTTGAATGCTGTATTCCCATCGAAGAATCCAAGGAATCTTATATTTACTTACAAACTGAAGAAGGACTGGGACACCTTCATATGCTGAATCTAATTTTTTGTGATTGCAAAAATGATTGAGTTGGACTTTCAGAGGATCGGGAAGAAGGTCATAGGTAGAATCAAATCTCGACCACCAATGGGAAAACCAATATGGGAAATGACTTTTGAATTTATGGTCAAATTGAACAAACCAAGAATGACTGTGTGACTCATTTTGATGGAGGAAAACTTTATACCAAGCTTCCATATAATCATAATAACAAAAAGAGTTATCCTGATTCGAAAGCTGCATAAGATCAGAGGGATGTTTTCCCCATTCGGACATCTGAATAAACTGTTTAATATACAACGAATGGTAAAGAACTTTGGCTTTATCATTATTGGCATAAATGGGTTTAATAAAAATTGACTCTGTTTCGACAAGAATGTCCTTATAATACACAAGGGATTTATAAGGAGCAAAGGGCATGAAATGCCAACCAGAAGGGAAAAACTGGGAGGTTAATTTTACTGGGTCATTTCTGGGTTTCATGTGAGGCTCAATATGAAATAAGAGATTGGTCCATCTAAGCATATACTCAGAGGGAGGATTACTGGGATTTGAACTAGAGGCTTTTGGCTGAAAGGGGTCGACGGGAATTGGGTTACTAGCCAAAGCTGAACTATAGGGCTTGGGCATTGTCCCAAGGACAGTGAACATGTTACTGGTTTGATAAATTGGGTTAACTGGATGAGGAACCAAGGTTCCTCTTGGCTGATTACTAGGGCCAGTAGGGCGACCCGGACCACGAGAGGTTGATGCACCGCGGATACTCATGAAAGATGCACGGTACCTGTGTTAATAAATTCCCGAGTGAGAAAATCAGGAATAGAATTGTTACTACCTTTAATGTATTCAATATCAAAATCAAAGATACTCAAAAGGGCTTGCCATCTAGCAAAGGAGTGTTTAGAAGCTAAGTTTTCAACATCTTTTTCTAACACATATTTTGCCGATTTGCAGTCAATTCGAACTAAAAATTTTTGATTTAATAAATTAATTTGAAATTTATTAATACATAACACAAGAGAAAGTATTTCTTTTTTAATAGTACTGTAATTTAACTGTGTACTATTCCATGCACCGGAATGAAAACGGACGATCTGTTCTGGGGAATCTGGAGTTAACTTTTGCTTGAGAATACCTCCGAATCCAATATCAGAAGCGTCAGTTTCTACAATTTTAAATGCAGAATCATTGGAAATACCAAGGCAGGGCAATTCCTTGATGTATTTTTTAACTTGTTGGACGACAGAAGTATGAATGTCAGTCCAGGGAGGAGGATTGTCTTGCAAACGCTGAAAGAGAGGTTTGCAAATTTTCCTGAGGTTTTTATAGAACTTGCCAATATAATTGAGCGAGCCCAGAAACCTCTGCAGTTGGGTTTTATGGGTAATTTTATCTGGGAATCTGTCGGTGAATTGAATAGCTCTATCAATTGGCCGTATGAGTCCGCGATATATAATTAATCCAAGAAACCAAACTTTAGCTTGAAACAAGCTGCATTTGGAAAGCGAAAGAACAAGTCCATTGTCTTTGACCGTTTTGAAAAACGATTTCAAATGTTTGACATGTTCTTCAATGGAATTGGAAAAAATAAGAATATCATCGATATACACAACAATAAAATGACTAAAAGGATTCAAAATGTCATTGAGGATATTCTGGAATTCACTGGGAGCATTTTTTAAGCCAAATGCTTGGACATTCCATTCGTAATGACCGAATGGAGTGGTGAATGCAGTTTTGTATCTGTCATCTGGGTGAATAGTAATTTGCCAGAAACCAGATTTGAGGTCGAATTTACTAAAAATGGTGGCATTACGTAGTCGGTTAATGAGGTCATCCTTATTAGGTAAGGGATATCTAATCCATTCTAGGACTTTGTTTAATGGCTTGTAATTGATTACTAACCTGGGAACACCTCTTTCCATTTCTGCTTCATTGTTAACATAAAAGGCAGGACATGACCATGGGGATTTACTAGGTCTAATTAATTTTTTACTAAGGAGATCATTAATTTCCTTTTTATATAACTCCATCTGTTCGTGATTCATTTGAATAGGCCTGGCCTTAGTAGGAATCAAATGTTCTTTGAATTCCTTAGCGTAAGGGAGCCTTACAACATGTTTTTTCCGATGCCAAAAGGCATGAGGAGAATCAGAACAAAGGTGGTCTTTTAAATAAGATTTTAATTCTTCAATTTTTTCAAGGACATCTTTATTTTGAAGTTGTTCTTCAATTCTTTTGTATTTAATTTCTTCTTTTAAAAAATTTAAATGAGTGGATTTACAATTTAATAAATTTAATGATTTAGAAATGGACTCTTCTTGAATAAATTTTAAATCTCTCTCTTTTGGTTTAATAAGAAATTTAAATGTAATTCTTTTACCTAAATGTTTACAGCTTAATCCTTCATTACTGGTAGTAAATGGATATAATAAATATATAAATGGTAACCCTAAAATGATTTTATCAGTAAGATTGCGAATTAAAACAAATGATGTTTTAAAACACATATCATCTTGACAGATATGCACATTAGGCAATTTATATTTTATTTCCATCTGACTACCATTAGCTGAATTTAATTTTTCATTAGTCTTCTTATAGTACTTGGTTGGAATAAGACCTTCCTGGATACAATCTAAATCCGCACCAGTATCAACTAAGGCGGGAAGTTTTATTGAAAATTTTTATCAACAACCAAATTAATGGAGATATACCACTTTTGAATGATAATATCTTTTACTCTTTTAAGAGAAAGACCTTGAATGAATAGATCTGGCTCATCTTTGATTCCTGAAGATTCTGGCTCATCGTGATCTTCATCACTAGAGGAGGAATCATGAACTTGAAGATCAGATTTCTGACTCTCTAAGTCTTTTCTTAAATTAGAGACTTCAATTTTTAAATTAGAGATTTCCTTTTTAAGTTTATTAACTTCTTGATTTAACTCTGGAAGGGTAACTTCTTTAACTGGGGTTTTAAATCTTTCTAGAGTTTTATTAAGGCTGAATATCGGTTTATCTTTAGCTTTAAAAATCTTGTCTTTAACTCTAGTATCTTTGGTTAATAAATCTTTTAATTGCTTAGTATATTGAACTTTAAGTTCAGGGTCAGAAATTTTACTAATTAAGTCGATTAACAAAGATCTTTCTTCATCTTCTTTGGTAATAACACTTAATCTTTTAGTGCAACAGTTTTCATTGCAGTTATTAGCACAAATAGTGACTTCCTCTTCGTTACTATCAGACTCATTGTTGCTGGTACTGCTATTAAAAGAATAGGGGATGTCAGATCCTTCATCATTATCTTCATTATTTTCTATTCTCATTAACTCTAATAATTGTTTTGTATCTTCAATAGAGATATTTAACTGAGATAATTTTTGTTTTACTTTACATTCACTTTTGTAGTGGCCTTTTTGCCCACAATTGTGGCAAACGATTTTACTCTTATCATATTTTTTAGTACCTTTATTATATTTTTTATTAATTGGTTTAGGTTTATTATAATAATCGTTTTGATTATTATTCTTTTTATGAGCATGTTTACGTTTGTAACGTTTATGTGTTTTAGGATGATCAATATGCCGGTGTTTATGCTTTCTTCTAGAGGGAGCAATTGGAGGCAGACCATATTGTTCACAAAATGTTCCTAACTCATATTTTGCTTTTTTCTTATCTTTACTAGCTTGTTTAGCTAATTTAAAATCAATGCACATTTTTAAACCTATTTTTTGAATATAACTGATTATGTCACCATAAGTGAGATTATCATAATCAATATATCCTAAGTTTTTACTCAACTCTTCTCTAACTTTATGAGCGAATAATGAAGGCAAACCATTTACAAATTTTTCTTTCCAGAAAGGCTTGTTGCTATCATTTCGCAGCATAACTCTAGAGGTAAACACATCCTTGTACCACCTGAAGTCACTGAGAGTGGGACAAGTGAGATTACTGAGTTAATCATGAATTCTTTCTGTTATGTTACTAGGGGTTCCTACAAAATGTTTTATTATGGTAAAAATTAGAGTATTTACTCCATCTGGCGGACCAACACCGACATCTTCATCAAAGATGGGGTTACCGTCATCGTCTAACTGAATAGCATGAATAATAGATAATCTAGTATCTTCCGTGAGATGTCTTTCCCACCAAGATATGAGAATACCCGTGAATCCATTAGCTATTAATTCAACGATTTCTGGTTGTGACAGATTGTTGATTTTAGTGATATAGCTATTTGCTACCATAGACATGTGATTTAATTTGTTTAAAATTTCTTGTTCACTAAGACCATCAATGTTCCATTCATAAATTTTATTAGCTGAAACCGAAAATTGTTTATCTAGGTTTCTCTCTTCGAATTGCAGATCCGGAGGAGTAGGTCTAGAATATCGATTCCTGGTTAAACTAGTGTTTTGGACTGTTAACTTATTCAATTGGTCATTTAAATCTGGGTTTGAAGTAGAATTAGAATAGTCTGTTTGACTATCACTTTCAACTTCAGTTTCAACTTGATCTAAAGTAGAGACGGTATCACTTGGACCAAATTCTGTTTTTAGTTTTTTGAATAACTTGTCAATAGATTTAATTAAGTTGCTATCATCATTAGGTAAACCTAATTTACTTCTATTTTCAGGTAAGTTAATCAAGGGATGTTCAATTTTTACATCAGGCCTTTTTATACTTGTTTCTTCAAATTTTTCTTCAATTCTATCAAGTTGTCTTCCAACAGTTGCTAGATATTGATTACTAAAATTTAATTGTTCAATAATTTTTTTATCATCTTTATTGCCATCAGAAATTTTAAAGGGGCTGGCAACAACAGATGTGTTTTTAACTGGGATAAGGATCGTCTCTAGCGGGGGATGACTAGAACAGACCTTAGACTTATCTTCTTTTATCCATTGACTTTTTGTTATAACATTACACTTACTTTGGTATTGATCGTACCAATCAAAAAAGGTAATGTTTATTTTTTCATTTTTTATGAATCGTTTCCATCTATTAACAATTTTATCTCGCTCCTTTTCTGTTGGATGGATTGAACGAAATAAATGTCTTTTATCTTTATTATTTTTGGAATTAAAATCTTTTACAAGATTATCCCAATCAAGAATAAAATCTTTTTTAATAACTCTTAACTGATTGTTAATCGGAATTTCAAAATCAGACTGAGTGGGAAGCTCAGAAGAAGTAGGAGAGGAAGAACTCTCTTCTTCTACTAGATCCTTTTGAGTATAACATGGGTGACTAGCTTGACCTTGATTTAAAATACCTTTTAATTTAAGATCTCTTAAAGAAGGGTTATTAAGAATTTCAGTGTCTCTTCTTGAAGATGCTATTGTACTAGCAGAGTCTTCAATAATAATCGGTCTTTTACTGCGTTCAAAACTTATTTTTACGGTTCCATCAGAAAATTGTCTAACATTTTCAAAGTTTATTAGATTGTTAACTACAGGTTGTTCAGGTATTTCACTAGGTAAAGTCCATTGACTAGGGAGAGTAATATCTTTCCAGAGAATGGTTCTCGGAATTTGAATATTAGCATCACTAGTTGAACTTTGAATTAAGACAGTTTGATCTTTCGGACTTTTATTGAGAGCATGAACGTTTAGGTTAGTTTTCATGGTCTTATAATAAATCCGGTAAATCAAAGCTATCGGCTGAGAACCCTCAATCATTTGGGTAATTTCTCCAGCAGTTTTAATATTTAATGTCAAGGCTTTTAATAAATTTTTATCACTTAGGCTCAATGTGAAATCAGGAAAGCAATTGAAATGGATAGGTCCATTATCCAGACTAGATTCCATTGCGCCGATCATGCTAGGATAATAATTCAAGAATCGTGCATCTCTAAGGCAGAGATAAATACTTGAATTAATTCCTTTAATGTTTAATGGTTTAACAGCTACTTGAACTAATCCAATGTGAATAAAATTATAACCTTTCTTTTTATGTTTTTTAATGACTTCGGGATCCAAAAGACTACAATTTTCGTATTCTTTATTAATGGCATAAACCTTTTCAACAGTTTTGACATTATAATCTGTTTTAAAATTGTCCAAAAATGTTGACTGATAAATTTCCTTAGGGGAGACCCTAGGTATATTCCAATTGTGCAAGGCTTGACTGATGTTTTCATAACTGTGAATTTCTTGGTTAACTATGTCTGGAACAGGAGGCAAAGTCGACCGGTTACTAGTTGAGGAGTTAGATCTAAACAATCTATTCATATTTACCAAGCTCAAAATAAATTTTTATTCATTATTCTTCCATTCATACCCTATTACCTTAGGTAGACTCATACCTATGTTCAAAAACCAACACTGCTCACCCAAGAGACTTACAAAAGTTTGACAAGAACAAGGTGGACTACAGTAAATCAGGTGACTTCTGAATAAGAATAAAAGAGAAATTATAAAAACGGTTGTAGATGAACAGTTGTAAATATTTTACTGGCAACTAGAACAGAAACAACATGGCTCTGATACCATTTATCAGTCAACATTTTTGGACAATTAAATTCAGCTATTGATTATGATAATCTCACTTGGGTAATTTCTCCAGCAGTTTTAATATTTAATGTCAAGGCTTTTAATAAATTTTTATCACTTAGGCTCAATGTGAAATCAGGAAAGCAATTGAAATGGATAGGTCCATTATGCAGACTAGATTCCATTGCGCCGATCATGCTAGGATAATAATTCAAGAATCGTGCATCTCTAAGGCAGAGATAAATACTTGAATTAATTCCTTTAATGTTTAATGGTTTAACAGCTACTTGAACTAATCCAATGTGAATAAAATTATAACCTTTCTTTTTATGTTTTTTAATGACTTCGGGATCCAAAAGACTACAATTTTCGTATTCTTTATTAATGGCATAAACCTTTTCAACAGTTTTGACATTATAATCTGTTTTAAAATTGTCCAAAAATGTTGACTGATAAATTTCCTTAGAGGAGACCCTAGGTATATTCCAATTGTGCAAGGCTTGACTGATGCTTTCATAACTGTGAATTTCTTGGTTAACTATGTCTGGAACAGGAGGCAAAGTCGACCGGTTACTAGTTGAGGAGTTAGATCTAAACAATCTATTCATATTTACCAAGCTCAAAATAAATTTTTATTCATTATTCTTCCATTCATACCCTATTACCTTAGGTAGACTCATACCTATGTTCAAAAACCAACACTCTTCACCCAAGAGACTTACAAAAGTTTGACAAGAACAAGGTGGACTACAGTAAATCAGGTGACTTCTGAATAAGAATAAAAGAGAAATTTTGAAAACGGTTGCAGATGAACAGTTGTAAATATCTTACTGGCAACTAGAACAGAAACAACATGGCTCTGATACCTTTTGAAGGCGGAATCAAGTAAACTAGAATCGGAGGTGCAAATAATATAACAGTTTAATTACTAAAACATTTTGAAGGCGGAATCAAGTAAACTAGAATCGGAGGTGCAAATAATATAACAGTTTAATTACTAAAACATATAGTTTTATTGATTGGAAATAAAACGGTTTACAAATGTACAAACTGATTACAAATTACAAAATTACAAATTGGATTAACTTGACTTACTTAGAACATTTAAAAAAGGTAGAATAGCAGAAGGAGGGGCTAAGAAAGGCTTAATGGCGGTAGAGGCTAAAGATTCATCTGAGAAGGATCCCAGAGTCTTTCGAAGTCTGCCTCAATAACTAAGTTCGGTTTCCTTTTATAGAATAAGGAAAGAACTATTACAAAGTTACTATTACAAAATAAATGATTACAGACAAAAGTTACTATTCATGAACAGTGCTGACTTTTTTTACTATTCATCGACGCGTCTGGCAACTTTTGACAAAGTGGCCACAACTTTTGACTTGAAAGATGCTTTCGGTGGAAAGGAGATGCTTTCGGTGGAAAAGACGAATCTGCTTTCGGCTGAGGGCATCTTTTGACTGGCTGCAGGGAGCAGGTGCATGTGACTGAGAAGAAATGTCAGGCAAACGGGTCCTGAGCATCCTGTAGATTGATGGTACCGTAAGGGTCATCATCTTCATCATACTGACTGTGGGAAGCTGATGAAGAACCTGTAGAGGCATCCTCATGAAGCTCATCAATTCTTTTATTTAATGCCTGGGCAATTAATTTTAACTCTTTTCCAGAACAATCTTTAAAATCAGAAATGCTGCGGGAACAAGTCGAACCAGTGGGACTGACTCTAGACTCTTTTGATTTTTTACTGACACTTGACTCTTTTGATTTTTGACTTGAAGGTTCTGCTGTAGAGACTGGGAGAACCTTGAGAGAAGCAGGGAATTCTAACTGGACTTGACCTACAATTCTATTGACGTCAAATTTATCCCACCATTTGACAAACCATTGGCGAGTGACTAGGGGAAAAGGATCTGCCATTGGAGATGTAGGGGAAGCATTGTGACTGATTTCACTGGTGGAGTTTTGAATGCTGTATTCCCATCGGAGAATCCAAGGAATCTTATATTTACTTACAAACTGAAGAAGGACTGGGACACCTTCATATGCTGAATCTAATTTTTTGTGATTGCAAAAATGATTGAGTTGGACTTTCAGAGGATCGGGAAGAAGGTCATAGGTAGAACCAAATCTCGACCACCAATGGGAAAACCAATATGGGAAATGACTTTTGAATTTATGGTCAAATTGAACAAACCAAGAATGACTGTGTGACTCATTTTGATGGAGGAAAACTTTATACCAAGCTTCCATATAATCATAATAACAAAAAGAGTTATCCTAATTCGAAAGCTGCATAAGATCAGAGGGATGTTTTCCCCATTCGGACATCTGAATAAACTGTTTAATATACAACGAATGGTAAAGAACTTTGGCTTTATCATTATTGGCATAAATGGGTTTAATAAAAATTGACTCTGTTTCGACAAGAATGTCCTTATAATACACAAGGGATTTATAAGGAGCAAAGGGCATGAAATGCCAACCAGAAGGGAAAAACTGGGAGGTCAATTTTACTGGGTCATTTCTGGGTTTCATGTGAGGCTTAATATGAAATAAGAGATTGGTCCATCTAAGCATATACTCAGAGGGAGGATTACTGGGATTTGAACTAGAGGCTTTTGGCTGAAAGGGGTCGACGGGAATTGGGTTACTAGCCAAAGCTGAACTATAGGGCTTGGGCATTGTCCCAAGGACAGTGAACTTGTTACTGGTTTGATAAATTGGGTTAACTGGATGAGGAACCAAGGTTCCTCTTGGCTGATTACTAGGGCCAGTAGGGCGACCCGGACCACGAGAGGTTGATGCACCGCGGATACTCATGAAAGATGCACGGTACCTGTGTTAATAAATTCCCGAGTGAGAAAATCAGGAATAGAATTGTTACTACCTTTAATGTATTCAATATCAAAATCAAAGATACTCAAAAGGGCTTGCCATCTAGCAAAGGAGTGTTTAGAAGCTAAGTTTTCAACATCTTTTTCTAACACATATTTTGCCGATTTGCAGTCAATTCGAACTAAAATTTTTTGATTTAATAAATCAATTTGAAATTTATTAATACATAACACAAGAGAAAGTATTTCTTTTTTAATAGTACTGTAATTTAACTGTGTACTATTCCATGCGCCGGAATGAAAATGGACGATCTGTTCTGGGGAATCTGGAGTTAACTTTTGCTTGAGAATACCTCCGAATCCAATATCAGAAGCGTCAGTTTCTACAATTTTAAATGCAGAATCATTGGAAATACCAAGGCAGGGCAATTCCTTGATGTATTTTTTAACTTGTTGGATGACAGAAGTATGAATGTCAGTCCAGGGAGGAGGATTGTCTTGCAAACGCTAAAAGAGAGGTTTGCAAATTTTCATGAGGTTTTTATAGAACTTGCCAATATAATTGAGCGAGCCCAGAAACCTCTGCAGTTGGGTTTTATGGGTAATTTTATCTTGGAATCTGTCGGCGAATTGAATAGCTCTATCAATTGGCCGTATGAGTCCGCGATATATAATTAATCCAAGAAACCGAACTTTAGCTTGAAACAAGCTGCATTTGGAAAGCGAAAGAACAAGTCCATTGTCTTTGACCGTTTTGAAAAACGATTTCAAATGTTTGACATGTTCTTCAATGGAATTGGAAAAAATAAGAATATCATCGATATACACAACAATAAAATGACTAAAAGGATTCAAAATGTCATTGAGGATATTCTGGAATTCACTGGGAGCATTTTTTAAGCCAAATGCTTGGACATTCCATTCGTAATGACCGAATGGAGTGGTGAATGCAGTTTTGTATCTGTCATCTGGGTGAATAGCAATTTGTCAGAAACCAGATTTGAGGTCGAATTTACTAAAAATGGTGGCATTACTTAGTCGGTTAATGAGGTCATCCTTATTAGGTAGGGGATATCTAATCCATTCTAGGACTTTGTTTAATGACTTGTAATTGATTACTAACCTGGGAACACCTCTTTCCTTTTCTGCTTCATTGTTAACATAAAAGGCAGGACATGACCATCGGGATTTACTAGGTCTAATTAATTTTTTACTAAGGAGATCATTAATTTCCTTTTTACATAACTCCATCTGTTCGTGATTCATTTGAATAGGCCTGGCCTTAGTAGGAATCAAATGTTCTTTGAATTCCTTAGCGTAAGGGAGCCTTACAACATGTTTTTTCCGATGCCAAAAGGCATTAGGAGAATCAGAACAAAGGTGATCTTTTAAATAAGATTTTAATTCTTCAATTTTTTCAAGGACATCTTTATTTTGAAGTTGTTCTTCAATTCTTTTGTATTTAATTTCTTCTTTTAAAAAATTTAAATGGGTGGATTTACAATTTAATAAATTTAATGATTTAGAAATGGACTCTTCTTGAATAAATTTTAAATCTCTCTCTTTTGGTTTAATAAGAAATTTAAATGTAATTCTTTTACCTAAATGTTTACAGCTTAATCCTTCATTACTGGTAGTAAATGGATATAATAAATATATAAATGGTAACCCTAAAATGATTTTATCAGTAAGATTGCGAATTAAAACAAATGATGTTTTAAAACACATATCATCTTGACAGATATGCACATTAGGCAATTTATATTTTATTTCCATCTGACTACCATTAGCTGAATTTAATTTTTCATTAGTCTTCTTATAGTACTTGGTTGGAATAAGACCTTCCTGGATACAATCTAAATCCGCACCAGTATCAACTAAGGCGGGAAGTTTTATTGAAAATTTTTATCAACAACCAAATTAATGGAGATATACCACTTTTGAATGATAATATCTTTTACTCTTTTAAGAGAAAGACCTTGAATGAATAGATCTGGCTCATCTTTGATTCATGAAGATTCTGGCTCATCGTGATCTTCATCACTAGAGGAGGAATCATGAACTTGAAGATCAGATTTCTGACTCTCTAAGTCTTTTCTTAAATTAGAGACTTCAATTTTTAAATTAGAGATTTCCTTTTTAAGTTTATTAACTTCTTGATTTAACTCTGGAAGGGTAACTTCTTTAACTGGGGTTTTAAATCTTTCTAGAGTTTTATTAAGGCTGAATATCGGTTTATCTTTAGCTTTAAAAATCTTGTCTTTAACTCTAGTATCTTTGGTTAATAAATCTTTTAATTGCTTAGTATATTGAACTTTAAGTTCAGGGTCAGAAATTTTACTAATTAAGTCGATTAACAAAGAGCTTTCTTCATCTTCTTTGGTAATAACACTTAATCTTTTAGTGCAACAATTTTCATTGCAGTTATTAGCACAAATAGTGACTTCCTCTTCGTTACTATCAGACTCATTGTTGCTGGTACCGCTATTAAAAGAATAGGGGATGTCAGATCCTTCATCATTATCTTCATTGTTTTCTATTCTCATTAACTCTAATAATTGTTCTGTATCTTCAATAGAGATATTTAACTGAGATAATTTTTGTTTTACTTTACATTCACTTTTGTAGTGGCCTTTTTGCCCACAATTGTGGCAAACGATTTTACTCTTATCATATTTTTTAGTACCTTTATTATATTTTTTATTAATTGGTTTAGGTTTATTATAATAATCGTTTTGATTATTATTCTTTTTATGAGCATGTTTACGTTTGTAACGTTTATGTGTTTTAGGATGATCAATATGTCGGTGTTTATGCTTTCTTCTAGAGGGAGCAATTGGAGGCAGACCATATTGTTCACAAAATGTTCCTAACTCATATTTTGCTTTTTTCTTATCTTTACTAGCTTGTTTAGCTAATTTAAAATCAATGCACATTTTGAAACCTATTTTTTGAATATAACTGATTATGTCACCATAAGTGAGATTATCATAATCAATATATCCTAAGTTTTTACTCAACTCTTCTCTAACTTTATGAGCGAAGAGTTGAATATATATATATATATATATATATATATATATATATATATATATATATATATATATATATATGTATGTATATTATGTTTTGCAAGTTGGCAAGAAGGGAGTACAATTAGTGTTATTGTTACATATATACATATGTAATAATTTGAAGGTAGCAAGGATGGTAATCACGGGGGTGACAACCCGTGAGTTATCAGACTCATGCATTGTATGTATATATAATATAATATATAATATATATTATATTTTATTTAAAGTTTTCATTTTGTTACAATATTTTATTGTATAGTATCCTTTACATTCTCCTATAAATAAGATGCTTAGTTAGAATTGAAAACACAACAGAAATTCAGAGAATTCTTCTTCTATAATCTTAAACGTATTTCTTTAGAGTTTTAAGAAGCTTTGAGCATAAAAAATAGTGCAAATTTTCTTCAAGAATATCCTCGCCCCACCAGTCGGAATACTATTTTTTTTAAGATAAGGGGTATTATTTATTTCGTCTTCATGAAGAGAACTTCTGTTATTCCATTTTTTATTATTATGTCGGAATAACCTATCTATGCAAAGTACCACATACATGGTGAAATTCTTCTGTTATTCCATTCTTTATTATTCTGTTGGAACATCCTGTCTGTGCATTTACGCATGACCTGGTTCCGTTCTTTATTATTCTGTTAGAACATCCTGTCTGCGCGGTTTATGCATGACTTGGTTCCGTTATTTTATTATTCTGTTGAAATATCTTGTCTGTGCGTTTAAGCATGACCTGGTTCTGTTATTTATTATTCTGTTGGAATAACCTGTCTGTGCGGTCTGTCGCATGCCTGATGATTTCTTTTGTTATTCCATTCTTTATTATACTAAGTTGGTTAAAGTTTTGGCTTTTATACTCCATAAAATTAGTGGAATATCCTTGATATTTGCACTTCATCCAGTATCTTTTCATGAAAATATTCTTCTTTGCATTCTTGAGTTTTACCCCACAAAGTAGTATCATGTTGACAATTTGGTCTTTATTGGTTCCTGGATAAATTAATTCTTGAACTTGTTTTATTGAATTCTTATATCATTGTCATCATCCTCATGTTTATATTTTGTTGAAAGTCATCTGTGGTCTGTAGTGCATAGATGGACTTGGTATGATTATGACCAGAGATTATTCGGTGTAGTCATGACCGTAATATTGCAAATGATGTGGTAAACGTCATCATTGGCCCGTAGTGCATTGATGGACAGTTGTTGGCATGATTAAGACCATTGATGAATACACGAATTTCCTTGGTCCGTAGTGCATGGATAATTTGTGGTCGTGATACTAATGAATATCCTTGGCCGTAGTGCAAGGATGATGTGGATTATTTATTAAGCTGAGTCTCAGCGATAAAAGTGATGAAAAACCTTTTTAAATCATAAAAGATAGTAGATTTTTTTCTCTAGTTGACTCTTTTAATGGATTGCTTGTTCCGCTGCAATTAAACTTGATGTTTGTTATATTTTATCAGTTTAACACTGTTGAAGGCTAATGATAATTTATTCTGTATTATCTTAGTCATAATATTTCTTACTGGGATAGTTGAGCTCACCCTTTTGTTTTCATTGTTCTCTTCAGGAAATGAGAACGTAGCGGGGACTAGTCGGGGAACGGAGTGACGGTTCAGATGATAGCATTAGTAGTCCTCACTATTCTATGAAATAGTGTGAAAATAAATGTATTGAGGACTTATTTTGAGTTTGAATACTGTTTAGAAGACAATGTTGTATTAAAACTCACAGCTTACGTTTTGTCGTATTTTACACGACAGTTGTATAATTAAGTTTTTATTTTTATTTTGTACCATGTATTTGACGACTCAGAATAGGTGATGTATACCTACTTTGGGGGCGTCACAATATCTCTATGTGAATTATTATTAAAGAGAATTTAGAGCACAAGTTCTCTATCAGATTACATGCGATGTATATGTATATCTCTATCCTAGACATAAATTATGAATTTCAATGCCATGCAGAAAACATAATCACATACTATTATGATCAGATCTAAATCTATAATTCGTCTCTCGAGTTCATATAAATTATCATGGTAATTGTTAGCTAGGCAATTAGGCAATTAAGCAATAAGATCCGTTATAATCTTAAACAAAAGATTTAGTTCATTGTCATTGAATTAAAACCAAGAATTCACAATTGAATAAACATTAAAAGACAAAAATAGAAGTAGAGTGAAGAATAAATCTGTTGTCTATAAATCCGAATCTCCCTCAAGCTCCTACTTTAAATCTTCAATGATCTTCAAGTTTCTTCAATTCCCTAAATCTATTAAAAACTAAGGTTTTTCCTAATCTACTACACTCTATTCTAATGGAATTGAATTCAACTAGTACTTGTGATTCTCCTCCCTTTATATCTCTCTACACGTGTCTTTTAGCCCTCCTTTGAGTCCTTGAAACCATCAGCCCAAGCAATCCTTCTCTGTCTCAACTTCTGAAAATAGCCCTTTTTCTTCCCGACAAGCCCGCCTGGAGGGCTTTTTATACTAGAATATGCCGCCTCGGCGGGGGTTACTTTTGGAATCATCCCCGACGGGATTTTTACACTAGGGATTTGCCACCCTGACGTGTTTTCTACTCCAAAAATTACATAAATGCCACTGAGCTCCATTTTTCATGTTTTAACCTTCCGAAGCCATTTTCTACAAAACAAACACAAGATCAAGTAACAAAACACTAAAAATACTTAAAGTAAGTAAAGAATTAACCTCAAAAGATGTCCAAAATATAGGTATAAAACCCACTTATCAACTATCACTTCAGAAATTCCTATTGACAGGCAAGTAAAACTCCATTAGGTATTCCTTAGCGAGCCACGTTTAGTGAACTTATTCTCTAATAAGCACCTACATACTTGCTTTAGTGTCTCCACACAAATGATCATGAGATCAATCATCCTCATCCAATGAGCAAGCAACATATGTACCAATCTATCCAGATTCACTAATCCCCTTTTTAGTAATCCATCTGTTGGGAACATTTTAGTTTTTAAGTTATCTAAGAATTTAGATCTCATTAACATGATCTCATCATGACTCTAAAAGCATTGCTTAAAACTATGGGTTTATCACATATTATTAAAACAACACCATGTAGATAATTAAATGCCTTTAGTAAATAAATATTTTTATTAATAAATGAATAAGATTATTTATAAAGAATATGTTTTATCATCAAACATGATTGGCTTGTTTGCATACTACTTTCAATCTCGCATTTGCACTAAAGCCAATCGTCATGGTATCTCATACCCATCTTCTTTAAGTGACGATTGAACTGATGTTGTGTTAAAGCTTTAATAAATGGATCTGCAATGTTGTCTTAAGAGTCCACACGCTCCATGGTGAAATTTCCTTGTAGACACTCGAAATTTTTTGCACACCTGTTACTGACATTGCAGGAGGGCAGATTCGTCTTTCAGACATAACCCTGGAAGATAGCTCACATCCAGTTCGGATACTACCAGAAGTTCAGTTTCAACCCCGGAACACACACTAGGAGTATCAGTTCCAACCTCGGCGATAACCCCGAGGCCTGCAGTTTTAACACCGAAAATTCCACCAGAGAAGACCGATTAATCCCGGAGATAACCCTGAGATATTCTGTCTCAGTCCCAACATTGGGAGTAGCAGATTCCAAGCTTGGAGATAACCCCAAGGAATGCAGTTCCGAAAATAACCCCGAAAATGCTTGTTTCAAATACATGCAATTAGCTTCAGAACACTCGGTGCTTACACCGAGGCACTCAATACAAGACCTGGCAATAATATCGGGAAGACATGCACACCTCAGAGATGACACTGAGGACCTTCAACAGTTGTAGCAGTCCAATCTCAGAGATAACCCTGAGCAACGTCTGCTTTATCAGCCCAAACTGGAGATAACCCCAGTGAGGGGCAAAGTCATCATCTTGCCACCTTGACGCCACATCACGCCGTCTCAACATTTCAGACATACATTTCTACACAACAATGTCCCACAAGAACCAAGGAATTCCAATCCTGAGTGACTATTACGCAAGGTAACGGATAGAATTTGAAGCATGAAGACCGGAGGGCATGGTCCCATCTTCCTGACTTTGTACAACCTATAATCCCATGTCATTGCGTAACTCTCAACAACGACGGTCCGAAATAGGTCCTACATATCTCAGTCGAATGCCCAGATTGTAATTATGAAAGTTTGAACGGACATCACGTTGCACGTGTGGATGTACTTCGAGACGACTGGACCCGCGAAGCCCGGGGCACCCCGGGCTGCGTCTCCCCCCTCTATAAATAGAGGGCCTGGGGTGGCCATTTTGAAAATAGAAGAAGGCGAGGAAGCCTTGTCCAATTTGCTCTGTACACACCCCAAACTTAGTGCTTTCTAATTTTAAACACTTGTAAGCTCATATATAGCTATTTTTTACCGGCGGGAGCCGAGTGTTCATCCATTTCAAGTTACTGACGTCTTCTTTGGCAGCCCACTGTATGCCTTTTTACACATTTTAAAGCATTTCTCTTCATCTTTGCACACACTATTCTTCACGTTGAGAGTCGTGTTGCGTGTGTATGCCCGGACTTCGGTCTGTGGTTTCATTTCAGTTTGTAAACATATACTTAGATATATATATTTTTATATATGTACTATCATTATCGAGTTATGCCTCGATTGAACCTAGAGTTATGTCTAGAGCGTTTAACTGCTTTCGCATATATATATATATATATATATATATATATATATATATATATATATACTTATATATATGAACTGTGTGTCGAACTCTATTCGATGAGCCTAGACTTACGTCTGGTGCGTTTAAATGCTTTCGTATATATACATAATTATATATACGAACTGTGTGTCGAACTTTGTTCGATGAGCCTGGATTTTACATCCGGTGCGTTTACTAGTTTAATATATATATATATATATATATATATATATATATATATATATATATATATATATATATATCATTTTCATCCCGCCTGGAGTTTACTTCATGGCGGTTAACCGTTTTTACAGCTTTCTATACATTTCGTCCCGCCTGGAGTTTCCTCCGTGGTGGTTGATCACTTTTATAGCTTTATTTACATTTTCGATCCCCCATGGAGGTGTTTCGCGGTGGTTGATCATGTCTGTATATATATATATATATATATATATATATATATATATATATATATATATATTTACAGCTTATATATATATAATTGCTTACTACTTTCATATAAACTGCGGTATCATGCGAGCCTAGGAATCATGTGATCACAGATTCAGTCTACTGAATCTAGATTCAGTTCCCGTGATGGACATTTTCAGCTGTAAGCAACTTGTAAATTTATTCACGGTGTTCGGATGTCCTCCGATGGTTTTCATACCCATGAGGAATTCGGCACCGGTTTGTATATTATTTTATCGAAGATGCTTTGTATATCGAAAATAAAAGCAATCAAGCCGAACATTTAATAATAAAATGGAAGTGTAAAAGGTCTCAATTACTATCGAGCATAAGGGTTTGAAAAATCTCTTTTACCAAACATCACTGCTATATCTTGTTTAAAATTGAATTTTTACATAAATTCAAACCCTGTGTATATAGGTGCGAACGAGGCCTCGCACTACTTCCAAATAACATCACATTGACCCACACACACACACACACGCACACACATATTCATATAACAGTTTCTTGAAAAGTGGCGGTCACCGTGGCAGCACGGATGTCGGGGGGTGCCTAACACCTTCACTCCGCATAAGCAAGTCCCCGGACCCTAATGAATCTCGGTTTCACCGAGCCGTTTAGCAGTGTCACGTCATTGGGTCAATATGCAAACCTTTTCTCGGTTGTGTTGGTACAACCAGTTAAAAAACCAACTGACGACTCTTAACAGTCCATCGTCGACATTATACATGTCGGACCTTTTTCACTTATTTTTTCAAACAAATCTCACCTAACATGAGAACACAAAAGAACAGGTAAAGAAAAGGGACAAATAAAAATCCCGATGTCGATAGGTGGCGACGTTGCTGGGGATACCAGTAAGAGGACTTAAGCCGCTATTACAAGCTTTTCAAAACTATTATATGCTTGTGTGTGGATGTTGCATTTACATTTATGATGAATGTGTACGAATGCATTTCTTTTTACTGCACTGCAATATATCTATCTGTGATATTAGTGCTTCGCATATGTCATCATTTTCATAAACGGTGAGACACGTTGTATGTGAATGTATGTTGTGTGGTTCCTCCACCAGGAGGCTATCCTGTCGGTGTTTGATTACTGGACTCGTAGGAAGACTAATTCCAACGAGGCTCAGGAAAGGAACCACCCAAATTCGCTCCAGTTGAAAGGCTAGATTAACTTCCCGTTGAGTAAATTGCGATGATTTGGGAACCTTCATGCCAAAAAGCCACGAGTGAAACCTAAGATAGGTCAGCCTCTGATAAACCAAACGTGGAGGGAAGTCTCTTCATACTTTCTCATTTCAAATTACTCGTAAAGTCAATTACTTGTAATTTACATTTCATATTCATCTCCATGTAATGAGAAATTTAAAGAAATATGTGCATGTACATATTTATATTAACATGCTATCCTGTATTACAAATAGCTAACATCCGTTTTGCAGGATCATAATCCTAAAATGGACACATCACATAGTATGCAAACATTTACACAATTCCTAAAACTAAATTATGCAAGTTTTGTCGCAGGGAAGCATTCGGACCTATTACCCGGTCAAAATCCAAAAAGGTCGCAGGCCTACAGCCAATCATGTCTTCATCTGACCAGTCTAATCCATTTTCTCGCGAAGAATTTATCGGATTAAGTAAACAAATTACAGATTTAACTGTTTTGCTTAAAGAACTACATCAATCTACTCAGGGTCCAAAGATACCCATACATGCTGAATCCTCTGCACAAGGAGGAATTCAAGGTTCTGATAAAGCCATTACAGTACCTGAACTGCAGTTGGATATGACCAACAAAAGTCACGATGCCGCCTATCTCACAGTAGATCCAGACACCGGTGACATCAAAAAGAAAGTTCTTCAAATGGAAGAAACCCTTCGTTCTATCAAAGGAATTGGAGCACACGGGAGTGTCTCCTATGTTGATCTTTGTATATTCCCTGGGGTGCATTATCCAGAAAAGTTCAAAACTCCTGACTTTGAAAAGTATGATGGGTTAGGAGATCCTTACACACACTTGAAGGTGTTCATTGGAGAACTTGGATCTTATGCAGAGGACGAGAAGCTCAGAATGCAGCTGTTCCAAAAGAGTCTGACTGGAGAAGCCCGCTCATGGTATACCAGATTAGACAATTCAAAGATCCATAGCTGGGAAGAGCTAGCTCATGCCTTCCTTACACAATACAGCTTCCAGTCTCAAATGGCTCTTGACAGGTACCAGATTACCAAGGTCAAGAAACAGTCCAATGAGTCTTTTAGAGAATATGATCAAAGGTGGAGGCGCCTTGCTGCTGAGGTGATTCTTTTTATGACAGAGTCAGAAATGGTCATGACCTTCATTGACATACAATAACCTCCTTTCTATGAAAGAGTCTTAGCTGGCGTCGGTAAAACATTTGCTAAAATGATCAAACATGGAGAAATGGTTGAGATGAGATTGAAGTCAGGAAAGATTCAAGACCTAGCCGCTCTCAAAGCTATTGCTGAGCACATCTAATTTGGAAATTATGGAAACAACCCCCGAAGGGTCCATAAAAAGAAAGAAGATGATGTTTCCTTGATATTACAAGGTCAGAAAGGCAATCAGAATATGCCTATCTAACTGAGAAATTACACTCCTTTTCAAGCACAGTCTTTAAACCCTCCAATACCTAAAGGTGGAGAAGTCAAATGCCCTCGAGTGTTCACACCCCTAGGGGATTTACTCGAGAACATTTTCAATCTTCTGACAACTCAGAAGAAAATCGAGTATCTTCTTCCACCAGCCAGCCCTAATGGGAGGGGTTTTAATGTTGCTCATAAATGTGCTTATCATGCCGGGGCACCTGGACATAATACTCAAGATTGTTGGGCCTTGAAACACAAGATCCAAGATTTAATAGACAACGGTGAGATAGTGGTCATCAAACCAGATCAACCTCACGTACAAGACAACCCTCTTCCTCAACACAAAGAGGAAGAGGTCAACATGATTAACTGGAGCAATGGACAGAATTCCAATCTTAACTGTGAAGCATCCCAGATCATCAAAGACGGTATTGACAAATGGGATTATGCAAAGTTCCAGTTTACGATGGAACGGAAGATTAAAGCTCTATGTAAGCAAATTGAGCAATTAATTAGCCAGGAGCATGCTAGTCTCCTCCCCTTGGTTATGAGTACTCTAACGTCACCTTCAAAATATGAAACATCGGAGGATAAAGTGACGAAGAGAGCGACTGCCAAAGCCCGTCTGGATTTTGCCAATAAAAGTGAATTTACATACCTGGGCCAACCTATGGAGGAGATACTTCAGATGCTAATCAATGAAGGAAGAATCACTTCCCTCCTACCTCCAATCAATCCCCGTTTAGGACAGTTTTATTATGATGGAGTGTGTCAGTATCACTCCCATTCTCGCGGTCACAGCACGAAAGAATGTTGGGCACTCCGCCACCTTATTCAGAACTTAATCGATAACGGTGTCTTGCAACTAGTAGACAATGATACTATGCTATTTGATAGTGAAAATACCTATCCCACTAAATCGAAGGGACTGGTAGCAGTTATATCCACTGAGGCTGATGGGACTATTAAACCACTCACAATTCAACTTAAAGGAATTAACAATCCTTTGAAAGTGGCTGCTCCAGAGCCAATCAACCTATCATTCTGACCACAATATCCTATTATCAGCTTACAAAAAGTCCCTTGGAATTATGGAGAAGCTGAAGGATCTACATCTCATACAACTACTACAGTGTCGAAGGAAAATCCATTGTATCTTCCCCAACGGGTGATGAAGCCTGCTATCAATTCAAATGGGAAAATTTCCATGGAGAAAATTGATAAATTCCTCCGTGCTATGGGTCATAATGAAGCCAAGGTGGTTTTAAGCTTAAGAGAAGCTCCGCATCAAATTTCAATATTAGACTTGGTTTTAACTTTTGAAGATCACAAGAAGATTTTACTCAAGGTTTTGGAAGAAGCCTATTTACCGAAATTAGTGGATGTGGAAAAATTTCAACATCTGGTTAATCATATTTTCAATAACAATGTGATCTCTTTCACTGATGATGACATACCGCCCGAAGCGACCGATCATTGCAAGCCGTTACACATTGCGGTTTTATCCTCCGGAGACATGTTAGCTGGAGTCTTGGTAGATGGAGGTTAGTCTCTGAATATTTGTCCTTATGCTATATTACTGAAGATGAATATCAATCTCAAGCGAATCCGAAGTAGCCATACGATCATCAAAGCTTTTGATGGATCCCGACGGAATTCAGTCGGAGAGATTGAGCTGCCAATTGAGATTGGTCCTCATACATTTTGTGTACCTTTTCACGTGCTTAAAATAGATACAGGATACAACCTGCTTCTAGGGAGACCATGGATTCATATGGCCGGGGCAGTCCCCTCCACTCTTCATCAGCAACTTAAATGCATTATCAACAATTGCCTAGTCATAGTCAATGCTGAACCGGAATGTCCTCAACATGGTGACCTTCCACTCATCAATGTCAATTCAGATGTTGAGCCAGTCAGTTTTCATGCTTTGGAAGTAATCAACACTCAATACCATTCTGTTGGGATGCCATTTCCCATTCCCAAGATTTCTGCCGAAGTGATGGTAGCTACTCAAGAAATGATGTCATTGGGACACCAGCCTGGACAAGGGCTGGGTAAAAATATCAGGGTATTAAGCACCCGATTCAAGTGTCCACTCAAGCTGATACAGCTGGACTAGGATATTCTACCAGTTCTAGTCACAGGAATCCACATAAGCATAAACAGATTCCTTCAACGTCAGCCATACAACGAGTATCTCCACCTGTAAATCTAGAGTCTGCAAAAACCCTGGTAAAGGTGCCGGCCAATGTAATGGTTATGTTATTTTCTAAGCCGATACCGGTAAAGGATAAGGAAGTCTTTGTTCCAGATCCCAAGGTGGAAGAAGAGGAATAGAGAATTAAATAAGACATCATCCGAATGATGTCAGGCATACGCATCATTGTCCATGATGAACATACAAACAGATACACTCCAGACGATGATTGCCCAGACGTGATGGTCATCATTCAGGAGAAGGAGGACGATGACAGTCCCTCCAGCACTGTGGTCCACCAGGACTTTGCCCTTGCCAATTGGAGCATCACTCCTTGCATTGGTCGACAAGGGTAAAATGGGCAGGACTTCTTCCTGCCTTGTAGATATCATAACTGCTTACTTTTCTGTACAGTATTAGCAGTTTTTTTGTCTGTACATGCTAACACTTTGTATGATTAAAAAGTTTCATATATATTAAGTGAAAGCATATTTTGTTTCAGGACTCTGAACTTAGATGTGCCTGTACTTGCTGATAAGATGCCTCTTCTCCACAAGGATTGTAACTTTGATGAAAAGTTGGACTCAGACTTGATGGAAATACAAGAGGACATTGAGGTGCCTCCGGAGATCAAAGAATGGGTCGAAGACAAACCTAAACATATCCTTGATCAAACCACCTCTTTCAATCTCGGAACCTTAGAAAATCCTAAGCTAATCCAGATTGGTTCAGACCTTACCGCAAACCAGAGGAATGACATGGTTATGCTATTAACCCAATTCCAGGATGTGTTTGCATGGTCTCATGAAGACATGGTGGGTTTGTCCACTGACATTGTCCTTCATCGCCTTCCCAACAAAGAGGGATTCAAGCCAGTCAAGCAGAAACTCAGGCGATTGAAACCTGAGTGGCATTTAAAGGTGAAAGAAGAAATTATGAAATAATTTCAAGCTGGTATTATCATGGTGTCCACATATCCTGAATGGATATCCAACATCGTTCCCGTACCTAAGCCTGGAGGAAAGGTGTGAGTTTGTGTGGATTATCGGGATCTGAATAAAGTTTGCCTTAAAGATAGCTTTCTCGTGTCATTTATCCACATTCTTATTGACAATACTGCTCAATACGTCATGTACTCCTTCGCTGATTGCTTTACGGGGTACCATCAGATCATGGTTACTGAGGAGGATCATGAGAAAAATGCTTTAATCACACCTTGGGGAACCTTTTGCTACAGACGGTTATCTTTCGGCCTCATTAATGCCGGAGCTACCTATCAGAGAGCTATGATGGCTCTTTTCCACAACTTAATGCACAAAGAGATAGAGATCTACGTGGATGACATCATCATCAAGTCTCGAAGGGAGGAAGACCACTTAGACCATCTCATAAAGCTCTTCAATAGGTTGCGTAAGTATAACTTAAAGTTGAATCCAGCCAAGTGCGCCTCCGGCGTTAAATTAGGAAACTTGCTAGGATTTCTAGTCAGCCACAAAGGGATTGAGCTGGATCCCACCAAAATCCAGGCCATTATGGAAATGCCCATTCCTCAGTCAGAGAAGGAAATACGGGGATTTTTGGAAAGAGTTAACTTCATTAGTAGGTTCATTTCTCAACTCACAACAACCTGTGAGCCTATCTTCAAGCTGTTAAGGAAGAACTCCTCCATGAAATGGAATGATGAGTGCCAGAAGGCTTTCCTTACCATGAGAGATCAGCTAGTCAAAGCTCCTGTCTTGGTACCACCTAGGGATGATGTTCCCCTGTTCATGTACCTATCCATAAGTGACAATGCCATGGGCTGCATGCTGGGCCAGAAAGACGATAGAGGCCGAGAACGAGCTATCTATTACCTCAGTAAAAGATTCAACAGCAGTGAATACAAGTACACTCTGATTGAGAAGACTTGTTGTGAGGTTACAACATTACCTCAATGGGCACACAACCCATCTCATATCCCATGTGAATCCCTCAAGTATATGTTCAGTAAGCCCATATATAATTGTTGACTGTCCAGATGGCAGTTGATTCTGTAACAATTTGACATTATTTACGTGACGCAAAAGTCCATTAAAGGTCAAGGAATCGCGGATCAACTGGCCGCCACACCTTCAGGGGATTTCAAACCCTTGGAAATATACTTCCCCGATGAAGGGGTAATGACAATACAACAACACCATCAGTACGATACACGTCAAACATGGAACATGTATTTTGATGGAGCTGTTAATATGGAAGGTTCTGGAGCTAGAGCAGTTCTAGTATCCAGTACGGGGGAGCAGTATCCCGTCGTCGCCAAATTACAGTTTGTCAGCACCAACAACACAGCTGAGTATAAAGGCTATATCACGGGGCTAAAACTTGCCCGTTTAATGAGCATCAGTGGTTAACTGTCTTTGGGGATTCAGAGTTGGTAGTCAAACAATCCACGAGAATCTATCAAACCAAAGATCTACATTTGTTGCCTTACCATCGGCAAGTTTCACAGATTGCTTCGGAGTTCAAAGAGATCTCCTTTCTACACATTCCTCGTAATAGGAATGACTTTGCAGACGCATTAGCAACTTTGGCCTCCTTGATTCACATACCTCACAAGGAACACATGCCAAGTGTCACATTAGTCCTGCAAAAGGCACCAGCCTATGGGAACTATGTTGGAGAAGTATCAGATGAGCTACCTCTTATCCAACATCTTTGGTATCAGCATATCAAGGAGTACTTGAGAGATGGATCTACACTCGCTGAGGCGAGCCTGACTGAGCAAAGGCGGATTCATCGACTAGCTATGAAATTTTACCTCAGCGGAGATGCACTCTACAAGAGAGATGCATGACTAGGTCTCCTCAATGCCTGGACAAGGATCAAGCTCAAAGACTCATGGATGAGATCCATGGTGGAGTATGTGGCCCACACATGAGCGACCCTTTACTTATAAAGAAGATCCTCAGAACATGACATTATTGGCTCTCTCTCAATGCTGACTGCAATGACCACGTCAAGAGATGTTATCAGTACCAAATTCATGGGAATGCTATCCACGCCCCTCCATGAGAGCTCCATAATATGAGTTCACATTGGCCCTTCTCAATGTGGGAAATGGACGTGATCGGGCCCATTGAGCCTAAAGCCAATAATGGACATCGCTTTATCTTCACCATGATCGACTACTTTACCAAGTGGGTAGAAGCAGCCTCCTTCCCCAGGGTTACCAAAGAAGTCATCATTGCTTTCATTCAAAAAAATGTTATTTGTCGATATGGACAACCAGAGGTGATTTTATCAGAAAATTCTAAGAACCTTAACAACAAAATGATGGAGGAGTTATGCAGTAAATTCCACATCAAACACCTTAACTCCGTCATCTACCGTCTAAAGATGAATGGTGCTGTTGAAGCGGCTAACATAAACATCAAGAAGATCATGCAAAAGATGTCTGCTAACCACAAAGGATGGCCTGACCAATTGCCTCTTACTCTGTTAGCCTACAGAACGTCAATGTGCACTTCAACCGGGGCAACCCCCTATGCATTAACCTATGGGATGGAAGTAGTACTCCCAATAGAAGTGGAAATGGAATCCCTCAGAGTGTTGATAGACACTCAGCTGGATGAAGATTAATGGGCACACGACAGGTATCACCAATTATCTCTAATAGATGAAAGGCGAACCGCGGCTATCTTCCATGGTCAGTTATATCAACAAAGGATCGCCAGATCCTACAACAGAAAAGTCTGGCTATGACAGTTTAAACAACACGACTTGGTTTTGAAGAAGATCATCGATAACCAAGATCAGTCTAAGGGAAAATTTGCTCCTAACTGGGAAGGCCCGTTTATTGTCAAGGAGGTATTGATAGGAGGTTGTGACGCCCCCAAAACAGGTATACAACACCTATTCTGAGTCGTCAATAACATGGTACAGAAACAACTATAACTTTATTAATACAACATAAAAACTGTGAGTGTAAATACAAATATTGTCATCTAGACAATATCCACACTCAAATAAGTCCTCATTACAATTATTGGTACAATATTTTACAAAAAAAAATGGTGAGGACTACTAAAACAACTTCCTAGAACCTTCATTCCATACCCCGACTAGTACTTGCTATATTCTGGCCTCCTGAGAAGAAAATGGAACAACAGGGAAAAGGGTGAGCTCAACTAGCCCAGTAAAGAATATTATGACTAAGATAATATACAACAAATTATCGTTAGTCTTCAACAGGGAAAAATTTAATAGAATACAATAGACAACAAGTTTTAAATCAATATTCGCAGCGGAAAATAATAATTCATAGAAGAGTTACGTAGAGAATGAAATCTACGATTATTTATGAATTTAAAAGCCCATCATCAACATTTTATCCCTGTAACATCAATCAATAAATATTTTGAATCAAATAGTCATCTTTGCACTACAGGCCAAAGATATTCATCAGTTGGTCATGTTCACCTCAACACCTGTTCATCTTTGCACTACGGGCCAAAGATATTCATCAGAAATCATTCATCTTTGCACTACAGGCCAAAGATATTCAGTTATATCATCATTTAAGACTGAGGATGATGAAAAATATTTTAAAGAAAACGAATCCATTGAAACAAAATAACAAATATTAAGGATTCGTATTTCGATTTATCCATGTCCAAAAATACCTTATAAATAATCATAGTGAAGTAAAATTCAAGAATGATCAAAACATGGATACAATCAAAGCTAGTATCCAGAATAGATATTTAGACAAAAAGAAGAAAATTTTATTTTTCGATGAATAGTAACTCGTGAATAGTAACTCATGAATAGTAACTCGTGAATAGTAACCCCGACATGAAAAGTTTCAAATTTGATAAAAAGTTCAGATCAATACTTCGGCATAATGATATTGAAGAAAATAATATCATTTAAGAAGAAATAACATCCCTTACCTCGGAAAGACGGTACTTCTGACTGGAATACTAGATATAGTGTTGAAGGAAACTTGCACCGTATAGCAACACTCAAAGTATCAAATACTCACAAGAATACGCTCGATATAGAGAGAGAAATAGAGAGAAACTTGTGTTTCTGGTGTGATTTTTAATTCTAACCTAAACACCCTATTTATAGGAAAATGCTTAGAACACCAAAGCAGAAAATTTAATATAATAATAATATATATATATAAATTTTCAAGCCCACCTTAGAAAATCTAAAATCAGCCACCTTGCACATGTTTATGATGTCCAAAAAAATACAAAAAATGTTTTTCTCAAAATAATTAACTAAAACTCTCAAAAATCAATTATTTCGGAACTTTGAAACTTCAATAATTCATAATAAATAGCCCTTTTGTCAGAAAATTCAAATCTCGCGAGTTTTTATAGGAAATTCAATTCTCTACAACTTTGCAGAAGAAAGTTTTTCCAAATTCCAAACAGAAATTGACCGAAATTCACAAACGGGCGATTTTACCGTCAATAATAAATTTTCGGTCAAGAATTATGTCCACCAACACACAAAACATGTGTTAATCATTTAATGCCACAAAAATACTCTTCCTCCTCATATACTCATATATCCCACATTCATTGTAAAAATACCACCATCAATATATTATTAAAATAATATATTTAAATGAATTATTTTATCAGAAAAAGATAAAATATTAATTTTCAACAATTGTCACATTAAAAATTTTCTCCATCTATATCCTCATAAAATCAATATTTTTCTCATCATATAAATCAATAATTAATTATACACAAATAATATTACAGAATCACAGTACTAGCAACCAGGCCATTCTCAGGAAAGAGGGGGCTTTCCAATAAGGATTTCTCCTTACTGGCGCGCAATTAGATGACCAAACCTCTCCTTAGACAGAACTTTCTAGACATTGCCAATAATGTTATCTAATAATATTATTCAGATAATATGAATTATTGCTCCGATAATAAAAAATACCGTGTAGTGACAATTATAAAATATCAACGTAGCAATTATTTAATCAATAAAATAAAATATTGAACAGTAATTACTGTAATCATTATTGAGTAGTGTCTTCTTATGTAAGAATCAATAATTGGTGCAATACCGTGTGCTACTGTGCAACAACGCGTATTATCGTGCTTTAACCACCGGGTATTCTAACAGTATTAACGGTAACAACTACGCCGTTATTTATAAACAACTTATTTTTGTCGTTTTCTTCATCTAATCGCTTTCCTTTATGGGGCCCACAAAAGACTGCGCCGTCGTACGAATATTCTCCGACAGTAAGAATATTCCACGACCAAGTGAATATTCCCCGACAACAATGAATATGTTATAACCACTTGCTTATTCAAAATATTTGCGTATTTTACCCATAACTAACCACATTAATCAAATCAACCCTTACTATTTCAGAATAATAAATAGAGGAAATTAAATTTCATTTATTAATAATTTGGGGTCTTACAACCTCCCCTCCTTATGAAATTTCGTCCTCAAAATTGACATACGTACCTGGTGTTTTTGAAAAGATGAGGATACCTCGCTTTCATTTCCGTTTCTAACTCCCAGGTCATTTCCTCAATAGCATGGTTTCTCCACAAAACGTTAACTTGTGGTATGACCTTCGTGCGTTGGACATGCTCCTTCCTATCCAGGATCTTGACAGGTACCTCCTTGTACGTTAAGTCTTCGACTATCTCGTCCGGTTCTAACTCAATAACGTAGTTCGGGTCTTTCACATATTTACGAAGCACAGATATATGAAAAACATTATGAACACGAGACATACTTGGAGGTAACGCGAGTCTATAGGCCACATTTCCTACTCGGTCAAGAATCTGAAATGGACCAATAAATCATGGATTGAGCTTTACTCTCTTTCCAAATCTTGTAACTCCTTTCCACGGAGCTACACGTAATAATACATGATCCCCAATGTCAAATTCCACGTCCTTTTGATGAAGATCCACATAACTCTTTTGTCGATCCTGTGCCGTTTGTATACGTTGTCGAATCGTTTGGTTCTTCTCTGTAGTCATTCGTACCAACTCTGGTCCCAACAACGTTGCTTCTCCCACCTCATCCCAACATACTGGAGAGCGACACTTTCATCCATACAATGCTTCAAAGGGAGCCACACCTATACTTGCCTGATAACTGTTGTTGTAGGAGAATTCCACCAATGGTAGGTACTTATCCCAACTTCCTTTGAAATCTAGGACACAAAGTCTTAATAGATCTTCAAGAGTTTGAATAGTCCTCTCTGATTGCCCGTCCGTTTGAGGATGGTATGCCGAACTGAACCGTAAATCCGTGCCCATAGCTTTTTGCAAGCTAACCCAAAATCTTGAAGTGAATCTTGGGTCACGATCCGAAACTATGGATACTGGCATACCATGCAACCTTACAATCTCATTCACGTACATACTAGCAAGACGTTCAAGGGAATAAGTCTCTCGTATCGGTAAGAAATGAGCAGACTTGGTTAATCTATCAACTATAACCCAAATAACATTTATGCCTTGAGAAACCGTGGGAAGACCCGTAACGAAATCCATGGTAATGTGTTCCCACTTCCATTTCAGAATCTCAAGTGGTTGCAATGGACCCTTTGGTACTTGATGCTCCGCCTTTACACGTTGACAAGTTAAACACCTCGAGATAAACTTTGCAATCTCTCTCTTCATATTGTTCCACCAAAATGTATGTCGAAGATCACGATACATTTTAGTACTTCCAGGATGGATTGCAAATGGTGTATTGTGTGCCTCCATCATGATCTTGTACTTCAAATCAGAATCGTTAGGAACACAAAGTCTGGAGTGGACTCGAAGTATTCCTTCTTCATCGATTCTTGCTTCTGGAATAGCACCTTCTTGCACTTTCTTCTTCATACGCATCAGCTCCGGGTCTGTAGCTTGAGCAACTTTAATTTTATCGATTAAAGTTGGTTCTACGCGTATACTTGATATCATCGCACTCGTTCCTGCATATGATCTTCTACTCAACGCGTCAGCTACCACGTTTGCTTTTCCAGGATGGTATTGAATAGTGTGGTCGTAATCTTTCAATAGCTCGAGCCAACGTCGTTGCCGCATGTTGAGTTCTTTTTGAGTGAAGAAATATTTGAGACTTTTATGGTCTGAATATATCTCCACTTTCTGCCCATATAGATAGTGCCTCCAGATCTTTAGCGCGAAAATGACTGCTGCCAACTCTAGATCATGAGTAAGATAATTCCTCTCACATTCTTTAAGTTGTCGCGAGGCATAGGCTATGACTTTCCCACGTTGCATGAGAACACATCCTAACCCTTTGCCTGAAGCATCGCTGTAGATAACAAATCCATCCGAACCAGATGGTATTGTCAGAACAGGTGCCAAAATGAGTCTCCTCTTAAGCTCTTGGAAACTCTTCTTGCATTCTTCGCTCCATACGAATTTGATATCCTTCCGAGTCAGCTGAGTTAACGGGGTAGCGATTCGAGAAAACCCTTCTACGAATCTCCGATAATAACCAACTAAGCCCAGAAAGCTACGTACATCGGTCACCGTCTTCGGTTGCTCCCAGCTTTGTATTGCTTCAATCTTCGCCGGGTCCACAGATACTCCATGTTTTGACACCACGTGCCCTAGGAATGCTACTTCCTCAAGCCAGAACTCGCATTTCTTCAACTTAGCATATAACTTGTTTTCACGCAGCCTTTGGAGTACCAGCTTCAAATAGTGCTCATGATCTTCACGGCTTTTGAAATATATGAGGATGTCATCAATAAAGACAACAACGAACTGATCCAAATAATCCTTGAGTACTCGGTTCATCATATCCATGAAAGCCGCAGGAGCATTAGTCAATCCAAAAGACATGACTAAGAATTCATAATGCCCGTACCGAGTTCTAAAGGCAGTCTTCGGAATATCCTCAGTTTTAACCTTCAGCTGATGATATTCAGAACGAAGATCGATTTTTGAAAAGAATTGTGCTCCTTGTAACTGGTCAAACAGGTCATCAATACGAGGTAGCGGATAACTATTCTTGATAGTGACATGGTTTAATTCCCGAT
Source organism: Panax notoginseng (assembly GCA_016801055.1). Lineage (NCBI taxonomy): Eukaryota > Viridiplantae > Streptophyta > Magnoliopsida > Apiales > Araliaceae > Panax > Panax notoginseng. Next base: position 90,717,382 of record CM029014.1, read on the forward strand.
AATCGATACAAAGTCGCATACTCCCGTCTTTCTTCTTTACAAATAAAATAGGAGCACCCCAAGGAGATGTACTAGGACGAATGAAGCCGATGTCCAACAACTCTTGTAGTTGGAATTTTAACTCCTGAAGTTCAATAGGAGCCATTCGATATGGAATTTTAGAAATAGGCTTTGTACCAGGTTCAAGATCAATAAAGAATTCAACTTCACGTTCCGGGGGTAGACCGGGAAGTTCTTCAGGAAATACGTCAGGAAAGTTACTAACAACAGGAATATTATTCAAATTTGACGTGTCTTTATTCAAATACATAACATGGGCTAAGAAAGCTTGACATCCGTTTTTCAATAAACGAATGGCTTTATGACTTGATATGACAATGATTGATTTTAATGGCTTTGTTGCTTGAATTCGAACAACAGGTTGATTAGGAATATAAAAACTAATCACCTTACGAAAACAATCAATTTTGGCATGATGAGTAGTTAACCAATCAATTCCTAAAATCACGTCAAATGCAAGTATCTTTAAAGAGATAAGGTCAACAGGTAAGGTGATGGTACCAACTTGGATCAAACAAGATTTATAAATAGTGGATGTGATGAAAGTTTCCCCTAACGGAGTCTCCACAGATAAATCAAAGTCTAATTTCTCCGGAGTCAAGTTTAAACGTTGAGCACAAGCAGGAGAAATAAATGAATGGGTAGCACCGGTATCTAGTAAGGTATAAACTTCACATGAATTTATGATTAGCTTACCCGTGATCACCTCGTTTGGGTTCCTCGCATGTTGACCAGTCACGACAAACGCTCTTCCAGGAACTGTTGACTTTGACTTTTCTGGGGCAGCCTTTTGAGTCACCGTCCCCGCTGAACTTGGTTTCGCTATCGTACAATCTCGAGCGATATGTCCTTCCTTTCCACAATTATAGCATACCTTGAACTATTGTGGACAGTTTGGGCTGATATGTCCCTCTTTTCCATATTTATAGCATATGACCGGTGGTCGTTCTCCTCCCTTGGAACCAGTTGCTGCTGGTGCTGACGTCTTCGTATTATCATTGTTGAATCTCCTCTTTTTAAAATCTCCTCCCGACTCGCTTCTTCTATTTTCATAGCCACGATTACCACCAGAGTGGTTGCCGTTCTTGTCTGTATTTTTCTTTCTCCGCTGGTTATCATTGTTCTGATGACTGTTGTCACCGATATGATCCTGGTTGTGGTCCCTCGGTTGACCGTACTCGTTATCTCGCTCTAACAATTGAGCCCTGTTGACAACATCTGAATAGAGAGAAAATTTATGAGAAATGAGATATTGACGTATGCCGGGTTTCAAACCTCTCAGAAACATCCGTGTCATACGTTCCTCATTCTCCACCAAATGAGGTGTAAACCTGGACAACTCTGTAAACTTCGCCTCGTACTGGGACACCGTCATGTTATTCTACTCCAGTCTAATAAACTCTACCTCCTTCATATGACGAATACTTTCAGGAAAGTACTTGTCATTGAATAGTTTCTGAAATGTCTCCCAAGACATGCTGAGTGCGGCTGGATGGATACGCTTCATAGATTCCCACCAGTAGTCTGCCTCGCCACGGAACATAAAGGTGGCGAATGGAACCTTCTATTCCTCCGTGCATCCCAAGACATCAAATATCTTGGTAATTTGCTTAACCCATGTCTCCGCCTTAATCGGATCCGGCTTTCCCCAGAATTCTGGTGGTCCCAACTCTTTGAACTGCTTGGCTGTGACCAGCTGTGCGTTGCCATTGTTTCTTCCTATATTTTGAACAGGAATCTCCTTCGTCTGGTTTTGCATGAATCGCAAAAAGCTTCTAAACATCTCATCGTTCACCGTCTGCTCAGTGGTGTTGTTCACAAGAGGAACATTACCAGCTTGTTGCATGTTCTCCTCGTTGGTGAGTACAGGTGTCTCCACGGTTTCATTTACTCCACTGTTAACATTCTCAGTCGACATTCTCAAATACTGCCATAAAACAAGGGTTAATTTAACAAATTAACAAATCACATATTATCCCTATATTATGACCGACCAACAAATAAGCTTAGGTAGGACACACTAGCGAAGGATTTAGTCGTCTCTCCCCTCCCAGTTCTATTCCTCGATCTCCGCCAGAGATCATATCCCTAAGCTCTGATACCAACTGTGACGCCCCCAAAACAGGTATACAACACCTATTCTGAGTCGTCAATAACATGGTACAGAAACAACTACAACTTTATTAATACAACATAAAAACTGTGAGTGTAAATATAAATATTATCATCTAGACAATATCCACACTCAAATAAGTCCTCATTATAATTATTGGTACAATATTTTACAAAAAAAAATGGTGAGGACTACTAAAACAACTTCCTAGAATCTTCATTCCATACCCCGACTAGTACTTGCTACATTCTCGCCTCTTGAGAAGAAAATGGAACAACAAGGAAAAGGGTGAGCTCAACTAGCCCAGTAAAGAATATTATGACTAAGATAATATACAACAAATTATCGTTAGTCTTCAACAGGGAAAAATTTAATAGAATATAATAAACAATAAGTTTTAAATCAATATTCGCAGCGGAAAATAATAATTCATAGAAGAGTTACGTAGAGAATGAAATCTACGATTATCTATGAATTTAAAAGCCCATCATCAACATTTTATCCCTGTAACATCAATCAATAAATATCTTGAATCAAATAGTCATCTTTGCACTACAGGCCAAAGATATTCATCAGTTGGTCATGTTCACCTCAACACCTGTTCATCTTTGCACTACGGGCCAAAGATATTCATCAGAAATCATTCATCTTTGCACTACAGGCCAAAGATATTCAGTTATATCATCATTTAAGACTGAGGATGATGAAAAATATTTTAAAAAAAACGAATCCAGTGAAACAAAATAACAAATATTAATGATTCGTATTTCGATTTATCCATGTCCAAAAATACCTTATAAATAATCATAGTGAAGTAAAATTCAAGAATGATCAAAACATGGATACAATCAAAGCTAGTATTCAGAATAGATATTTGGACAAAAAGAAGAAAATTTTATTTTTCGGTGAATAGTAACTCGTGAATAGTAACTCGTGAATAGTAACTCATGAATAGTAACTCGTGAATAGTAACCCCGACATGAAAAATTCCAAATTTGATAAAAAGTTTAGATCAATACTTCGGCATAATGATATTGAAGAAAATAATATCATTTAAGAAGAAATAACATCCCTTACCTCGGAAAGACGGTACTTCTGACTGGAATACTAGATATAGTGCTGAAGGAAACTTGCACTGTATAGCAACACTCAAAGTATCAAATACTCACAAGAATACGCTCGATATAGTGAGAGAAATAGAGAGAAACTTGTGTTTCTGGTGTGATTTTCAATTCTAACCTAAGCACCCTATTTATAGGAAAATACTTAGAACACCAAAGCAGAAAATTTAATATATATATATATATATATATATATATATATATATATATATAAATTTTCAAGCCCACCTTAGAAAATCTGAAATCAGCCACCTTGCACATGTTTATGATGTCCAAAAAGATACAAAAAACGTTTTTCTCAAAATAATTAACTAAAACTCCCAAAAATCAATTATTTCGGAACTTCGAAACTTCAATAATTCATAATAAATAGCCCTTTTGTCAGAAAACTTGAATCTAGCGAGTTTTTATAGGAAATTCAATTCTCTACAACTTTGCAGAAGAAAGTTTTTCCAAATTCCAAACAGAAATTGACCGAAATTCACAAACGGGCGATTTTACCGTCAATAATAAATTTTCGGTCAAGAATTATGTCCACCAACACACAAAACATGTGTTAATCATTTAATGCCACAAAAATACTCTTCCTCCTCATATACTCATATATCCCACATTCATTGTAAAAATACCACCATCAATATATTATTAAAATAATATATTTAAATGAATTATTTTATCAGAAAAAGATAAAATATTAATTTTCAACAATTGTCACATTAAAAATTTTCTCCATCTATATCCACATAAAATTAATATTTTCCTCATCATATAAATCAATAATTAATTATACACAAATAATATTACAGAATCACAGTACTAGCAACCAGGCCGTTCTCAGGAAAGAGGGGGCTTTCCAATAAGGATTTCTCCTTACTGGCGCGCAATTAGATGACCAAACCTCTCCTTAGACAGAACTTTCTAGACATTGCCAATAATGTTATCTAATAATATTATTCAGATAATATGAATTATTGCTCCGATAATGAAAAATACTGTGTAGTGACAATTATAAAATATCAACGTAGCAATTATTTAATCAATAAAATAAAATATTGAACAGTAATTACTGTAATCATTATTGAGTAGTGCCTTCTTACGTAAGAATCAATAATTGGTGCAATACCGTGTGCTACTGTGCAACAACGCGTATTACCGTGCTTTAACCACCGGGTATTCCAACAGTATTAACGGTAACAACTACGCCGTTATTTATAAACAACTTATTTTTATCGTTTTCTTCATCCAATCGCTTTCCGTTATGGGGCTCACAAAAGACTGCGCCGTCGTACGAATATTCTCCGACAGTAAGAATATTCCACGACCAAGCGAATATTCCCCGACAACAATGAATATGTTATAACCACTTGCTTATTTAAAATATTTGTGCATTTTATCCATAACTAACCACATTAATCAAATCAACCCTTACTATTTCAGAATAATAAATAGAGAAAATTAAATTTCATTTATTAATAATTTGGGGTCTTACAGAGGTGCTCTCAGATTGCAGGAAATGGACGACGATGAATTTCCACAGCTTATTAACTCGAACATCGTGAAACAGTACTATGTCTGAAGTTATAATCAAGCAAACATCCTGGCATTGGATCATCAGATCACCAGTCATTCTAGTTCTTTAACCCTTCATTACATACAACTTTTCTTTACAACTGCGCCCCTCAGGGAAACACACTTTTCAAGCTATCAGCCTAGTTTTTGGATCATCAGATCCCTTCCTCTTCTCTTAGTTTTTAACCCTTACTCAACTCTGGTTATCCCACTAGGGATTGAACCTTTCACACTTGCAGTTTGTCCCCAAACATGGGATTAAACTTTCTTTCCCACAGTTTGACCTGTATATGGGATTAATCTTTCTTCCCCGCAGTCTGACTTGCACATGGGATCGCGCTTTTCAACTTGTCCTGAGGGGTGAACTACGTCGACCTGATCTCCTTAATACACATGAGTACGTAGGCAATTATATTTTATATGGCCCGGCCGCAATAAAACAAAAACAACAAAAACACTGCTACACCCTTTTCCTTACAAAAACAAAAAAATAACAAAAATATTCCTACACATTTTCTGCCATAAACAACGTTGAACCTCTTACACCAGGTTCGAACTACGCAGACCTGATCTCCTCTTCAACAGGAGTACGTAGGCAGCCATTCATGGTTTGGTCTAACTCCCTACCAAAACATAAAAACTTGTCAACGGTACTGGGATCAAACTTCAATCCAACACATTTCACTGGCTTCAAACTAAAGGGATGGAATTACCTGAACTCCTCCTAAATAGGAGATTCGGCGACCATCTAAGGTGCGGTTGTACCTCAAAGAGCAACACCAATCTATAAGAGATGGAATTAACTAGGCTCCTCCTAAATAGGAGTACTGGCGACCATCTGTGGTGCGGTCAATCTTAGAGTGGAAAGTCACACTCCTATCCACATTTCTATATAGAAATCAGTCCCAAACCACCAAAGATGGTAGGGATATACACAGATTCAGATCCATTCTGAACTATCCAGAGACAACTCAATGTCCATCCAACAAGGAGGAGGTCAGAATACATTAAGATCATAAGCCCAGAAGAAGCAGGAAAATATCAAACAAGTATTCAGGCATATTTAAAAGGGAAGTGATCAAAAATATATTTCCCTGCTATATATAATATTGTTTGATATACACAATGTAAACTATACATGACAAAATGGCTAAGCTAGTATGTGCAGGAAAATATAAGGCTATCTACAGATCGGTATGCATACGAGCTAGCAGATCTAACATAGCATCTCTCTCAGGAGAAGGAGGTAATACTGTGGTCTCCTGTACAAGGATATCCACACGAGCCAGCAAGTCCGAGGCCATCTGTATGGTGACGCGATGCTCATCAATGTATGCACTCATCTTGGCAAGCATGCCAGTGGTAAGGGACCTCACTGTAGTACTATCTGTGACGGCTATGTCCCGAGCAGATATGGCACTATCCCGCTCAACTATCACTGCATCTCTGGCTGATCTGGCCTCATCCTGCTCAACAACAGCCACATCTCTACGAGTTAATGCCTCATCCATCTCTAATAGAGCTGCATCTCTCCCATCAAGAGCGGTCAACATTAGGGCTCTAGCCTGATCTCTCTCAAAGGTCATCAAACGAAGACTCTACTCAAAGTACTGTGCTGAATGCTGAATCACGACAATGCTAGTACTTGGAGAATCTAAGAGAGCTACTTGCAATCCAGTAAATGGCTCCTCCTCGGTGGGAGAATCACTGTCCTCCATGGGCTCTCCACCATCTGAAGCAATGCTCGGCACTGTGGATACTACCGCAGCCGATGAAATCTCTGTCTCCATCCACACAGAATACTCTAGCGAATAACCTGGATGGCTAACAGAAAAAGTAGCTATCTCAAGCTGATCCCAATAAGCATACACACGGGATCGGTCCTCTGCTGATAGATGGCGAGAAGCTAAGCGCTGACCTAATGCCCCATCGAAAGGATGAAAGTCCTGGAACTGGTCAAACTGCGACATCACAGCCAGTGGGTGGTAGGTAGTCATGCCCCTTAAACCAGCCAGATGGAGATAATCCATGCCAGAAGCATGAGTAATGAAACTGTATGGTGAATTGAGCCCTGAACAAGACAAGATAGCAAACAGATCTACAATATCAGCCAGGAAAACGGACCAAGATACAGGATTTGTACACTCCGTAGGCTGGAAGAAATACGACATAGCTATCTCATGGGTGAAACAATACCCGTGTCGTCTGAATGTGCCAATCGGTCTCAAGTGTGACATAAACCACAAGTATAGCATGACCGAACTGCCTGTGAATACCCTTGCAGGGTAAGTGCTACAAAATGTGGCTGACCTCAGTGTCTCTGCCATGATCATCGAAATAATGGTGCGACCCTCCTTGAGAGCTCTCGCTGCCATAACAACACCGATGTCCAACTCATCAATGTATCGTGGCATGTACACATATGATAATACACACAACATCAATGCATCCACTCTGGCCAAATTCCACTGGTTCTCTAGTATGGTGAAATCCCCAGAATACCGAGCATAGCTATCCTCATAGCCAAATCTGTCAATCAGAAAATGCTGGGATATCATGTGGCCGAATGTGATCTCATCCTGCAAAACTCTCCACCTCAGCCCCGTGAGAGTCATAAACTGCCGGCTCATATCACCAATGACCATATGCACGCAAGGTCTATCAAGTGGCAGCATTGTCAAACGTGCATACTCCTCCAAAGTCGGAGTTAACTCTTGGGTCCCAAACTGGAAAACCTGCCTCTCCAGTACCCAGCGCTCTAGCATGCCCTCCACAAATCCTGCTGGAACCTAAAACATCAAAAGGGTCATGGTACGCTGCAACAACTGATCTACGGTCACCCTATCTGGGGGTGACATACTATCATACCAATATCTCAGACAAAATGCCACCAATAATGGCGGGGTGTTATCTATGCTGTTGACTGTCGAAAAAGACATCTGTGTGGGCCGTATTATAATACCATCCAGGGGTCAATGCTGAATATCTCTAGACATACATACATATGCATAATATGATGCATGCATAATAGATAATAGATGACAATATGATGTAGGGAATAAAAGACAGTACATACATTCCTAAAAACATCATCATCTATATACATCATCTCTATACAACTAAAAATACAGGGAAATGCGGCACATAAGCCCTACTACTAACAAAGGCCTATCAAAAGAGATAACGAGAATATACATTAAAAGAATACAATGGTGTCAATATCTACATCATCAATCCTGTCCACCTGATGTAACTCCTCCTGAGTCACTGAATCTCTATCACCAGGGACGTCAGGCATATATAAAGGAGGATCTGCGCCGGCAAAGCCAAATGGGTCATCTGAGGGGCCAGCTTCTGCGCTGGAAGGATCAAACGAATATACCTCTGCCGGATCTCAGCCCCAATACTGGATAAAGAAATGTGCCCGGTCCAGTCACTGGGCCAAGCTGTCAATCTGTGTCACATGAGTCGGATCTCGGACACAGGCTAGCCAATCCGTTATCATCACGAATCTTAGAACCATATACCCTATGAACTGAGTGGCGCGGGTCTGGGCTCCAATGGTGCGAGGGATCCACCAATGCTGGAATACATCCTGAGTGCAAGGACCCTCTGATAATGCAAAACTGTTAACACCCAACAATGGGATATCAATGACGGGTGACTACGACACAGGCCAATAACACTTGGCAGGAGGCAAGATCGGTATACAAATCTCTCATGTGGTGCTCCTAATAGCACGCTTTCCTAAATAGAGCTCCCATCCTCTATTTGTGAAGAGAGGAACCCTACGGGTAGAAATTACGTACCCGACACCAGTCGGGTACCCATCGTCAAATCCAATGGCCAAATGCTCCCCAGAATATGAAATCCATGTGATGACATCCGCTGTTAACAACTCCAACTGTAGGTGCCAATGAGTGAAACCCTTAACTCCAGGGACCTTAGCCAGTATGGAATGATGCCATCGCCGTCCTCGTGGATAGGTATCCAACCCTAATACACTCACAGGATGTAAACATGGGAGCCTCTCATAGGCCCAAAACTGCCAACACAAAGGCAAACATCTGCTGTCAGTTAAAACTCTTAACCTGTACATGGTAAATGACAAGAAAAATACTTACCAACAGAAATGGGTAAAATCCTAACCAAACCTCGGTCAAGCCCTGCGAGCGCATACGCATGCCCTGAGGAAATAGGCAAAGGTGTAGGAGCCCCAATCATACTCTACAATACGGTCCACATGTCGCGTGGCACTGATCAAAGCGAATGACACCGTAGAAGAGTTATCTGCTATGAAGCAGCCCCTAATGATCATCAGGAACAATCGCCGAAGAATGCGATCTCTGACTCTAACATGAGCTGGTATGGGCTCACTCAATAGTCCACTCATAGCATCTATGCTCAAAGGACCAATACAGACAGTCCTACCCTTGAGCGCCTCCGTCGAAACTCCTAATAAGGATCTGATGGTAGTCGAGGTAATATCCGCCGTGCAAGGCACTGGCGCCCCTCCAAACTCCATAGTTGTGATAAATCGCCAATCCATCGACGTCATCATCACCTCACAATCCAGTAAATGGAGAGACTGAGTCTGGTGAAACCAACGCTCAGACAATGCCCTGAGGTAACCCCAGGGACAGCGGCGGGGAAGGATGAAAAAGAATTCCCCGAATCCCCAGTCATGCACAATAGCTCTATAGTCAGGATGCAGAGCCTGGTACATAGAGTGAATGTTGAACCAGTTCCCTCGAGCCTGTGTAAAGCCAAGAACCTGCAAAATACAGATCGACGTCAGAATTGTTTACTCCTCATCAATAGGAAAGAAGGAAGATTAAGATCTAACTTTATACCTCGTTAGCATGCAAATACATTAAGGGATGTCAACTCAAATCACCCAGAAGCTCTGGGTTTGCCACCTGAATACTAGGGAGGTCCCTATGGGGAACATGCACAGCAGGAGCGAGGTCCGCAACTGGAACATCCTCCTCCTCATCCTCGACATTCGGTACATTAACCCGGACTGGACGTATCACCGCCTCCACCAACCGACAAGGTTGTCTAACAGAACGGGGTCAAGGCACTTCAGAAGCCCTCCTCCGTACACCAGAAATGGTCATACGGTAACTACTTGGCGGATCTGGATCCATAATATCTGGACAACAAGTTTCTAAATCACCTCAGAAAGGGTGTGGTATCTTCTAACTTGGAGCTTTTCAAAATGCATTTAATTACTACATGCATGCATGCATTATTTTAACATACATCTACAGTAGAGTTAAAAATGCATGACTACTCAATGCCTACATTTTGAAATATTTTGCCATAGTTTCCTCTATAAATAGGACTATCCACATGCACATATGCATGACTAGGTGGAAATTCAGTAGCACACCTACCCACAGTCATATAAATACCATTTGCATTAAAAAATCAAAGTCATCAATCCATAAGGGTAACCTTATTACCATGATTACTTTACTTTTTCACCTTTGCTCATTTGTCCTCAAATAGGATAAGAAATAGCAGACAAAAGGTGTCAATTTGACTGTTTTAAAAGTCAAATTTTTTCACATGATTATGTTCAGCATAGTTTAATACTAACATTTACTATGTTGAATATTTTTTATCAAGTCATTTGAGCATACATAATCACTACTATGTGCTTAGATGCATTTCATGTGATAAGTCATTTTCTAACGGATAAAAAATGGAAAAAACTACATGCATACGTTACCAGGACAGTGTAGAACACTTGTACGGTGACAAAATTTGCAAAAAGACGTCCGAACGCAGCAGATCTGAAGAAGAGCTCTTGGATTTCCTTCGTGGTGCAACTTAAAAATGACTTATGAAAGCAACCTGCAGGACTTTAATATCCACGGTTAGCCGCAGGTCCATCTGCGGCTGCAGCAGGTGTACCTACAGCACCTCTACGTGGGTCCCACCCTTCCGGCTCGATCCAGTTTGAGTTGCAAAGGAGTTCTTACAAGCTGAAAAGGCCAAATCAGAGATAAAAATGCTACGCGATTAAGCAGAATAGCCTGAAATCCTTGTTCTTCTGGGCCCGACTGTGGCTTTCATATCATTCATTGGTATTAGCCCGAACATAGGGTATACTATACCGATGATCCAAGTCATTGCAGATCACATTCGGTAATACCTCACAGAGGTCCAATGCCGTCAATTCAGGGTCGTTGCCTTAATCTCCATAAGCAAATCCCCGACGGGGGTTACAACGCATGGTCATCTATCCACAAATAGATCCCAGGCAGGGGTTACAACGTATATTATTTATTGACACACATCAACGATGATCCAATGCGTATCCCTGACGGGGGTTACAACACATGTTCCACTGATACACACATCAGCGATGATCCAAGAGATCCCCGATGGGGGCTACAATGCATATTTTCTGTTGATGCACATGTCAATGAAGGTCAAGCAACCTTGACGTCAATTCAGCCGTTGGCAAGTAAACCCAATGTCGCATCAGAAACCATCCGATATGTCCTGGCGATACAAACTAGGGAGGATCAACATCATCGGGGAGGATCGATGATGGAATATGTTATACACATCCTCAAACAGACGAAGTTTTATCCCAAAGATCTCTTGCACATGAGAGGCACCTCTTTGGAGTAAAGTTTGTATCCAGGATTAAGGACTTTGGTGATAGCCCCAACGTCAACATCCTAATAGGTTTGGATCACACATCCAAGCTCGCCGTCATTACCATTACCGGTAGAAGCAACAGGGAGCCGGCAATCATCCCCAACATGTTGGAAAGCAATCCATATGCATCATACATTTACATCATATTGCTCCACATGACATCATATTTATCTGTTGCATTTCAAGTGTCTAGGATTCTTTATCCTGTAATAACCGTGAATTTTAAGTCACTATATATGTATGTACATTATTGATATTTAAAACTTTGTGTTATACATTGATTTAATATGTGACAACATATGTAAAGTGGTGCATGGGTCAGTTAACATGTATGCTATAGTTATGGATATATACATTTATAGATTTTATTAAAAATGAAAGCTTCGTAACCTAATTATACATTAGGTGAGACAATTAAATAACCTAAGGGTTATGGTGATAATGAGAGGTTAGTATTTAATATGTATACTAACTTAAGTGGATAATCTTATTATTTCAAGTGACTAATAATTTTAAACCTAATTCTTGTGAACCTAATTAGGTTATGAGCTAAAAGTCACATGTATAGGTAATTAAATTTCATAAGATTAAGAATGGAAACCCTAAATAATCAAATTGGGTAACATATATTAAAATTGCTAGACTATGTTTATTACATAGCCCAAAACAATTAAGGAGGAAGCCCAAATGAAATAACATGCAAACCAATACTTAGCCCACTTGATTAAGGGTATTTTAGACTTTTGATTAATCAAATTGTGCATTAAAATAAAAGCAAAATAGATGAGGTGATGGGGCTAGAATGACTGGCCATATTAGGCCTTTTAAGGCAACTAATTAAGCTAAGCAAGGTCTATTTGTAGTAACTCTTACACAAAAGGACATGGTTGTCAAGCTCCCATTGGTTGCCACTTTATTAAACATCCTTAATCATGATTAGACTAATTAAAGTGATAAGGCAAAGCTTCTATCCATGGGTTAAAGAAAGTATGGGGGATAATAGCTAGATACACTAAGTGTATCTATATTTTTTGTAAGTATCCTTTTACTTCATCTTTTCATTTCATTTCATTTCTTCTCTCATTCTTCCTCGTATAATTTTCTTCCAAGCTAGCAACTTCTAGAGAGAGAAAGGAGGAAGAGGTTCGACCATATATAGAGAGAGAGAGGAGTGCTAGTTTGTTCATGCATCCAAAGTTCATCACTTACTTTGGTAAATCAAGGAAGGTTGCCATTAAATCAAGGTATAATCTAACCTTCATCATCTTCTTCTACTTTGTTTTTTTTACTTAAGTTTTGTTGGGGTTATGAAAAAATACTCAAGATACCCTAGTCCTACATATCATCATGTATGGAACTAAGTGTCTTGAGTGTTAGATCAAAGGCTTAGATGAAAATATGAGCATATGCTCTTCAAGGGTGAAAACTCTTGTTTTATTCCACTAAATCTTGTGTAACTCAAGTTTTCCAACTTAGATTTGTGATCCGTCGAAGGGGGGGTGCTAGATACATGAGTTATCTAGTAAATTCAAGTGATAGAATACAAATCTAGCAATTTTTGAAACCTTTGGAACTAATTTCCCCAAAACAGCCCGCTTGAAATGTTAAGGGTTCAAAAACCCTAAATTAGTTTCTTTCCCGTTTTTCTTGGGTCTGTTTTGGATAGTTTCGTGTTCCTTAAAAATTTGGAAAAATTCACAGAGGTACCTTGAGAAGTTATCTACATGTAGGAAAAAGAACGGACACGTTTCAAGTTACAGATTGTGCGTAATGACTATTTCCGTAAAGGACTCCTAAAACTTTACCGTCGAATATCTCACTGTGTATACACTGGAAAATTCTGAAATTTTTACAATAGGTTCATATATGTTAGGAGAGCATACCTTGGAAATTCAAGATTTTTCTGAGCAAAACTCAATTTATTAAAAATGAAGCAAGATCCTAGTGTTTTGGGAACTTTAAAAATAGTAGATCATTTTCTAAAATTCTAGAAAAATTTGGGGATCCTTGTGGGTTCATATTCTGTCAAAATACAGAAGCTGAGAATTTTTGGAGTAAGTTTACTATTTTTTCTAAAAATGATTAAGTTATGAATAAAAGGAAATAAATAGTTAAATGATATCTTTAATAAGAAAAATGTGATTTTTATGCTTGAATACTCATACTATATCATATCATGACTATCTTAGAGCACTTTGGAAATTTATGATAAGAAATATTATTTATGACCTTTTATGGATACTAAATAAGAGGTTTAATAAGGATGAACGATTATAATAAATTGTTTATTAATCCAATAAATTATTAGAATATTATTATGATATTAACAATATTATAATATGATATTGATAAGTAAATAAAAATATTAAGATTAATTTTTTTTTAAAATATTATTAAATGGTTAATAATATTTGATTTAAGCATTGATAAATGATTAAAGTATTATTAAATGATTAATAATATTAGTAATGGAATAAGATAATATTAAATGATTAATAATATTAGTAAATGAATAAGACATTATTAAATGATTAATAATATTAGTAAATGAATAAAATATTATTAGATGATTAATAATATTAGTAAATGATTAATGATACTAAAGCATAAGTAAGATATTATTAAGGTAATAATATTAATGCATAATTAAAATATTATTAAGAGGATTAATAATATTAGTAAGATATTAAAATATTATTAAGATGTTAATAATATTAGTAAGCAAATGAAAGTATTATTAGGGAACTAATAATACTAAGAGGTGAATTAAATATTATCAAGATTAATAATATTACGTTGTTATTTAATAGTAACATTATCAAGACATGATAATATTTATAAGAACTAAATGTGATGTATAATATTTATGTGAATACATAATCTAAGGTTATACTATGACTAATTGAAAGATTAACTATAGGTCTCTCAAAGGAAGATAATTTAACTGCATAGTGGATATAAATTAATTGCGTAGCCGTAATATACAGACGAGACAAGTTTCCTAACTCAAACTCGAGTTATTATTTTCAAAGCATATTAGTGAATAATTATTGATGATTATTTACATCTATAATGATTATTGAAATTCGCACTTTGTGCAATTGAATTCCTGTTCTACTATTATTGAGCTGTGAATTAAATTAAAGTTCTTCAGTCATGAACTGTTTATGAGATAGATCTATGCTAATTGTATCAGCTAGATCAAACATGTTTAAATTTGTTAAATCAAATGTGTTTTAAAAAGCTGTTCTTATTAAATTGATATGATAAGAACTCTTGACTGAGAAAAGGAAGAATTTGATTAAGGCATGATATCAATGCCGGATTATTAAGTGTTTATGCATAAATCACGGGGTATGAAAGGCTGATCCCCTTGAATACCAAAACTTATTAAGAGGTCCAGTTTAAATGACTGAGAATCTTCGCAAATGTTCATGGTTATTTTAAAACCACTCAGTACACGTTATTCAATTTTTTGAATATTCAATTGTTGGTTATTAATTCACGTTCCTTCACAATCTCATATTATTATTGAACATCGAAAGCAAAACTTCTTTCCAGTCATGATATAGTTCCCTTGTGTATAAACTTGCTAAGCAAATTAATTGCTTACCCTTTCTATATCATGACATTTGCTAAGCCCGAAGGATCCAACACGAAAGACAAGGGCAAGGGCAAGGTCCAGGAGTAGCTTAGAATGAATGTTAATTTAATTATTATCTAATGGAATTTCTTATAAACCTTTTGTAATATGAATGGTGTGTTTAAAGTTAAGGTTATGAAAACCCTGTGACCATGTTATGAGACTTTATTATAATGAACAATGTATGTTTATTATTCCGTTATAGTTATAGAATGCTTGTGATGATGATAGATCGTGAGCATCGAATCTGAGGTTAGAGAACCTGGATTTGGGGGCGTTACATATCCTATCCATGCCATTGCATTGCATGAATATGATAAAGAGGGGCATCTGTAGACACTCAAAAATTTCTGCACACCTGTTACTAACATTGCAGGAGGACAGATTCGTCTTTCAGACATAACCCTAGAAGACATCTCACATCCAGTCCGGATACTACCAGAAGCTCAGTTTTAACCACGGAACACACACCGGGAGTATCAGTTCCAACCTCGGCGATAACTCCGAGGCCTGCAATTTTAATACCGAGAATTCCACTGGAGAAGACCGATTTATCCCAGAGATAACCCTGAGATATTCTGTCTCAGTCCCAACACTGGGAGTAGCAAATTCCAACCTTGGATATAACCCCAAGGAATGCAGTTCCGTAGATAACCCCGGAAATGCTTGTTTCAAATACATGCAATCAGCTTCAGAACACTCAGTGCTTACACCGAGGCACTCAGTACAAGACCTGACAATAATACTGGGAAGATAGGCACACCTCAGAGATGACACTGAGGACCTTCAACAGTTACAGCAGTCCAATCTCAGAGATAACCCTGAGCAACGTCTACTTTATCAGCCCAAACTGGAGATAACCCCAATGAGGGGCAAAGTCGTCATCTTGCCACCTTGAAGTCACATCACGCCATCTCAACATTTTAGACATACATTTCTACACAGCAATGTCCCACAAGAACCAAGGAAGTGAAATCCCGAGTGACTATTACGCAGGGTAACGGATAGAATTTGAAGCATGAAGACCGGAGGGCATGGTCCCATCTTCCTTACTTCGTACAACCTCTAATCCCATGTCATTACGTAACTCTCGATAACGGCGGTCCGAAATAGGTCCTACATATCTCAGTCGGATGCCCGGATTGCAATTCTAAAAGTTCGAGCGGACATCACGTTGCACGCGTACACGTACTTCGAGACGACGGGACCCGCGAAGCCCGGGGCACCCCGGGTAGCCGTAGGTACACCTGCGGCTCCCCCCTCTATAAATAGAGGGCTTGGGGTGGCCATTTTGAAAATAGAAGAAGGCGAGGAAGCCCTATCTAATTTGCTCTGTACACACCCCAAACTGAGTGCTTTCTCATTTTAAACACTTGTAAGCTCATATATAACTTTTCTTTACTTGCGGGAGCCGAGTGTTCATCCATTTCAAGTTATTAAAGTCTTCTTTGGCAGCCCACTGTAAGCCTTGTTACACATTTTAAAGCATTTCTCTTCATCTTTGCACACAATATTCTTCACGTTGAGAGTCGTGTTACGTGTGTATGCCCGGACTTTGGTCCGTGGTTTCATTTCAGTTTGTATATATATATACTTAGATATATATATTTTTATATATGGACTAACATTATCGAGTTATGCCTCGATTGAACCTAGACTTATGTCTAGAGCGTTTAACTACTTTAGCATATATATATATATATATATATATATATATATATATATATATATATATATATATATATATATATGAACTGTGTGTCGAACTCTGCTCGATGAGCCTAGACTTACGTTTGGTGCGTTTAAATCCTTTCGTATATATACATACTTATATATATGAACTGTGTGTCGAACTTTGTTCGATGAGCTTGAATTTTACATCCGGTGCGTTTACTGCTTATATATATATATATATATATATATATATATATATATATATATATATATATATATATATTTACATTTTCGCCCGCCTAGAGGACTTAAGCCGTAATTACAAACTTTTCAAAACTGTTATATGCTTGTGTGTGGATGTTGCATTTATATTTATGATGAATGTGTACGAATGCATTTCATTTTACTGCACTGCAATATATCTATCTGTGATATTAGTGCTTCGTACATGTCATCATTTTCATAAACGGTGAGACACGTTCTATATTAATGTATGTTGTGTGGTTCCTCCATCAGGAGGCTATCTTGTCGGTGTTTGATTATTGGACTCATAGGAAGACTAATTTCAACGAGGCTCAGGAAAGGCACCACCCAAATTCGCTCCAGTTGAAAGACCGGATTAACTTCCCGTTGAGTAAATTGCGATGATTTGGGAGCCTTCATGCCAAAAAGCCGCGAGAGAAGCCTAAGATAGGTCAGCCTCCGACAAATCAAATGTGGACGGAAGTCTCTTAATGCTTTCTCATTTCAAATTACTCGTAAAGTCAATTAATTGTAATTTACATTTCATATTCATCTCCATGTAATGAGAAATATTAAGAAATATGTGCATGTACATATTTAAACTAACATGTTATCCTGTATTACAAACAACTAACATTCGTTTTGCAGGATCATAATCCTAAAACGGACACATCACATAGCATGTAAACATTTACACAATCCCTAAAACTAAACTATGCAAGTTTTGTCGCAGGGAAGCATTCGGACCTATTACCCGGTCAAAATCCAAAAAGGTCGCAGGCATACAGCCAATCATGTCTTCATCTGACCAGTCTAATCCATTTTCTCGCGAAGAATTTGACGGATTAAGTAAACAAATTATAGATTTGACTGTTTTGCTTAAAGAACTACATCAATCTACTCAGGGTCCAAAGATACCCATACATGCTGAATCCTCTTCACAAGGAGGAATTCAAGGTTCTGATATAGCCATTGCAGTACCTGAATTGCAGTTGGATACGACCAACAAAAGTCACGATGCCGCCCATCTCACAATAGATCCAGACACCGGTGACATCAAAAAGAAAGTTCTTCAAATGGAAGAAACCCATCGTTCTATCAAATGAATTGGAGCACATGGGAGTGTCTCCTATGCTGATATTTGTATATTCCCAAGGGTGCATTATCCAAAAAAGTTCAAAACTCCTGACTTTGAAATGTATGATGGGTTAGGAGATCTTTACGCACACTTGAAGGTGTTTATTGGAGAACTTGGATCTTATGCAGAGGATGAGAAGCTCAGAATGCAGCTGTTCCAAAAGAGTCTGACTGGAGAAGCCCGCTCATGGTATACCATATTACACAATTCAAAGTTCCATAGCTGGGAAGAGCTAGCTCACGCCTTCCTTGCACAATACTGCTTCCAGTCTTAGATGGCTCCTGATAGGTACCAGATTACCAAGGTAAAGAAACAGTCCAATGAGTCTTTTAGAGAATATGTATGGTCAAAGGTGGAGGCGCCCTGCTGCTTAGGTGATTCCTTCTATGAGAGAGTCAGAAATGGTCATGACCTTCATCGACATAAAAGAAGCTCCTTTCTATGAAAGAGTCAGAAATGGTCATGACCTTCATCGACAGCTTTTATATATATAACTGTTTACTACTTTCATATAAATTGCGGTAATATGTGAGCTTTGGAATCATGTGATCATAGATTCAGTCTACTGAATCTAGATTCTGTTCCCGTGATGGACATTTTCAGCTGTAAGCAGCTTGTAAATTAATTCACGGTGTTCGGATGTCCTCCGATGGTTTTCATACCCATGAGGAATTCGGCATTGCTTTGTATATTATTTTCTCGAAATGCTTCGCATCTCGAAAATAAAAGCAATCAAGCTAAACATTTAATAATAAAATGAAAGTTTAAAAGGTCTCAATTACTATCGAGTATAAGGGTTTGAAAAACTTCTTTTACCAAACATCACTGATATATTTTGTTTAAAATTGAATTTTTACATAAATTCAAACCCTGTGTATATAGGTGCGAATGAGGCCTCACACTACTTCCAAATAATAGCACATTGACCCACACACACACACACACACACACATTCATATAATAGTTTCATGAAAAGTGGCGGTCACCGTGGCAACACGGATGTCGGGGGGTGCCTAACACCTTCCCTCCGCATAAGCAAGTCCCCGGACCCTAATGAATCTCGGTTTCACCGACCTTTTTAGCAATGTCACATCACTGAGTCAATGTGCAAACCTTTTCTAGGTTTAAAAAACCAACTGGCGACTCTTAACAGTCCATCGTCGACATTACACATGTCGTAATGATGAGTATAAAATATGTTATATTTTTATTCCTTAATACTTAATCTTTTGTATTTATTTTGTGCCTAAATAAACTCATTATTCTTATATTTTTATTTTAGGTACAATTGAAGGGGTTCATGATTTTGAAAATAAATTGGAGGAGGTTTACGGGATTCCTAGCAAATCAAGGATTCAATAATTAGTATCATAAATGGATTTGGATTCACGCGGCAATGAGTTTAAGCACATGGCAATTGTGGGATTTAATTCCAATTTCAAATCTGAATTTTGGATTCTAGAAGAATAGTTTTTACAATTCTATTGTAATTAAGATTTCTTTTAGACTAAGATTTATTTCCAAATTGAATTCTATTTCTTTATAGAAATTGGTGTAATCTGTAATTCCTTTTAGGATTTGGATTTCTACTTCCTATAGGATTTAGGACTTTTTCTAGCACTATAAATAGAGGATGAGAGTCAAGGTTTTATTCATTCAATCATCTACTACATTCTCTCATCTACAACATTGGAGGATTGAAGACATGAGCTAAGTACTTTTTATTCAGTTCTAAGGGATGTTGAACCTTATTTATAATTAATGGTTAATTGAGTATTCATTATTTATTCCTTCTCACATGAAATTCATTCTTGATAATCTGCTTTAATTTCTGAATGCTATTTGGCTTAACTGATTTGATTTCTGCAGGATTGAGTTGGTTAACGAATATCATATGCTAGATCAAGGAATAATATTACGTGTAATTGATATTGTTTCTAATCACAAGTAGTAATTAGTAATACATGATTGTGGACAAGCTTTTGAGTATTGGTATGATTATCGGAAGACAAGTTAAATAATCCGAGCTTATGTGTTTGTTACTTGGAATAGTCTAATTCCCTAGTTCTTAATGCTGCTATTATATTAAATTTAGAGAGCTTGTTCTAGGTTATATAATTGTTAAAATCTTGTGAAGAGCTTGTTTCATTGAGTGACAATCTAAGGGGAGTTTCAGGTAGCAGAGCTTGTTGTTACCTAGGGCTATTAGTTTCATTGAAGGATAAATAATGTTACACTTGACTAATCCATTTTTGTAAAAAGGTGATACTGAACTGAAGAACTGAAGCTTTTTATTCATTGTTTATTCTTATTAGTTTAATCTTGTTAATTTAGTTAATTAATTAAAAATCCCCTTTTCATTAGAAATCATAGGATAAATATAAAACAAATCACTCTCTGTGGGATCGATCCTTGCTTACTACTGTGCAAATTGTTTGAATTTGTAAAGTGAAAGTAAGGTTAATTTAGGAGTGTAAACGACAGCTCCCACGTAACTTTTTCACTTGTTTTTTCAAAAAATTTCACCTAACATGAGAACACAAAAGAACAGGTAACGAAAAGGGACAAATAAAAATCCCGACATCGATAGGTGGCGACTCTTTTGGGGATACCAGTAAGAGGTCTTAAGCCGCTATTACAAACTTTTCAAAACTGTTATATGATTGTGTGTGGATGTTGCATTTACATTTATGATAAATGTGTACGAATGTATTTCTTTTTACTGCACTGCAATATATCTATCTGTGATATTAGTGCTTCGCACATGTCATCATTTTCATAAACGGTGAGACACGTTGTATGTGAATGTATGTTGTGTGGTTCCTCCACTAGGAGGCTATCCTGTCGGTGTTTGATTATTGGACTCGTAGGAAGACTAATTTCAACGAGGCTCAGGAAAGGCACCACCCAAATTCGCTCCAGTTGAAAGACCGGATTAACTTCCCGTTGAGTAAATTGCAATGATTTGGGAACCTTCATGCCAAAAAGCCGCGAGAGAAACCTAAGATAGGTCAGCCTCTGATAAATCAAATGCGGACGAAAGTCTCTTTATGCTTTCTCATTTCAAATTACTCGTAAAGTCAATTACTTGTAATTTACATTTCATATTCATCTCCATGTAATGAGAAATATGAAGAAATATGTGCATGTACATATTTAAATTAACATGCTATCCTGTATTACAAACAGCTAACATTCGTTTTGCATGATCATAATCCTAAAACGGACACATCACATAGCATGTAAACATTTACACAATCCCTAAAACTAAACTATACAAGTTTTTGTCGTAGGGAAGCATTCAGACCTATTACCCAGTCAAAATCCAAAAAGGTCGCAGGCATACAACCAATCATGTCTTCATCTGACCAGTCTAATCCATTTTCTCGTGAAGAATTTGACGGATTAAGTAAACAAATTATAGATTTGACTGTTTTGCTTAAAGAACTACATCAATCTACTCAGGGTCCAAAGATACCCATACATGCTGAATCCTCTGCACAAGGAGGAATTCAAGGTTCTGATATAGCCATTGCAGTACCTGAACTGCAGTTGGATTTGACCAACAAAAGTCACGATGTCGCCCATCTCACAGTAGATCCAGACACCGGTGACATCAAAAAGAAAGTTCTTCAAATGGAAGAAACCCTTCGTTTTATCAAAGGAATTGGAGCACATGAGAGTGTCTCCTATGCTGATCTTTGTATATTCCCTGGGGTGCATTATCCAGAAAAGTTCAAAACTCCTAACTTTGAAAAGTATGATGGGTTAGGAGATCTTTACGTACACTTGAAGGTGTTTATTGGAGAACTTGGATCTTATGCAGAGGACGAGAAGCTCAGAATGCAGCTGTTCCAAAAGAGTATGACTGGAGAAGCCCGCTCATGGTATACCATATTAGCAATTTAAAGATCCATAGCTGGGAAGAGCTAGCTCACACCTTCCTTACACAATACTGCTTTCAGTCTCAGATGACTCCTGATAGGTACCAAATTACCAAGGTAAAGAAACAGTCCAATGAGTCTTTTAGAGAATTTGTATGCTCAAAGGTGGAGGCGCCCTGCTGCTCAGGTGATTGCTTCTATGACAGAGTCAGAAATGGTCATGACCTTCATCGACATACAAGAAGCTCCTTTCTATGAAAGAGTCAAAAATGGTCATGACCTTCATCGACAGGATTTATATATATAACTTCTTACTGCTTTCATATAAACTGCGGTATCATGTGAGCTTAGGATTCATGTGATCACAGATTCAGTCTACTGAATCTAGATTCAGTTCCCGTGATGGACAATTTCAGCTGTAAGCAACTTGTAAATTTATTCACGGTGTTCGAATTTCCTCCGATGGTTTTCATACCCATGAGGAATTCGGCCTTGCTTTGTATATTATTTTCTCAAAGATGCTTCGCATCTCAAAAATCAAAGCAATATAGCCGAACATTTAATAATAAAATAGAAGTGTAAAAGGTCTCAATTACTATTGAGTATAAGGGTTTGAAAAACCTCTTTTACCAAATATCACTGCTATATCTTTCTTAAAACTGAATTTTTATATAAATTCAAACCCTGTGTGTATAGGTGCGAACGAGGCCTCGCACTACTTCCAAATAACAGCACATTGACCCACACACACTGATGAGTAGGTTTTATACCTATGAATCCGATATTATTAAACTTAATTATTGCTATCTTTAATTGTTTTTTAGTATCTTTTTATGTGTTTTGTGTTTATTTCTTTTAGGTGGGAGCTGGAGGGACAAATTGGTCATTTGAGAGAAGAAAAAGGTCAAAAATCATGAAAATTAGAGCTGAGTGGCATTTTTGTAATTACGCTGTCCTGAGCAAGCGCCTAGGCACTTGGAAATGGCCTATGTTGAGCGCCTAGGTGCTCATGTGCGGAAAAAGGAGAGTTTTTCTATTGCTAAGTGGGTTTTTGAAGTCAACAAGGAATCTAAAAAGAGGCTAGATCTAATACAAATAGGGGAGGACTTTAGAAAAGGGGCACAACTTAATTTCTCAAGATTTTTGCAGAGAGAACAACGAAGGAAAACACGAAGGAGAATTGCAAGGGTTGAAGATTAAAGAGAGATTATTGGAGCAAATTCAGAGTTTCTTCTTTTCTTCTCTAGTTTTTTCTTTTGTAATTATCTGGGATGTTTGGATTATTCATCTGGATGATGTTTTTCTTTATTATTATCATGAACTAAATTTTCATTAAGATTGCAACGGAACTTGGTATGAAGTTTAAATTAAATCTTCCCATTGAATGAAAGTTGGTTTTTATTGAATTATTTATTATATCTTTTGCTTATTGATTAATTGTTTGGCCAACAATTACTGTGACAATCTATATAAAATTGGAAGATGGAATATAGATTGAGATCTGGATATGATAACATCTGTTCATATAATCTGAATAGGGTTAATATGATTAGCATGTAGGATAGAAATATACCTATGTGTCTTTTGTATCCATTGAAAGAATTTGTGCATAAAACCCTAATTAACTTGATTCACATAGGAATATAGTGAGTTGATTAAATGGGGTGTTCCTTGTAATTCTGTGTCTTAAGGATTGGAGTTAGGAGGATTTGTTCACGTGTTTTGGAAAAAGTGTGTGAATTAGTTCTATAAAGCATTCTTGGATAATGATTCATATTAATTAATTGATTTAAATGGGAAGTAAATTGGTTTAAATGAAATACTAAGGGAAGTTGTAATCTTAATCTGTTAAATCTGCAGTTATTCTTGTGAAATTCTTATTTTAATTATTAGTTTTGTTAAGTTTAATTTTCAAATCATAAACAAAATTTTGTAGTTTAAAATAGGATTAATTGCATTAAAATTAGTAATTGATAAATATTAGTCTATTTCCTCGTGGGAACGATATCCTTGATTGCTGAATATTACAATTGAACGCGTATACTTGCGTGTTAAAGTGCTATTAAAAAATTATAGGCAACAAGTTTTTGGCGCCGCTGCCGGGGAAATTAGTTTAATATTTTGTCATTATTAATTTCAATCAAATTAATCTTAATTTAAATTTATTTTATTTTATTTTATTTCTCTCTCTAGTCTAATTCTTTTTCAGGTACCATGGACAACTATGACTATCATTGGCCATATTCGAGAATGACTCGGCCAAGGGAGGCAGAGAATTATGGACTCGATGAATTGTCAGCACAATTTGGGACACTTTCGAGGAATATTAACGCTTCATCAGCACAACTTATTCAAAGTGTAGCGGTAATATATGAGTATTGTGGTGGAAACCATCCGAGTCATCAATGTGCCATCAGTTTCGAGTCGGTACAATATAGTGGCAACATGGACGATTACCCTAATAATTATGAATATTCCAGTAATTATCATCATGGCTGGGGGAATCCGCTAAAGTTTTCATGGAGCGATGACAATCTGGCCCAACCCTTTGCTCCAAGCCAATCATACACTCCTAAATTACCAGTTCAAGCTCCTAATCATGAAGAAGAAAGGATTTTAAACTTGGAGGAACTTATTTCCAAGTTCATGGTTTTGATTGAGGAGCAGACGAATAGTCAGGAGATGTCGATTCAAAATCTTGAGAACCAGGTGGGACAACTTTTCAATGCCATTATCAATCGCCCTCAAGGTGAAGTGTCATGCAACATGGTTCCCGAGACTGATGGATTTCCCTTGCTAAATCTGGAACCGGATGTGCCAAAAGAAAAGGACGTGGAAAGGGAGGGGACAAGTGGGGAGCAGGAAAAGAAGGTCGCCAAAGATCTAGCCTTGAGTTCCGACATAGATGAACTGATTTTGATAGTGCCCCATATATCTTCTCCACCAAAGTTTAAGGATCCGACTAGATTTGCAATCTCGTGCCCAATTGGTAGCCATTTTTTCGATAAAGCTATATATGACATGGAAACTAGCTTAAAGTTGGTGCCATGGTGTGAAGAGAATGGGAAGAGTGATGAAGAACCAGTTGTTCTGGAAAAGCTTCAAAGCAAAAATTCGTTCACAGATACAACTCGAAAAATGCCTAGTTATTTGAAGGTTGTAAAAGAGAATCTACCTAAAAAGAACAAGCTAGGTGAATTTGAATCAATAACCCTTACTGATGGGAAACTTTTGGAAGTTATGTTATTACTAATGGATGGAGGGTTTCTCAATTTTCGAAGGGGAATTGGATAGAGAAAGTTGAAGGAGTCGGGCTGAGGACGTTAAACTAAGCGCTCACTGGGAGGCAACCTAGACTTACATTTTATCTCCTTAAATTTTAGTTCCTTAATTTTATTTTAGTATTTTATTTCATTTAGATATATATTTTATCTTAGTTTAGGGTTGTATGTTTAGTTGTAATCTCCTTGCAAATGATAACTGAGAATTGGATTCATGGCTTGCAGGTTAGAAGGATAAAAGAGCACAAATTTTGGCTAAGGCTAGCCCAAGCGCCTAGGCGCCCAAAACAAGCCTATTCCAAGCGCCTAGGCGCTTAACTGCAAAATGCCCAGACAAGCCCAAGCGCCTAGGCGCCCACTCCAAGCCATTTTCAAGCGCCTAGGCGCTCACCATCACCATCAGATTCTGGTCCCAAGCGCCTAGGCGCTCCAACCTTCACAATTTCAAGCGCCTAGGCGCTCTACCTGTGCACATGAAAAAAATAAAGCCCTAAGTAAGGCAATTCTAATTCAAACCCAATTCCTTTCACTCCTAATTCAAAAGAAACTCCTTCCAAGCCCTTGCACCACAATAACACCAACTCTTACACTCTCCCAATCAAAATCTAATTCATCTTCTCCAAACCACAATCAAGAAAAAAGCAAGCTAAAGTCAACTTCTTTATCTCCTACTTGGATTCCATCTGCAACAATTTAAAGCAAAGTTCAAGCTTCAAGATTTTCTCTAAACCAAGTTTGGGGGAGGTTCACACAGGGGTCTAAGCCTGCAAGTGATTGGCGCTCCATAACAGTTCCCACCACCTCCACCCTTGTCCGTGTACCTTCCCGACTGACTTAGCTCCTGAGGATGATGCTAATACAGAAGAAGTAGATGATGCTGATGAAGAGTAAAGCTTCAATCTTTCAGGGAAGTCCTCAATGCCTAATTTCTTATGTTTTTTTTATATACAATGAGGACATTGCATATGTTAAGTTTGGGAGTTCATCCAGTTCCAGCTGCATTCATTTAGTATAACTTATTCATTGCAGTTCTAGTTGCATTCATTTAGTATAACTTATTAATTTTGTAGTTTTTCATGTAGTTTTCATTCGAATTTTAAAAAAAAAATTTAATAACATGTTCCAGCTGTTAGATAGTTTAAGTCTGTTTTGGCTAATGATGAGATTGAAATTGAGTAGACAAGTATAGTATTGACTGTTAAGACTTTGATGTGATTTCTTGTCATGATTTGAATCTTTACCTGTTTGAAACTGATATAATAAGGATAGCACAGTAAAAACAACTATGTTGACTGATTGAGTCTAAATTGACACGTAATGGACTTCTTGAGGATAATACTAGTTTGAATGAATGAAAGACATGAATAGGCGTAGATGACTGAATTTAGACAAAAACTTAAGTTTGGGGGAATATTTGGGGTACATAAGCTAAAAAAAAATGAAATGAAAAAAAAAAGATATTGAGTTGAATAAATTAAGTCCTGTGGTAGGTCGAGAATAAGCGTGAAATACACTCCTCCCCATAAACACAGGTATGAGATGGAGCGTAAAACGCACTCACTATCCATCATTGAAAAAAAAAGAAGAGAAAACGGGAAAAGAAAAAAAAAGCCCCCGTAATGATAAGTAAAGCATAAGTATCCCAGATTGGACTCTTGAATTTGGTGGATGTTTGACTTTAGTTGGATCTAGCTTGTTCGCGAATTTTGTGAGTTTACACTGTATGATGCCTTTAAAGAGATCTAGTATGTGTTGTATTTAGCATTATATTAGTTAGCATTGTTGTTGAGCACACACGCACTATATCAGTAATGACAGGGTAAGATTTGATGATTGACTAGGAAATTATTGATCTGTTTTAGTATGTTGTACTAGCATGTTTATTATGATTTCTCTGAGGCTTGATGAATAGATTTTGTTCTGTTTGGCTGTTGGAATTTTAGGCATGTAGATATTTGCATTTGCATTTGCATTGCATATTTAGTTATTGCATTGTGTTTTGTTGCTTGGGGACAAGTAATTGGTTAAGTTTGGGGGTATTTGATGAGTAGGTTTTATGCCTATGAATCCGATATTATTAAACTTAATTATTGCTATCTTTAATTATTTTTTAGTATCTTTTTATGTGTTTTGTGTTTATTTCTTTTAGGTGGGAGCTGGAGGGACAAATTGGTCATTTGAGAGAAGAAAAAGGTCAAAAATCATGAAAATTAGAGCTGAGTGGCATTTTTGTAATTACGCTGTCCTGAGCAAGCGCCTAGGCGCTTGGAAATGGCCTATGTTGAGCGCCTAGGCGCTCATGTGCGGAAAAAGGAGAGTTTTTCTATTGCTAAGTGGGTTTTTGAAGTCAACGAGGAATCTAAAAAGAGGCCAGATCTAATACAAATAGGGGAAGACTTTAGAAAAGGGGCACAACTTAATTTCTCAAGATTTTTGTAGAGAGAACAACGAAGGAAAACACGAAGGAGAATTGCAAGGGTTGAAGATTAAAGAGAGATTATTGGAGAAAATTCAGAGTTTCTTCTTTTCTTCTCTAGTTTTATCTTTTGTAATTATCTGGGATGTTTGGATTATTCATCTGGATGATGTTTTTCTTTATTATTATCATGAACTAAATTTTCATTAAGATTGCAACGGAACTTGGTATGAAGTTTAAATTAAATCTTCCCATTGAATGAAAGTTGGTTTTTATTGAATTATTTATTATATCTTTTGCTTATTGATTAATTGTTTGGCCAACAATTACTGTGATAATCTATATAAAATTGGAAGATGGAATATAGATTGAGATCTGGATATGATAACATCTGTTCATATAATCTGAATAGGGTTAATATGATTAGCATGTAGGATAGGAATATACCTATGTGTCTTTTGTATCCATTGAAAGAATTTGTGCATAAAACCCTAATTAACTTGATTCACATAGGAATATAGTGAGTTGATTAAATGGGGTGTTCCTTGTAATTCTGTGTCTTAAGGATTGGAGTTAGGAGGATTTGTTCACGTGTTTTGAAAAAAGTGAGTGAATTAGTTCTATAAAGCATTCTTGGATAATGATTCATATTAATTAATTGATTTAAATGAGAAGTAAATTGGTTTAAATGAAATACTAAGGGAAGTTGTAATCTTAATCTGTTAAATCTGCAGTTATTCTTGTGAAATTCTTATTTTAATTATTAGTTTTGTTAAGTTTAATTTTCAAATCATAAACAAAATTTTGTAGTTTAAAATAGGATTAATTGCATTGAAATTAGTAATTGATAAATATTAATCTATTTTCTCGTGGGAACGATATCCTTGCTTGCTGAATATTACAATTGAACGCGTATACTTGCGTGTTAAAGTGCTATTAAAAAATTATAGGCAACACACGCACACACATTCATATAACAGTTTCGTGAAAAGTGGCAGTCACCATGGCAACACGGATGTCGGGGGTGCCTAACACCTTCCCTCCGCATAAGCAAGTCCTCGGACCCTAATGAATCTCGGTTTCACCGACCCTTTTAGCAATGTCACATCACTGGGTCAATGTGCAAACCTTTTCTCGGTTGTGTTGGTACAACTAGTTAAAAAA
Source organism: Panax notoginseng (assembly GCA_016801055.1). Classification (NCBI taxonomy): domain Eukaryota; kingdom Viridiplantae; phylum Streptophyta; class Magnoliopsida; order Apiales; family Araliaceae; genus Panax; species Panax notoginseng. Next base: position 90,746,366 of record CM029014.1, read on the forward strand.
CTAACTGGCTACTCTTAACAGTCCATCGTTGACATTAAACATGTCGAAACTTTTTTACTTGTTTTTTCATACAAATCTCACCTAACATGAGAACACAAAAGAATAGGTAACGAAAAGGGACAAATAAAAATCTTGACATCGACAGGTGGCTACTCTGTTGGGGATAACAGTAAGAGGACTTAAGCCGCTATTACAAGCTTCTCAAAACTGTTATATGCTTGTGTGCGGATGTTGCATTTACATTTATGATGAATGTGTACGAATGTATTTCATTTTACTGTACTGCAATATATCTATCTGTGATATTAGTGCTTCGCACATGTCACCATTTTCATAAACAGTGAGACACGTTGTATGTGAATGTATATTGTGTGGTTCCTCTACCAGGAGGCTATCCTATCGATGTTTGATTATTGAACTCGTAGGAAAACTAATTTCAACGAGGCTCAGGAAAGGCACCACCCAAATTCGTTCCAGTTGAAAGACCGAATTAACTTCCCGTTGAGCAAATTGCGATGATTTGGGAGCCTTCATGCCAAAAAGCCGCGAGAGAAACCTAAGATAGGTCAGCCTCTGATAAATCAAATGCGGACGAAAGTCTCTTCATGCTTTCTCATTTCAAATTACTCGTAAAGTCAATTACTTGTAATTTACATTTCATATTCATCTCCATGTAATGAGAAATATGAAGAAATATATGCATGTACATATTTAAATTTACATGCTATCCTGTATTACAAACAGCTAACATTCGTTTTGCAGGATCATAATCCTAAAACGTACACATCACATAGCATGTAAATATTTACACAATCCCTAAAACTAAACTATACAAGTTTTTGTAGCAGGGAAGCATTCGGACCTATTACCCGATCAAAATCCAAAAAGGTCGCAGGCATACAGCTAATCATGTCTTCATCTGACCAGTCTAATCCATTTTCTCGCGAAGAATTTGACGGATTAAGTAAACAAATTATAGATTTGACTGTTTTGCTTAAAGAACTACATCAATCTACTCAGGGTCCAAAGATACCCATACATGCTGAATCCTCTGCACAAGGAGGAATTCAAGGTTCTGATATAGCCATTACAGTACCTGAACTGCAGTTGGATACGACCAACAAAAGTCACGATGCCGCCCATCTCACAGTAGATCCAGACACCGGTGACATCAAAAAGAAAGTTCTTCAAATGGAAGAAACCCTTCGTTCTACCAAAGGAATTGGAGCACACGAGAGTGTCTCCTATGCTGATCTTTGTATATTTCCTGGGGTGCATTATCTAAAAAAGTTCAAAACTCCTGACTTTGAAAAGTATGATGGGTTAAAAGATCCTTACGCACACTTGAAGGTGTTTATTAGTGAATTTGGATCTTATGCAGAGGACGAGAAGCTCATAATGCAGCTGTTCCAAAAGAGTCTGACTGGAGAAGCCCGCTCATGGTATACCATATTAGACAATTCAAAGATCCATAGCTGGGAAGAGCTAGCTCATGCCTTCCTTACACAATACTACTTCCAATCTCAGATGGCTCCTGATAGGTACCAGATTACCAAGGTAAAGAAACAGTCCAATGAGTCTTTTAGAGAATATGTATGCTCAAAGGTGGAGGCGCCTTGCTGCTCAGGTGATTCCTTCTATGACAGAGTCAGAAATGGTCATGACCTTCATCGACATACAAGAAGCTCTTCTCTATAAAAGTGTCAGAAATGGTCATGACCTTCATCGACAACTTTTATATATATAACTGCTTACTGCTTTCATATAAACTACGGTATCATGTGAGCTTAGGAATCATGTGATCACAGATTCAGTCTACTGAATCTAGATTCTGCTCCCGTGATGTACATTTTCAGCTATAAGCAGCTTATAAATTTATTCACGGTGTTCGAATGTCCTCCGATGGTTTTCATACCCATGAGGAATTCGGCATTGCTTTGCATATTATTTTCTCGAAGATGCTTCGCATCTCAAAAATAAAAGCAATATAGCCGAACATTTAATAATAAAATGGAAGTGTAAAAGGTCTCAATTATTATCGAGTATAAGGGTTTGAAAAACCTCTTTTACCGAACATCACTGCTATATCTTGCTTAAAACTGAATTTTTATATAAATTCAAACCCTGTGTATATAGGTGCGAACGAGGCCTCGCACTACTTCCAAATAACAGCACATTGACCCACACACACACACACACACATTTATATAATAGTTTCGTGCAAAGTGGCGGTCACCATGGCAACACGGATGTCGGGGGTGCCTAACACCTTCCCTCCGCATAAGCAAGTCCTCGGACCCTAATGAATCTCGGTTTCACCGACCCTTTTAGCAATGTCACATCACTGGGTCAATGTGCAAACCTTTTCTCGGTTGTGTTGGTACAACTAGTTAAAAAACTAACTGGCTACTCTTAACAGTCCATCGTTGACATTAAACATGTCGAAACTTTTTTACTTGTTTTTTCATACAAATCTCACCTAACATGAGAACACAAAAGAATAGGTAACGAAAAGGGACAAATAAAAATCTTGACATCGACAGGTGGCTACTCTGTTGGGGATAACAGTAAGAGGACTTAAGCCGCTATTACAAGCTTCTCAAAACTGTTATATGCTTGTGTGCGGATGTTGCATTTACATTTATGATGAATGTGTACGAATGTATTTCATTTTACTGTACTGCAATATATCTATCTGTGATATTAGTGCTTCGCACATGTCACCATTTTCATAAACAGTGAGACACGTTGTATGTGAATGTATATTGTGTGGTTCCTCTACCAGGAGGCTATCCTATCGATGTTTGATTATTGAACTCGTAGGAAAACTAATTTCAACGAGGCTCAGGAAAGGCACCACCCAAATTCGTTCCAGTTGAAAGACCGAATTAACTTCCCGTTGAGTAAATTGCGATGATTTGGGAGCCTTCATGCCAAAAAGCCGCGAGAGAAACCTAAGATAGGTCAGCCTCTGATAAATCAAATGCGGACGAAAGTCTCTTCATGCTTTCTCATTTCAAATTACTCGTAAAGTCAATTACTTGTAATTTACATTTCATATTCATCTCCATGTAATGAGAAATATGAAGAAATATGTGCATGTACATATTTAAATTAACATGCTATCCTGTATTACAAACAGCTAACATTCGTTTTGCAGGATCATAATCCTAAAACGTACACATCACATAGCATGTAAATATTTACACAATCCCTAAACCTAAACTATACAAGTTTTTGTAGCAGGGAAGCATTCGGACCTATTACCCGATCAAAATCCAAAAAGGTCGCATGCATACAGCTAATCATGTCTTCATCTGACCAGTCTAATCCATTTTCTCGCGAAGAATTTGACGGATTAAGTAAACAAATTACAGATTTGATTGTTTTGCTTAAAGAACTACATCAATCTACTCAGGGTCCAAAGATACCCATACATGCTGAATCCTCTGCACAAGGAGGAATTCAAGGTTCTGATATAGCCATTACAGTACCTGAACTGCAGTTGGATACGACCAACAAAAGTTACGATGCCGCCCATCTCACAGTAGATCCAGACACCGGTGACATCAAAAAGAAAGTTCTTCAAATGGAAGAAACCTTTCGTTCTATCAAAGGAATTGGAGCACATGAGAGTGTCTCCTATGCTGATCTTTGTATATTCCCTGGGGTGCATTATCCAGAAAAGTTCAATACTCCTGACTTTGAAAAGTGTGATGGGTTAGGAGATCCTTACGAACACTTGAAGGTGTTCATTGGAGAACTTGGATCTTATGCAGAGGACGAGAAGCTCGGAATGCAGTTGTTCCAAAAAAGTCTGACTGGAGAAGCCCGCCCATGGTATACCAAATTAGACAATTCAAAGATCCATAGTTGGGAAGAGCTAGATCACGCCTTCCTTACACAATACAACTTCCAGTCTCAGATGGCTCCTGACAGATACCAGATTACCAAGGTAAAGAAACAGTCCAATGAGTCTTTTAGAGAATATGTATGCTCAAAGGTGGAGGCGCCTTGCTGCTCAGGTGATTCCTTCTATGTCAGAGTCAGAAATGTTCATGACCTTCATCGACATACAAGAAGCTCTTTTCTATGAAAGAGTCGTAAATGGTCATGACCTTCATCGACATCTTTTATATATAACTACTTACTGCTTTAATATAAACTGCGGTATCATGTGAGCCTAGGAATCATGTGATCACAGATTCAGTCTACTGAATCTATATTCAGTTCCCGTGATGGACATTTTCAGCTGTAAGCAGCTTGTAAATTTATTCACGGTGTTCGGATGTCCTCTGATGGTTTTCATACCCATGAGGAATTCGCCACTGCTTTATATATTATTTTCTCGAAGATGCTTCGCATCTCGAAAATGAAAGCAATCAAGCCGAACATTTAATAATAAAATGGAAGTGTAAAAGGTCTCAATTACTATCGAGCATAAGAGTTTGAAAAACCTCTTTTACCAAACATCGCTGTTATATCTTGTTTAAAACTGAATTTTTACATAAATTCAAACCCTGTGTATATAGGTGCGAACGAGGCCTCACACTACTTCCAAATAACAGCACATTGACCCACACACACACAAACACATTCATATCACTGTTTTGTGAAAAGTGGCGATCACCGTGATAACACGGATGTCGGGGGGTGCCTAACACCTTCCTTCCGCATAAACAAGTCATCGGACCCTAATGAATCTCGGTTTTACCGACCCATTTAGCAGTGTCACATCACTGGGTCAATGTGCAATCCTTTTCTCGGTTGTATTGGTACAACTAGTTAAAAAACTAACTTGCGACTCTTAACGGTCCATCGTCGACATTACCCATGTCAGACCTTTTTCACTTGTTTTTTCAAACAAATCTCACCTAATATGAGAACACAAAAGAACAGGTAACGAAAAGGGACAAATAAAAATCCCGACATCGACACTCCTCTTTCAATGATTTCTCTAATTAAATGAAACCATTGCAACACGTGTTTAAATTTCTAATGAGACTTGGGTTTCTTAGCCTGTGCAACAGCTCCGGTGTTGTCACGGTATAAAGGTACCGCTCCTCTAATGCTAGAAACCACGCCAAGTTCGGTGAAAAACTTCTTCATTCAAATAACCACTTTTTCAGCTTCACCTGCAGCTATATACTCTGCCTCTACCACTGAATCAACAAGTGTTTGCTGTTTGGAACTCTTCCAACTCATTGCGCCACCGTTCAAGGTAAACACATACCTCGAAACAAATTTATTATCATCTTGGTTCATTTGAAAGCTTGAGTTTGTGTAGCCTTCTAGTTTTAATTCAGACCCACCGTAGACAAGAAATACATCCTTAGTTCTTCTTAAGTACTTTAGGATGTTTTCACTGCCTTCCAGTGCTCTTCTCCTGGATTTGATTGATATCTACTTGTTACACTAAGTGAATGAGTGACATTTGGTCTAGTACATGTCATACCGTACATGATAGATCTTATCACTGAAGCATAAGGAATCTTACTCATACGGTCTCTCTCCTCAGGTGTGACACCCCCAAATCTAGGTACTTTATTTTCACAGGATTTGGTGCTCACTATCCAAACATTCATGCTATCTACCCAAAAAATAAAATTTAATCCATAATCCTCCCTTTAAATAGGGATACATCATTAAAATTCAAAAACATCCCAGGTTATTTAACCTTTAAACATCATTCAAATGCGGAATTTAATTATTACATTACATCATTATTGAAAAGTCTATGACCATAACAGTAAACAAAAGTACAAATCAGCATCACTTGTACATTTTTTCCTTTCCTTTGCTAGTTGAAGGCTCATCTTACTTCTCAACTTTAGCTGCAATGAGTGTATAAATATGCAAGAGTGAGCAAAACAATTGCTCACTGGATATAACAATAAATCAATTGGAAAATAATAATAATAATTGCCAACGAATAGGCTCATCAAGTCTGAATAATACTCCAACAATGATAATCAAAAACTGAAATCCAAAATATGGAATATATATAACTGAGGGTCATAAGACCATGAACTATGTCCACAGTTGTGAGTAATCTTTCAACTCCAACTTTAACACTCATAAGACTATAAGGACTCCTCGTACTTAGGGGGATTAGCCCTTTGTACAATGTATTATGCACAAACATTTTAACGCTACGCATAAATTATCCCCTAATAATAATAGGGTTGTTCATCCCAGTGTTTAGAGTACAAGTCCGCACCAAAGAAAGTTTGGTTTGGATAAGCTTTCAAGGGAAATTGAAGTTTAACGAACATCAACTAGAGGACTAGTTGAATCAATAGTGTTTGATGATCACAACAGATGTTTAATAACAACATAACATAGAACAATTGAGAATCATAAATGAACTAATTATACATATTAAACTCATGCTTAAAATAACTATAGAGCATAAGTATTCAACAAAATGAATACAATGGTAAACCTTTGCTTGAACAATAAATAAGCTAAGGTTAGAGTCTTATAACATTAGAAATGAAATTACTGAATGTACATTAACTGATAGCAAGCTGGAAACTAAAAACTTGCCCAACATGGTATTAACTCATGCAAACAGTTCAATAATAGAGACGAGAGTTCAAAAACTACATTCATTATACAATAATAGAACTTAAGAAATTTGCTTAACTATAAACAAGTTAAAATGAATCAATCAAATGAGAATTTCAAATAACACTAGAGTTAAAGTTTGCTCGAATGAATTTCAGGAACAATTGACTTATTCAATAACAGTTAAGATAAAAAAGCTTGCTCAATCAAAAGAATAAAGTTACACAATATAATAATAGAACTAACTCAACGAAAGTGTAGAATTAGAAAACTTTTTCAATGTAAAAAGATAGGGTTTAGAAACTTGCCTTGAGCGTAAGCTATAAAATTAAACTCACGATCACCTTCACATAATTTTAGAACCACAATACCTATTAGATATGCTAACATACCATAACATGTTCATTACCTTTTACATTTTAGAAACTCCAAGTGTTTTACTTCGCAACACTTGTCTAACTTTCATTATGTATACTAAATTATCACATAACGCGTTCTTGATTTACTAATCATTTTTTTGCAACTTTGAACTTACTAACCACTATAACACAACTATTTTTTAGCCTTGTTGTTACATGTTGGACACATTACCATAATCTTTAGTTAAGCTACAAAGAACGACCAAAGTCTGCAGAAATAGCAGACTTCAGTGTCTGGAAATGGGCACTCGCACGGCTGCGCGAGTTTTGTGCTGGGAGGCCACGCGCCCGCGCTGCAGCTGCGCGCCCGCGCCTAAGGGCTGCGCGACCGCATGACGCACATAACTCAGTTTTACAAAACATAGCTTTGACACTTTTCTTAAGCCAACTAACACGAATTTCACCCACCAAACCGTGATAATAACACGTAAAATAAATATACAACTATCATAGACATGATTGCTAACATATTTAACCACTTAGCACAATTTAACAATCACTAAAACTATTTTAATTCCTTAATTTTTATGTTTTCATACAAAAACTCAATTTTTGATATTCATTCTAAAAATCGTCACTATGAATTCATTACATGACCAAATCATCTCCTTCAAATTACGTTATGTTTGTATCTCAACAAACTAGCATAAACAAAACTCAATTAACATCTTAGCATGCAACTTGACCATCAAAATTGGTACTTATATAGCTACATGTGAATATATATATATATATATATATATATATATATATATATATATATATATATATATATATATATATATATATATATATATATATATACTGGTAAAATTTCTACTGATATCCAAAATTAGCATGCGATTATTGTTTAAACATAATATCTAATCATCATAGACACATGCAATCATCATAACTAATTCAAGAAAATCAATTCTAAACACATAAAATTCATAGAGTATGAAAATTATTGTCGTAATATTCATGTATATGCTTATAATATCAAAGTTGTAAAACATACCTTCAATTACAAATACAATCGCTGCTAATCACTGGAATTTACTGTGAAAATTCGTAACTCTCTCTCAATTTTCTCTGAAGCTCTCAAACTCACTCAATTCTCTCTGTTTCAGCAAATAGAATGCGTAAAAGAAAACCAACTGGTAGGCGTAATGATATAATACAAAACTGATAACCCTTAATAATACTACTAAATGTTTTATCAGTTACTAACGTAAATAACATAAATATAGTTTATTATTTTAATTTATTTTATTTATTTATTTTAAATTTCAAAAATTAGAAATACGAAAAACCATAAGGCTTGTTTGGCAAAACCATTTAATTTTAAAGAATTAAAATATTTAAGCCTTGTTTGGTAAAAACTAAATTAAACTACTTTAATTTATTTTAATAACTCCTTATAATATAGTTATTTGTCACACTATATTTAATCAAGCTTTCATATTTATTTTAATTAATTCAAATCACAATTAATTAAATAAATCCTTTAATCACATAACTCAATACAAATAATTAACCATTAAATTAAAACATCAATATAATAATCATTTTCTTAATTCATCAATAATTTATTTAATAAATAATTAACTAAACAAAATTAAATCAATTGAACAAATATTTATTCAACGATAATCACATCCATTAAATATTTATATAATTCAATAAATATTTAATATTACATTTAAAATTCTGGAATGTTACATTAGGTGTCGGCATGAGACCTCTCTTGGAATCTTCCATGCTAAACTTCTTTAGCATTGAGTCAATGTAAGTTCCTTGGGACAAGCCGATCATCCTTTTAGATCTATCTCAATAGATCTTTATCCCCAAAATATAAGATGCTTCTCCCAAGTCCTTTATGGAGAAGTGTTTAGATAACCAGATTTTGATCGATTGTAACACAGGAATATCATTCCTTATCAGTAATATATCGTCAACATATAATATAAGGAATGAAATAGCGCTCCCACTAACCTTCTTGTACACACATGGTTCATCCTCGTTTTTAATAAAATCAAACTCTTTGATTGTCTCATCAAAACATATGTTCCACTTACGAGAAACTTGCTTCAATCTATAAATGGATCGTTGCAGCTTATAGACTTGATTTGTTCCAACCGTTGAAATAAAATCCTCATCAAGTTTCCTATTGAGGAAGGCTTTTTTCACGCCCATCTATAATCGCAAGCAAAATTTGAATGGATTTGAGCATGGCTACTGGTGAGAACGTTTCATCATAGTCAACACCTTGTCTTTGTTTGAAACCTTTTGTAACCATTCAGGCCTTATAGGTCTCTACCTTGCTATCCGCTTTAGTCTTTCTCTTAAAAACCCATTTGCACCCAATAGACTTAATGCCTTCAGGTGATGAAACTAAAGTCCATACTTGTTTCTCATATATGTAGTCCATCTCGGATTTCATGGCTTCTAGTCATTTCTCTGAGTCTTTACTACTCATAGCATGTTCATAATTTAATGAATTATCATCATTCATGATGCGTACCTCATCGTCATCCTCTATGATGAATCCATACCTCTCAGGTATCTTCGGTACTCTTTCAAATTTATGAATAGGGTGTGGTACAGTAGGTTCTTCCACTTGGTCAGGTACCTAACTTTGATCCGTAGTAATTTGTGGTTCTTGAACTTCTTCAAGATATAATTTACTTCCACAAACCCCTTCAAGGATAAAGTCTTTTTCCAAGAAGGCAGCATGTTTTGTAACAAACACCTTTTGATCGGTAGGATGATAGGAATAATACCCTGATGTTTCTTTAGGGTATCCCACGAACCTACACTTGTTAGATCTAGTCGATAGCTTATCATTCTCAAACTTTTTGACATAAGCTGGACAACCCCAAGTCTTGACATGCTTAAGATTTGGTTTCCTCACTGTCCATATCTTATATGGAGTCTTTATAACGGATTTGGTAGGTACCTTGTTAAGTAGGTATGCAGCCGATTCTAGGGCATAACCCTTGAAGGAAACTGGAAGTGTGACAACCCGAGAATTTAGATATTTATTAAAATCTTAAAATATTGAATTAAGGTTAAATAATAGACCTAGACAGAAAATAAGTGAATGAATTTGATATTTCTGTGAAGAAATTTTAAGGATTTCAAAATTCTGTGAAGGATTTTGGTGGATTTAAAATCTTTTGGTGAAGGTTTACAAGATTAAGTGTATATGTGTATATGATCTGTGTGTATGATATTATATGAGTACAGTTTGTGGTTAAGGGTCAAGGGTTGACCAGATAACTTATATCAGTGGCAAACCCTAATATTATATTAAGGATATCGATGTTCAGTTAGAAAACCCTAATTTGTAAATTAGAAACCCTAATTGCTAATTAGAAACCCTATTTGCTAATTAAGAAAGTTCTATGTTAATTAGGAAATATTAATCCTAATTACAAGTCCTAAGTGATTAGGAAACCTAATTTAATTAGGAAACCCTAATTTACATTTTAGTAACTAAAATTTTCATTTTTGGCTATACTTAGAAATCCTTGAAAATCAAATTGGTAAAACCTTAGGGTTAAACCCTAAGGTTCAAACCCTAAGGGTTAGTCAAGATTACTAGTTTGTCATTAAAATTAAATGCCAAATGACCATAGTGCCCTTTTTGCATTTTTTATTAGTTAGTGTGTGAATCTTGCCCTACTTGTGGTTGTTCACCAACCCTAGCTCTAGCATGTGCCTTATATCTAACATCTCAGCCATCTTGCCCCCTATCATCAGCCTTATACATTGAATCTAATATATTAATGTTAAGAAGTAAGTAAAGTAACTTACTTTACTTAGCATACTTGCCAAGACTTTCTCACTCTATATTTTTGAAATTTTGAGAGAGAGTGAGACCAAAAGATAAACCATGATCAGATCATAGCTTTACATAAACAGGATCATGGATCAGAAATCATGCATGGAAGCATAATAGAGGTATAAACCCTAAACTTAGAAATCTATGTGATTCATGTTAAACTTTGTGTTTAGATGTTTAAAGTTGTACATAAGGATGTTATTGAGAGATCTGGGTTGTTATAATATGGATCCATAACATCTAGATGCACGAAATTAAAGATTTCAAAAATCTAGAAAAATTGGAAATTATGGCCTGACAACCGAATGTCAGGGCCTCTAGATCTCTGTGTATTAGATGTATTGTGTGTTAGATGTTATAGATTTGTTCTGTGCCATGAGGAGAGTTGACTGAAAGTGGAATAACCTCCATACCATGTCTAAATCTCCAGATACAAGCGGTCAAAATACGTTGACCGATCATGAAAATTGCTTTCTGGGCAGCCCAGAAATTCCCAAGTAACTCTGACAAGACTTTTACGGCCTTTGATCTTGCTACTGTTAAGGTTAATGGCCTTGTTAGTGTTTGATCTTTGTAGTCTGACATTTAGGCTACACATTAAAGCCTTTAGAACACCCAGATCATGTATAGAATCAAAGATATTGCTGGTCAAAGTAGAGTTGACCATCTGTTTTATTGCATTTCTGGAAAACCCAGATTTCCAGAATGGTCTGACAAGCTTTTCTAGGCTTCTGATCTTGCATGTGTTAGATAGTTTGGCCATGTGGTTATATTAGGGTTGTAGACTGACATGTAGGCTACACAATCAAGCATCAAGAACACTTAGATTAGCAACAGAATCAAAGTTGTGGTTGGTCAAACTATGGTTGACCATCAGCCGGATAAACATTTCTGGAAAACCCAGAAAGTTCAAGAGCAGCTCCTGACCAGTACTTTGACCGGCTCAAATCTTGAATTGGTGATATTTTTGGACTAACCTAATGTTATGTAGTTGTACTCTGACATCAAGACTACAAGATAGAACCAATAGATTGTTAGGTTTGTAATATTTATGAACGCAATCAAATTGCACAAAATAAGCGGAAGCATGGAAAATAAGAGTTTTAAAATTTTACAAACCATATACCCGGATCATCATTTATGCATAATTATTAATTAAACGAAAAAATAAAAAGCAAGAATCATACACTTGAAGATTCGAGCTTCTTCATGTACAAGTTCACCTCCAAATCCTTTCGCGTTCAACTTGAATCCACCGGGTTTGGTTCCTTCCTTTGATCAATGTTAGCCACCCAAGTGTTTGGCCTCTAGAGGTGATCCACCAAGGAAGAAGAAAGATTCAAGAATATGGGTGTTTGGCAAAACCCTAGTTTTTCTATCTCTCATAGAAAAGAGTGTACTCTCTCAACTATTGGAATTACGTATTCACGTGTTTTGTGAAAGTGTCAACCAACTCACCCATAATAAGACTCCTCTTATTTATAGATGTAGGCAACCTTCATTAACAATTAAGGAATTGAGTTTTATTTTAATTAATTAAACTCCTTTAATTAATTAGGCTCCTAATCTTATTAGGAATAATTAATTAAAATCTTTTAATTAATTAGCCTCCTAATCTTATTAGGAATAAATGAGAGTACTAATATTAAATTAATTTTCAACTCTTTAGAAATTAAATTAATAATAATTGTAATAATATTAATAAGACTCCTCTTATTAATTTATATATTTAATATTTTCAAAATATTAAATAATAAATATTATGCTATTTAATTTATTCTATCACCATAGATTAAATTAAATACACTTAACATATTATTACGATTATGCCAATAACTTTTTAAATAATTATTCTTCCTTTTATGGTGTGACCCTTTAGGTTCTCCATATTAAACCGGTTGTGAATAAATTAATTAGAACAATTCTAATCTTATTTTAATAAATAAATTAAACTATTAATTTATTTAAATAAATAATATTTATTCTACAATAGGGATAAGCCTCCCTAGCGATCAACGACTTTCCAGATAATATAGATTTCAACATTAATCATAAAAGAACCTTTGAGTAAATAGTTACCGTACAATTCAATCCTTCCACCATATAATGTCCAAATTAAATATAAGACATGAAATTACTGCCAAGTCTTATTTTATTTAATTATATGTATTTTGACTCTTAAATGCACAACTCCAAATAATGCAAATTAGAAACTCATTTCTAATTTCATTCTTCCTTGGCCAAGGACTACTGGGTTGGTTGTCATTTACCGAATCACATAGGATATTTCTCTTCTTTTATAGAAGCGGTAGATTCTTTATTGATCATACATTATCTCCATGTACAACTTATTATACCCAAGCATACCCTTTGATATACCCTAAGGGTCTTAAGGAATAAGTCAAAGTATAACTCATCATACACAAGATACTATGATGATCTCAAGTCTAAGGATTACTTGTACAACTATCAGTACAAGAATTTCTATTGATAGGCAAGTAAAATTTCATTAGGTATTTCTTAGCGAGCCACGTTCAGTGAACTTATTCTCTAATAAGCACCTACATACTTGCTTTAGTGTCTCCACACAAATGATCATGAGATCAATCATCCTCATCTAATGAGCAAGCAACGCATGTACCAATCTATTCGTTTTCACTAATCCCCAATTTAGTAATCCAACGATTGGGAACTATTTTAGTTTTAAGCTTTCTAAGAATTTAGATCTCATTAGAATGATTATCATCATTATTCTAAAAGTATTGTTTAAAACTATGAGTTTATCACATATTATAAAATAACATCATGTAGATAATTAAAAGTGTTAGTTCCCAGTGGTCACAATAGATCTAGAAGGGGGGGGGGGGTTGAATAGATCCTTTTTATTTTAAATACTTTTCTGGTTTATGTTGTATTGTTCATATTTAAGTATATGACAAACATAAGAATCTTTTCAAGCACAGCGGAATAAGTAAAAGATTCCCCTTCATTGATATATTCATAATGATACATACATTGTTCGTTGTGTTAGTTTAGTTGTAAGCAGTTAGAACATACATAGCAGATATAGCAGTTATAGACATAATGTAAATGACATAATGTAAAAGACACAAGGGATTTTAAGTGGTTCAGAGACTCAAGCTCCTAATCTATTCTTCTGCTTTCAACTAGCAGGATTTCCACTAAGGAAGGGCAGCACCCTGAATCTCTACGATTCCTTCAAGGCCAGTAGCCTTGGGACTTCAGTTCACTAAGAACTCTTCAAGGCCAGCAGCCTTGGGACTCCTCTAGTTCCCTAGGAACTCTTCAAGCCCATCAGGTTTGGAACTTCGTTTAGTACCTTTGGACAAGGACCCTTTGGCCAAGGACCCTTTGGCCCTTCTTTGTTTAGTCCCTCCGGACAAGGACCCTCTTGGCCCTGTTTCATTTAGTCCCTCCGGACAAGGACCCCTCAGGCCCTGGCTTTGTCGAGTTGTTTGTTGTTGTTGGAGTCGGTGCTGAGCTGCTAAGATGTCTTAATGCTCTGAACATCTTCTATCCTTAGCAGCTTGGCTTGATCATCCTTGAAGAGCAGCTGAGTGTAGCATGATGCTCAGCTTCTTAGGTTGCTCAACTACTCCGGATTACCCCTTGATGAACTTCCTTGAAGATCATTCTCCTTGGTACTTGATGACTGAACATGAGAGGCTTCTAAGATGACTGCAAGCTCTTCTGTTAGGTACTTAGAAGCTTTCTCATGCTTGTCACCAAGATGGCTTTTGTGATCTCCCTTCTTGTTACTCAATGCCTTCTCATGATGGACTTGCTAAGATGACTGTAGGCTCTTCTCTATTGTACTTAGAGTCTTTCTATGATGGACATCCAGATGGCATGATGCTCTCCTTTCTCTCGGCAGTTCAGAATAATCTTCATGTAGTAGAGCTCTCACTTCTACATACTAGAACTCACACTTCTACTTCTTGCTTGATCTGACTTCTAAGTGTTCTTGGTGGATCGTAGAGTGAGCCTTCAGACTCACTATCACTCGGTTGGATCAGTCCACCTCTTCTCCAATATTCACAACTCCAATAACTCTTGATCTTTGAAGCTCTTATACATTTATACACCTTCCCAATCCTTCGGTTGGAAAGTAGCCGTTGGAAGCTATTCAAATGTCTTCACAGATCTCGAGCTGCTTGATATAGATTGCTTGATGTGACTTGTCATACTTTTTCTGACGTTGCAGTCTACTTTTTCACCTACCCTGTCAGATGTATCACTTTACTGTCTTGGGCAGGTTAAAGACTTTATTTCTTCTGACTTCTTGATTAGAGATTGTCCTTTTGCATCGATGCTCTCAATAGGCACTTGTCCGAATATTATATTTCAGATTGAACCGTTGCCAATGCTTCATTCTTCATATATTCAAACTCTATGATTTTGATGCACGTCTTCAAGGACTTGATCGTAGTGTCTTGTTTAGTGTTGCTCGTTGACTGGTAGAGTTAACACTGCGATCTGGAAGAGTGTTGATTGGATCTTTAATGTAGAACACCTCTTCCTTGTATTATGCAGTGCTTCAATACTTCTGTTTGCTTCGACTGTTCTCAGATACTGATGGCCTAATTCCTTATCCCGGTCCTCTTCTAAATATCAAGACACTTCAGATTTATGGTGCGTCCAGCTTACTTTCTCCTTGTAATCTCCCGTTCACTTATCATCAATGATCTGACACTGCACTTAATCACTTTTGCCTTGCTCTTCAGTGGCTGACCAGTGTCTTGGTTTAACTTCCATCAGTTCCTTCTTTGTTTGGCAAACACTACGATCTTGGTTGCTTCCAAGATCATTATCTTCTGTACACTTGATAGCTACTGCATATCCTGACTTTCCTCAGTCAGCTTCTGAAGACTTCTTTGGATCTCCTTGTGGAAGACTTCATCACGAATGGCCTTACACTTCAATCTTAATGTTGATTGGGTTTGTGATGAGATCTTCTGTTAGCCTGAATGCCATTCGCTGAGTGTTCTCTGGTTCCCTTACTGTGGAATACATCTTTGCAGTGCCAACTAGATGCTTCGTATCTTTGGATATTCTAGGAGTGGTCATTCGTTGAGAACCGTATCTGCTCTACGTTTCTGACTTAGCACTGTGAGTACTTCTTTTGGAGTCGTAGTTCTGCACTCTACAATTCAGCTTCGGCTGTGCAGACACTACGATCCCGAGATCAGATCTTGACACTCTATGATTTCTGCCTTGTGCTTGTTGTCTTCATCTGGTCTTGCCCGACTACGATCTCTGCATTCATTCAATGGACTCTACGAACTCAGAGTGTGATCTACGATCCTTGACTTGGCTTTGGCATCGATGGACTCTACGACTCCGAGGGTAGTCAACGTTTCTGACTTGGCTTTGGCAAATGACCGGTCGGCTCGTAGACAGGCTGTCTCTACGATTCTGAACATGACTTCCTCAGCACACTACGATCCCGAGGAAGCTCTTCTCGATACACTGCGATCCTTCTTCATTTCCCCTGGCAGTCTACGAACTCTGTGATCTACTATCTTGCATACTCCTATTCTGCCTCGATAGCTCCCGAGTTATCCTTGACTCACCTGGCAGACAACGACTTCTGGTGTAGTGCTCGACGATCAGACTAGCCTATCTATTACATCATAAGATCAACCTAACAAGCTTGATCTTTCTATATTTATAGTCCTTGTACATCATTTCTTTTTTTAAGGACTTTACAAAGTTGTTTTGCTTATGTAGGATCAACCTAACATATTTGATCAATTCATTCTAAGTCCTTGTACATATATTTCTATTATCTATCAAAGGACTTTACAACTTTTCTTGATGCAAGCATACTTGCATATTCATTCATATGTATCATAATCAAATCATATATTAAATAGAAATATCATTCACATGTTTATTCCTAACAATCTCCCCCTATTTGATTATGACAAAAACAATAAGTGCATATGCATGTTATGAATGAATCTTATATACAGTGAGCAACTGTATTTCTAAACAGATAATCATGAATGTCATTTATATTAATATGGCAGTTTATATATTCAGACATTCTATATCCTGGATCCAGAACATACCTAATTAGTTAGAGATGTACCTCATTGGCTCCATGTATGTTTTCAGGATGCTTGTTGAGCAGCTACTTATCTGATTCTGCTTCTTTCTCTTGCTCCCCCTTAGATGATGGCCTTCTATCTTTTCTTGGCTCCCCTTCATCACCTTTCTGATCTGGCTCCCCTTCAGCTTCTGTGATTTGGGTATCATCATCTTTAGGCTCCCCCTCAGATGATGATATTCTTTCTGCAGCTGATGTCTTCTTCTTCAAGTGCTTCTTGCTCTCCCTTTTTCTATGCCTCTTTGATACCGTGCTCTTCCTCTTTCTATGCCTCTTTTTCTCCCCCTTTTTGTCATTAATCATTTGAGAGAGCTGCTCCATGTTGGACATAAGCTGCTCCATCAGGTAGGAGGAGTTTGCAACTTCAAACTTTAGTTCTTGCTGGTCGAGCTTAAGTTGCACAGAGAAGGACTGTTTCAGATCGTCAATCTTGTCAGAGAGGGCTTCTATTTGCTTTGCATTGGCCTCCTGAACTTGTAGAGCTTCTGCTTTTTGATCTTGGATGGCCTTCTGATATATGTTATCTCTCTCTTGAAGTTTGAGAGATACATCAGCCAAGATAGCTTGAAGCTTGTGCCGGAAAGAGTCATCTCCTGCTGCTGTCTGCTTCTGAGATTCTTCAGAGAGCATAGATATCTTCTTGCTTAGATCATCAGAGCTCTTCAGTAGTTCCTGCTCCAAAGCAGTTTAATCCTCTTGATTGGCAGCTTTAGGTTGAGCAATGGATTGAACTCTACGATTGTCATCTTTGGACAAATTTTCAAAGGTTTGGATAATCTGAACAATCATTGAGTACCAATTGCTTGCAGAGGATGATGGAGTGTCTGATAGTAGTGCTGGATCATAAAAAGGCTTCTGTTTTTGGACTTGAATACCATCAGCAGTAGAGTGAACAGACTCTACGATCAGCTCCCTTGTCATGTTCCTTTTCCCTTGAGAGTCCACTCGACGATCATAGGGGATGTAGTGATTTCCAGCCTGTCGATAGACCTTGAAGTAAGGCTGGTTTGTTATCATCTTGGTAGCATAAGTTTTCACCCTTGGGAAGTTTTGAGCTACTAGTTTCATGCTTGGAAAAATCTTGTAGCACCAGCTGAAGTAGCTTCCATATCTTTCAGTGTGGGCTTTGAGCCATGGCATCCACTGGAAGAACCATCTCATTATCATTTCATCAGAATTGTAGAGAATGGTTGTGCAGTCCATTTCCATGTTGTTCCAGTTTTTAAACACCTCAAACGCGGTCATTCGTACTACCTTGAGCTGTTTATTTCCATAACTTACCCATCTTTCAGGTGGTGTCTCAGATGACTCATTTGAAACTTCTACCACTATTCTTCTTGTGAATCTTGCTGGAGAGACAACAGGGTAGAATCCTAGTTCTTCTGATTCCTGATCTTCTTCAGCAAGTGTTTCCTCAGATTCTTCTTCTTCACTGTTGGCTTCATCTTCAGCACTTTCTCTTGGGGATACAGACTCATCATCACTTAAATTAATGATGGCATTTGATTGGTCACTGTTCCTCCTGGGGACAAACTTGGCTTGCAGCCTGGAGCTCTTCCTTCTTTGAGAAGGTTCAACTCTTGGAGACATAGATTCTTCTTCTTCTTCAGGCTCTGACTCTTCTTGTTCATCAGACATACTTCTTTGGAGTTCAACATTGGCAGGGGCAGATTCTTCTTTCTTTGACTCATCACTTTCTGAGCCAACATGAGAGCTTTCTTGGTTTGAGGGGACATGTTCTTCTTTTTCTTCTTGAATAACATTTTCTGACCCTTTCTCTGGGCTTGTCGGGACAGTTACATTTGGGGATGGACTTTGATCATCATGAATTTCCTTTTCTTTATCAGAGTGACTGCTCTGAGGATTGGCCATGGGGCTTGAGCACTTTTCTTTATCAACAGATTCTGCACTTTCTTTTATTACATCAGCTTCATTCTCATTGCTGGCAGGGCCGGCCCTGGGCATAGGCCCAAGAGGCATAGGCCTAGAGCCCTAAAATGTAGGGGCCCCAATTTTTTTTTTTAATATGTATAATTATATGTAAAGAAAAAAAAGTGATATCTATCAAATTGGAAAAAAAAGTGAAGCTTGAAACTTTGTTAAAAGATGATGATGTCTTTGATGTTAATGGAAGTGACCTATTCCATGAGTTGAGATACTTGAAAGGTGCTATACCAAAAAAGGCAAAGAGGGCAGTGGATGTATTGCACTATTTGAAGCAAATGGAAGAGTGTTACCCAAATGCTTGGGTTGATTATAGAATTCTATTAACCATACCAGTTACTGTTGCCTCTGCTGAGAGAATCTTTTCAAAATTAAAGTTGATCAAATCTTATCTTCGATCCACAATGTCACAGGAAAGATTGAACGGTTTAGCTTTGTTGTCAATTGAAAAAGAGTTGGTTCATAAGCTTGACTATTCAAGCTTAATTGAAACTTTTGCGGCCAAAAATGCAAGAAGGGTAGTTTTTCAGTAACCAGGTACTGATATTTGTAATTGTAACATTTTTATTTGAACTCAATAGTATCCTATTAAGTGATATTGAAAATTGAAGCCTTTTTTTTTATCATTTGTTGCTCTTGAAGAAGTGACTTTTTTTAAAATGTAAGGGGCCCTAAATTTTATCTTCGCCTATAGCCTTGAAAATGTCAGGGCCGGCCCTGATTGCTGGATGCTGACTGTAGGGACTAGACTACATCTTCAGTTTCTTTCTCTTCTACTGACTCTACGTCCCTTTCTTCAGTAGATGTTTTGATTTGAGAAGCCAAGGCTAGTTTGTCATCCACCTTAGCTTTCTTGCTGACTGGCCCTTGAAGCAACCTGCTGCTTCTTCTCTTTGTGATTTCAGCAGTTTGGTCCTTTTCTTCCTTATTCTTGTTCAAGGAGGAGACTCTCCTTGGTGGGGCCTGGGCTTTCTTCACATCACCAGCTCTTTTCACCATTTTTGAATTTTTCCTAGCTGGTGTGATTTCAGCTGCTGTAGAGTCATCGGACTCAGAGCTCTCTGTCTTTATTATCTTCCTCTTCTTTTTAGAGGCTCTACTGCTGCTCCCAGCTGTCAGCCTTTTGTTCTCCTTGGGGTTCTTCTTCCAGTTCTCAAATAATTGTGGAGACATTACTTTGTGCACATTCAGGACTTCTCCCTCATCATCCTTGATCTTTCCCCCTAGCTTTTTCTTCAGTATGATACTCAGCAGCCTCCCATGAAATACCTTGGTTCAGGGGCTTTTTCTCAGCCTTCTCTACCCACTTGGAGATCTGATCAAACAAGATAGCTCCAAAGTCGAGTTATTTCTTCAGAACTATTGCTGACATGATTTTTAACTGCTGGTCGATCACTGTGTCATGTGTAGTGTTCTTGCACAGTATGCACTTTCCAACTATCTCAGCAAGGAACTCATATTGCTTAGGAAACTCCTTCTTCATGTCCTTGAAACTAGGGTTTCTTTGATACCCCATAACTTCCTTTGCTAGTTCAGTGTTGACATTATCAAGGTTCTTTAACCCTTGGTTATGAAACCCTAGGCATTGATTGAGGTCAGAAGATTTTAACTTGAGAGACTGACCTTTAATCTTGGTAGTAAGGGTTTCCAAGTTTATAGAGACGTTTGAGTAGAATTCTTTGACCAGGTTGTAGTAGACGCGAGTATTTGTCTCAAGGCATTCTGAAAATCCAGCCTACTTTACAAGCTCGAGAATATCCCTGAACTTCTTTTCAGATTTCTCAAACGATTTGGTTCCAAGCTGAATACCAGTGATTACTTGCCAATTTTCCATTTTAAGTAGTTTGAAGAATGTGGGTGTTAGATATAGAGATATTATGCGAGATGGCTGATTGAGATTTGGTAAGGCTCTGGAGGGTTAACTGATTTTGCTCTTGAAAAGCTTTCTAGGATTTTAAAAATGGGAGGGAGAAAGGTTCGATATCTTTTGGTAACTGTCTGTAGATTTGAACTCATCTTTATGGCAGTTCCTTCTAACTCTGCATACTCAGTGATGTGTCAATTGTCCATTGGTTGTACGTTGCCCAGTAATGAGCTGTAACTCCCCATAACTTTTCAGTTATTTGAAGAGTGGACATTTAATTGACGTGGCTTTGACCGTTAACCTTTTGGCATGATGAGGCAGCTATAGACTCTACGATTTCCTTTGTTGACTCGACGATCAACTTCTAAGAGATGCTGCAGTGTATGGCTTTGTCTTTCCTCCTTACTTCAATGCAGCATAGCTCAATTACTGATGTATTCGAACTTATCTCCTCAGCTTGAATGGCTTAGTAGATGTCTCATTCTTCATGCTCCTTGTGAACTGGAATACCCTTTGGTAGGACTACGATCGTTGAGTTGTCCTCTACGATCGCTGAGGTTGCACTACGATCGTTCAGTTTTCTTCAATCTCAACTCTACGATCGTTGACTGACTTGGTTCTTTTGAGATGAACTAGATCGAGCATTCCTTCTGGGATAAGGTAGCTCAGGAAGGGCCGACCTCTTAGTGTTAGTTAAGGGTCAGGTTTGTCCCTGAGGCGCTTTTCAGATGGAATACTAAGGCAGTGATTTTCAATGACATCTCATTGAACCTTTTCTGATAGGGAGATTTTTTTGCCAGCTCTCGATATCTGCATTGCTAAAATCATGGTGTCCTTCTGCTCTTACACTACGATCATGTGTTTGATCGTAGGTACTTTCACGATTATGGATTGGGTGGTTGAAGGGTTATCAGTAGTATGTTTTGAGACGTTCCTACTGACTATGGATCTTCATTTGGTTCATCAGCCACAAAGTTTTGGGACTCTGTAGCTGGTACATCTCTTCCAGGTTTAAAAATGTTGTTATTCCTTAACAGATCATTGCTCCCCCATTGTTGATGCGGTCTTCTCAGATAGATGTGATTCCTTCTCCATGTTCATTTGAAAGCTGCCCAGTATTTCTCCTTCTGACTGGAATCATCATCGTTGCTTAATTTTCCATGTATCGTAGAGATGAGTATTTTCAGGATTGATCACTCTACGATCTTTTGACAGCACTACGAACGTAGTCTTCTTTGACAGTCCTTTGTTTTGAGAAGTTCTGCTTCGTAAAGAACTCTTTTTGTCTTAAGCTCAATGATCTTCTGTTGTAAGCTTCCTTTGAGGATCCTTTCCATAAAGCATGTCTTTCTTGATATGTGATATGGGCACATAGAATCCTCTTTATCTTCTGTTTCATGGCATGCTCCGATATACAGATTTGCAGCCATGTGAGCTCCATTCCGGTTAGCTCAGAGGGTCTTCAAGGACAGGCTTGGACATATAGGAACTTTATCAGACTCATCTCTGAACAGTCCTTAGCCTTTTGCTGGTTGAGTCCTATTGAGTGAAGTCTTCTGCTTCAGCATTCCTTAGTGTGGTCAGACTGACCAAGTACCTGCAGGTTTAAGTATATTTCTACTTTTGGTCCCCATTGTTGAATGGGTCCTGCTAGGTTAGTTTTCTAAACCCTTATTCCTCTTAACTGGATAATCATCATGTTTATCACCAACAGACATATTCATGCATGCAACTATCTTGAGATAATGCATTCTTGAGATGCAAGATGGTGAGTGTGTAGTATTTGACGATTAATAACACACTCTCTATCTATGATGGTTTCATCATTTACTGGGTTCTGTTCACAGTGTTTAAGTGTTCACAGAGTGTGAATCAACTCTACGATTTATGAGTATCTAGTTGATTCATGGATGTGATCAGTTTCTACAAGTCAGCAAGATCCTCTTATGGAACTGATCATTCTCTGAGTGTTGTCAAACACTTAGAACATAGGCTTGTACATACGTACTAGCACACCAGCAATGATTACTTAACATAAAGTCCATTTGGTCTGTGATACTCTTATGATCTATTTCAGATTTTCTTCATGATGTAATCTTCAGCCTAAAACTTGGTTAAAGAGAAAGTTTATAGACATTCGAGTTTTCCATCTTCAGACTACTTTCTCTCTTCACCTTTTTAGGTAGATTATGACTTCTTGACAGAATACTGTCATAGTTCATAAGAGGGTGCAAATATGATGTATACATTGATAATAGTGAATAACCGTACCTTTTTACTGTCAGTTTCTTAACATTCATTTACCTTAGATATACTGAGTTCAGGTATTGATGTGCATAGCTTTTACTTTTGCTTCTTTCAACTTAATGCTCTTGTTGGTCTTTCATCAATCAGTCGTGGTCTTAAAGATGTAGATCAAGAGAATCGTGGCATTAAGATCTTTGACATCTTTGAGTTTACAGAGATAGCACCCAGTTGTTGGTTGGTCACTCATAAGTTTGAGAAAATATTCTTTCTCCTCTTGAGCAGCAATTCTTAGTACGCGTAACCTCTTCATATTTCAGACTGATGAATGCATAGCTCTTTGTCACTGATGTCTCTTGCTCTCTCTCTCGCTTGGTCTTCAGACTACAAGATTGACTGCAGGCTAGGATTGGTCTTATTGATATACCAATCGAGTATACGGACCAATCTGAGCAGCTTCACGAGTATACACATTTTTACCTATACACAATATTTCCAACGTGTGAGTTCTTCTACATATAACAAGTTACTTATTACTAAACTAAGTTTAGAACAATGTTAGTGCCTGGGATCAGACTCAAAGCGATTAACTTTTGAATATAGCATGAGAACCTGCTCTGATACCAATTGTTAGTTCCCAGAGGGCACAATAGATCAAGAAGGGGGGGTTGAATAGATCCTTTTTATTTCAAATACTTTTCTGGTTTATGTTGTATTGTTCATATTTAAGTATATGACAAATATAAGAAACTTTTCAAGCACAGCGGAATAAGTAAAAGATTCTCCTTCATTGATATATTCATAATCATACATACATTGTTCGTTGGGTTAGTTTAGTAGTAAGCAGTTAGAACATACATAGTAGATATAGTAGTTATAGACATAATGTAAATGACATAATGTAAAAGACATAAGGGGTTTTAAGTGGTTCAGAGACTCAAGCTCCTAATCCACTCTTCTGCTTTCAACTAGCAAGATTTCCACTAAGGAAGGGCAGCACCCTGAATCTCTATGATTCCTTCAAGGCCAGCAGCCTTGGGACTTCAGTTCACTAAGAACTCTTCAAGGCCAGTAGCCTTGGGACTCCTCTAGTTCCCTAGGAACTCTTCAAGCCCAGCAGGCTTGGAACTTCGTTTAGTCCCTTTGTACAAGGACCCTTTGGCCCTGCTTTGTTTAGTCCCTCCGGACAAGGACCCTCTTGGCCCTGTTTTATTTAGTCCCTCCGGACAAGGACCCCTCAGGCCTTGGCTTTGTCGAGTTGTTT
The DNA here is from genome assembly GCA_016801055.1 of Panax notoginseng. Lineage (NCBI taxonomy): Eukaryota > Viridiplantae > Streptophyta > Magnoliopsida > Apiales > Araliaceae > Panax > Panax notoginseng. The sequence goes on from CM029014.1 coordinate 90,770,633, forward strand.
GTTGTTGTTGGAGTCGGTGCTGAGCTGCTAAGATGTCTTCATGCTCTGAACATCTTCTATCCTTAGCAGCTATGCTTGATCATCCTTGAAGAGCAGCTGAGTGTAGCATGATGCTCAGCTTCTTAGGTTGCTCAACTACTCCGGATGACCCCTTGATGAACTACCTTGAAGATCATTCTCCTTGGTACTAGATGACTGCACATGAGAGGCTTCTAAGATGACTGTAAGCTCTTCTGTTAGGTACTTAGAAGCTTTCTCATGCTTGTCACCAAGATGGCTTTTGTGATCTCCCTTCTTGCTACTCGATGTCTTCTCATGATGGACTTGCTAAGATGACTGAAGGCTCTTCTCTATTGTACTTAGAGTCTTTCCATGATGGACATCCAGATGGCATGATGCTCTCCTTTCTCTCGGTAGTTCAGAACACTCTTCATGTAGTAGAGCTCTCACTTCTACATAGTAGAACTCACACTTCTACTTTTTGCTTGATCTGAATTTTGAGTGTTCTTGGTGGATCGTAGAGTGAGCCTTCAGACTCACTATCACTCGGTTGGATCAGTCCACCTTTTCTCCAATATGCACAACTCCAGCAACTCTTGATCTTTGAAGCTCTTCTACATTTATACACCTTCCCAATCCTTCCATTAAAAAGTAGTCGTTGGAAGCTATTCAAATGTCTTCACAGATCTCGAGTTACTTGATGTAGATTGCTTGATGTGACTTGTCATACTTTTTCTGACGTTGCAGTCTACTTTTTCACCTACCCTGTCAGATGTATCACTTTACTGTCTTGGGTAGGTTGAAGACTTTATTTCTTCTGACTTCTTGATCAGAGGTTGTCCTTTTGCATCGATGCTCTCAATAGGCACTTGTCCGAATATTATCCTTCAGATTGAACCGTTGCCAATGCTTCATTCTTCAGATATTCAAACTCTACGATTCTGATGCACGTCTTCAAGGACTTGATCGTAGTGTCTTGTTTAGTGTTGCTCGTTGACTGGTAGAGTTAACACTACGATCTGGAAGAGTGTTGATTAGATTTTCAATGTAGAACACCTCTTCCTTGTATTATGCAGCGCTTCAATACTTCTGTTTACTTCGACTGTTCTCAGATACTGATGGCCTAATTCTTTATCCCGGTCCTCTTCTGAATATCAAGACACTTCAGATTTATGGTGCGTCCAGCTTACTTTCTCCTTGTGATCTCCCGTTCACTTATCATCAATGATCTGACACTGCACTTAATCACTTTACCCTTTCTCTTCAGTGGCTGACCAGTGTATTGGTTCAACTTCCATCAATTCCTTCTTTGTTTGGCAAACACTATGATCTTGGTTGCTTCCAAGATCATTGTCTTCTGTACACTTGATAGCTACTGCATATCCTGACTTTCCTTAGTCGGCTTCTGAAGTCTTCTTTGGATCTCCTTGTGGAAGATTTCATCACGAATGGCCTTACACCTCAATCTTAATGTTGATTGGGTTTGTGCTGAGATCTTTTGTTAGCCTGCATGCCATTCGCTGAGTGCTCTCTGGTTCCCTTACTATGGAATGTATCTTTGCAGTGCCAACCAGAGGCTTCGTATCTTTCGATATTCTGGGAATGCTCATTCATTGAGAACCGTATATCCTCTACGATTCTGACTTAGCATTGTGAGCACTTCTTTTGGAGTCGTAGTTCTGCAGTCTACGATTTTGCTTCGGCTGTGCAGACACTACGATCCCGAGATCAGATCTTGACACTCTACGATTTCTGCCTTGTGCTTGTTGTCTTCATCTGATCTTGCCCGACTACGATCTCTGCATTCATTCAATGGACTCTACGAACTCAGAGTGTGATCTACGATACTTGACTTGGCTTCGGCATCGGTGGACTCTACGACTCCGAGTGTTGTCAACGTTTCTGACTTGGCTTTGGCAGATGACCGGTCGGCTCGTAGACAGGCTGTCTCTACGATTCTGAACATGACTTCCTCAGTACACTACGATCCCGAGGAAGCTCTTCTCGATACACTACGATCCTTCTTCGTTTCCCCTGGCAGTCTATGAACTCCGTGATCTACTATCTTGCATACTCTTATTCTGCCTCGATAGCTCTCGAGTTATCCTTGACTCACCTGGCAGACAACGACTTCTGGTGCAGTGCTCGACGATCAGACTAGCCTATCTATTACATCATAAGATCAACCTAACAAGCTTGATCTTTCTATATTTATAATCCTTGTACATCATTTCTTTTTTTAAGGACTTTACAAAGCTGTTTTGCTTATGTAGGATCAACCTAACATATTTGATCAATTCATTCTAAGTCCTTTTACATATATTTCTATTATCTATCAAAGGACTTTACAACTTTTCTTGATGCAAGCATACTTGCATATTCATTCATATGTATCATAATCAAATCATATATTAAATAGGAATATCATTCACATGTTTATTCATGACAAAAAAGCCTTTAATAAATTAATAGCTTTTATTAATAAATGAATAAGATTATTATAAAGTATATGCTTTATCATCAAACATGATTGGCTTGTGTGCATACTACTTTCAATCTCTCACTTGCAGTAAAGCCAATCGCCATGGTAACTTATACCCTTCTTCTCTAAGTAACGATCATCCTGCTGTTGGATAAACTTTAGTTAATGGATATGTAATGTTATTCTTGAGAGTCCACTATCTCTATAGCGATTTCCCATCTTTCAATGATTCCTATAATCAAATGAAGTGCCACAACACATGTTTAGATCCAAGATGAGACTTAAGAACTATTCTTAGTTCTATAATGAACTTTTCATCCAAACAATCAACTTACAGCTTCATTTATAGCTATATACTTTATCTTTATCACTAAAACTAGCAACTCTTTGCTGTTTGAAACATTTCCAATTCACTACACCACCGTTCAAGGTAACAATTTATCTTAAAGTTGATTTTCTGTCATCTAGGTCTGTCTGAAAAATTGGAGTCTATTAAGCCTTCTAGTTTTAATTCAGACCCACCATAAATTTTAATCTCATCCTCTATGTCGGTTAAGTACTTTAAGATGTTTTTCACTGTCTTACAGTGATCTTCTCCAGAATATGACCTAGAATCATCAGGTCTCGTATATTTCAATATATACATGATTGTCACTCATGCGATCTCTCTTTTCAGGAGTCTATGGGAACTATTAAGAGAGACACTCCATGGTTCATCAACATGAGACATTTCTTGGAGTTTGCCGTGCTAAACGACTTTAGCATCAAATGAATATATGTTCCTTGGATTAAGTCGAGTATCCGGTTAAATCTATCTATATAGATTTGTAGCCCCAATTAAGATACTCTTCCCAAATCATTCATGAAGGAATGTTTAGACAACTTTATCTTTACTGATTGTAGCATTATATTTATAATATATTAAAGTATATTAAATACCTTAAAATCATATAAATATAATTTTTAAACAATTAAATTTATTATCCGATAATTTCCATTAATATTAAATATTAATGTTTTTCATGCCAAAATATCAAAAGTTATATTTTATAACTTAAAATATTTTTATAACACTTAATTCATTTTTATATAATTTTAAATCAATAGTTCTATTTTTCCATAATTTATTTAAAATATTTATTAAATAAACTAATTATCATTAATATTAATTAATTAATAAAATTCATCACAAAATATTAAAAGTTATTAAAAATAATTTAAAATATTTTTCTTATACCATAATATAATTTTTTATGATTTTTCAAGTATTAAAATTATTTTTAAATAATTTATTTAATATTATAATTAAATAAATTAAACATCATTAATATTACAAAAATATTAAATATTTATGAAATATATTCAGAATAATTAAAAACCCATTTTTGGATTTTAAAATAATTTTTAGGAATTTATTTTGTATTTTTAATAATTAAAAATCATTTTTTCTATTTATTTAATAAAAATAATAATTTTCGACATTAACTGTCGCTAAATGTGCTTTAGGCGACAAATCCTTCGCTATTGGTGTTGGTGTTCAAGAACACTGATAAGGCAGTGCTCAAGGGGTCACGTTTGACCGCTTATGATTCTCATCTTGTTAACGATTTGGTCTATCTTAGACTTTGATCTTGCAGTAGAAATGTAACACTACAATATGCAACCACCATCTTGGTCATACTACAAACCAACAAGGAGATCTGAGCCTCCAAACATACTGTCAGACATCATCTGGGTTTTATGGGTAACCCAGAAACCCAGACAGTTACGAGGTACCACTTTGTGGTTCAATTAACTTAGTGTTCTGGTCATTGAATCAGTGTTCTTAAGGTTCAAATCTATAATACTCGTGTCAAGGAACATTTACATGTTATGATCTCAGTTCAACAACTCGGTCAAATCCTGTCAGAAGATTTGTTCTTCCAATTTTTGGAAATTCCAGAAACTGCAATCGTGGCCAAATGGTCTAGTTTGACCGTCCACTACATTTGATTAACTGATGGTCTAAAGGATACAGGCTACAAATAGGTTACAACAACATCATCATATCGCTTATCATCTGACAGATCAAGGCATTTAAAAAAACTTGTTAGACCCGGTTATATGATTTCTGGGTACCCATAAATCATCCGGTCATGCTTGGTCATCGGGTTTTGACCAAGAATATCTTACAATCTGAACATGAAATGGCTGTGATTCCACTTCCAGATCAAAGACCTCATGTCAGACTAAGGATTTAACACTTAAAACAAGAAAAATCATAAACACAGAAAGATCTAGAGCCACTGACATTAAGTTGTCAAACAATAATTTTCTAGTTTTCCAGATTTCTAAAAACTTCAATTCCGAGCACTTTGATGTTATGGATCTGGGATTTAACAACCCAGATCACTAAATGGCATCTTATTACACAACTTTAAATAATAAACAACAACATCTAACATCAAATCATATGATTTCAAAGTTTAGGGTTTTTATACCTTTTCTAGCTTTGATCTTAAATCTGATCTTTGGTTACTGATCAAGGCTTGCTAAGACCTAATATTGGCTTTGATTCTCCCTCTATCTCTCTCACTCTAAAATTTTGAATTTTAGAGAGAGAAAAGCTTTTGCAAGAATGAGAGATAAAGTAAGTATTTTACTTAACTTAAAATCTTATATTTTGATTCAATGCATCTATATCTTGTAATGTGGCATACATTGGCTGAGATTGCTGAGATTTGAGCACATGGGTAGATAGAGTTGGTCACCAACTCAAGATCTTGGCAAGATTTGCAAGATAACTAATAAAGAATGCTAAAAGGGCAAAATGGTCATTTGATTTCCAATTTTAATGGCATACTTGCCAATTGTCCAAACCCTTAGGGTTTGGGGTTTAACCCTTATGGTTTAGGGTTTAACCCTTAAGGTGTTAAAAAATCAAATTTCTAGAATTTTTAATTTAGGTTTTCAAAATAGAAAATTAATATTTCTAAATTATAATTAGGATTCTATAATTATATTAAGATTTCCTAATCATAAATTCAATCTTGCTAATTAGGATTAATATTTCCTAATTTAAATTGCTAATTTAGCAATTAGGTCCATAATTATACATTAGGGTTTTAAACAGAATAATTAGGGTTTTCTAATTAATTGTTAGAGTTTCCCTAATTAAGTCTATAATCATAAATACGTACCTTTAAACTTCCCAATTTAGGATTTTCAAATTCCGAATTAGGGTTTTGGATTCCCAGAACTGAAATTAGGGTTTCCCAAAACAGTTTATAGGATTTCTTATAAATAATAAGAATTTTCTAACTGAACGTTGACGTTCTTAGTATAATACTAGAGTTTGCCACTAATGTAGGTTATCTGGTCAACCCATGACCCTTAACCACATACTGTACACATATACAACTATATGCACAGAACATATACACTTATTCACTTAATCCTGAATAATTCACCAAAAGATTTTAAACCTACCAAAATTCATCACAGAATTTTGAAATCCTTAAAATTCCTTCTCAAAAATGTCAAATCCATTCACTTATTTTCTGTCTAGGTTTATTATTCAACCTTTAATCAATCATTTAATATTCAAATAATTTTCTAAATTCTCGGGTTGTCATATTCACCCCTTCTTCTAAAAATTTCGTCCCCAAAATTTACCTTACACCTTACACCTTGAACCATTCACCCTTCATTCACAGCATCACATGCTACCCAATACATTCCTCACAAGAGTAAAAAATTTCAAATATCGCTGAGGAGTTATATAGACTATTGTCTGTCATTTTTGCAAAGGTTTTATGGAAATTCATCCGCAAATTGCACGGGTCTTATGAATATATTGGGTAATTAGCCCGTTCTGCCCTGTACTGGCCCAGTAAAACTGGTTTGATCTGTTTCTCATCTCTACCATAGGCACAAAAATTTTACCTCAGTTTTATCGGATTCCGCCCCAAAATAATTTGGTTCGGGAATATTTTCAAAGAACGCTTAGAATTTTTCATAAACGTTGGTCTAACCGAATCAAATAGTTTAGACTTATATCAATAATTCAATTCAATCGAAATATTTGTATATAGCCAAACCCCGTTGGCAAATTAAAATTTTGAAAATTGTTTGAAAATGACGTCATGCTGCCGTATTGCATTAAGAACCCTTTTGAGGATGCCCTTATCGAGTGACTTTGTCATAACACATCATATAATAGTGGAACAACAATTTTAGATCAAATTCAACACTAAGTATTCATGTATTACAACTCCATCAACTTTTTATCATTTTTGAACCAGGTTATATGGTACATAAGTGATAAATAAAAATTTATTCTGATATTTCAAATCATTATCTTCTAGCCGAAACAAGTAGCATAGACTATTCTTTAAACCGTTTAAAAACCATTGCAATTCAGTTTTATCATCTCAATAGGTAACGATGTGTCGGTGGCCTGAAGTCCACTCATACACAATAGTCACCAGAAGTTGAGAATAAAAATTCATTTTCAAAAAGCACATAGTGCGTATTTAGCTTGATGTCAAAAATTTCGAGTCTAGCATAGCTAGAAGTTTTGGAAAAACCTAATCTTCCACTAATGATCCATTGCTTAAATAGTCTATCTATTCCTATTATCCTCAATATTCTATTCACACTTAATTCTACCTAGTTCGTCAAACCACACTCATGAGTTCAGGAACTTTCCACAATCATATGAGTTTAAGAACTTGTCCTAAATAGACCTTTGGCGTCCATTCGCTGAGGGGTTCATAAACATTTCATATAATCATGAGTCACGAACGTACCATAAGTATGAGTTTTAAGAACTCGTGCTTAACCTTGTATTATCTAAATATAACCTATCTATCTGTTATACACATGAGAAAGGAATCACCCTCTCAACATGCCTATAGCAAATAGCACGACACAGACATTTCAATAATTATCCTAACTCCCTTCTCAATACGAATTTCATTTAATCCATATTCATAATCCTTTCCTGAATCTGTACCAATTCATAGTACAACTGACACACAACAATCTTGCTATAAACTTTTCAATCATTCGTTTGATTTTTCTCCATACTATAACCTTATCAGATCACGAGGTGATCTCATCGTATATATTACGATTTATTTTTATGCTATGATCGTTTTATTTTATGATCTTCTCATACTTTTAATCTTCTAGACGCTATCTATTCATCACTACTGTTCACCTTTATGATCAGAGTTAGGGAACTCTCTTTTATAACTCGTCGAGATTCGTCTTCGAATCTTACCGACACACTAACTCTATATGAGTTAGTACTTATCCTGATCACTGCGGTTATTAGTCTCAGGTATTCCTAGCTAAGGTTCATAACCTACAGCTTTGATACCAACTGTGAAAGCCCCGAATCTGGGTCCCGAATCACCGCGGATCCGGTACAATCAAATTTTATTTCTATTACTATTTGCGGAAGATATAAACATAAATTGTTTATATAGTAAACTTTACACATTAACCCCAACGTCGAGTAACCTTCACATATACACAATTCATAACCTGTCTAACATATAACATTATTATCATACTATACTATTACAATTTAGCTGCACATATTATCCCAAGCTGAACTTGGCTTATCCTTTCCTTTATCTGAATGTATTCGCCTTAATCTGCAGTGTTAATCATGATATAGCAAGGGTTAGCAATAAGTTTGCCCAACAAGTTTAAGTTCAATAAATTAAGAATAAATCATGATTGAAAAATTTTTGAATAATAGCTGGCTAACATTCAACAATATAATTGTGAACTAGCATGGTTAAATTTCATAGCTGAACGAACATTGAACATGAATAAATATATCTGGACCAAATGGTAATGAAGGTGATCAGCCTTTCATACCTGATGAATACATGCAATATGCACTGAGTACAATTCAACAATTCATAGACATAGCAATCAACAATGATTAACCACAAGTATATTTAAATGAAATAACTCGAGGTCGAGTTAAGAAAAACTTGCATGAACCGTTGATTATCGTTACACAATTTATTTAGCTTTGTCTGAAAACCTAATATAAATAATATTGATCAATAAATTAGAATAATATCATCACAATATTTTAAATAACCTAAACACATAGCACATAACCCTATCAGTCTATAAAACACATAAAACCTAATCTCAAGTCAAACTTTTACAGTTTGAGTCGAGTTCGGTACAATTCCAACATCCCGATTGCCTAATCGGATAAATATCGAGTTTAAGTTTAATTAAACTCTGCCTAAACACTTAATAATTATCTTAGATAATTTTATTATCAGTCAAAATAATTTTCCAAGTCTCATAATAATTTTCACATAATTATTATCATTTATATTGATTTTTCAATCATTAATAACGTATTTATAAGAATTAAATACCACATAATTCCTTTATTATTAATATTTATTTAATACCAAATATTAATAAAAATCATAACACAATATTATAATATAATTATAATATATCAAATTATTTTTAATACTTTAAAATCATATTTATATGATTTTTAAACAATTAAATTTATTATCCGATAATTGCCATTAATATTAAATATTAATGTTTTTCATGACAAAATATCAAAAGTTATATTTATAACTTAAAATATTTTTATAACACTTTATTTATTTTTATATAATTTTAAATCATTAATTCTATTTTTTCATAATTTATTTAATACATTTATTAAATAAACTAATCATCATTAATATTAATTAATTAATGAAATTCATCACAAAAAATTAAAAGTCATTAAAAATAACTTAAAATATTTTCTTATACCATAATATAATTTTTCATGATTTCTCAAGTATTAAAATTATTTTAAAATAATTTATTTAATATTATAATTAAATAAATTAAATAACATTAATATTTCAAAAATTTTAAATATTTATGAAATATATTTAAAATAATTATAAACCCATTTTTGGATTTTAAAATAATTTTTAGAAATTTATTTTGTATTTTTAATAATTAAAAATTATTTTTTTCTATTTATTTAATAAAAATAATAATTTTCGACATTAACTGTCGCTAAAAGGGCTTTAGGCGACTAATCCGTCGCTATTGGTGTTCTTGGTGTTCAAGAACACTGACAAGGCAGTGCTAAAGGGTCACGTTTGACCGCTTATGATTCTCATCCTGTTAACGATTTGGTCTATCATAGACTTTGATCTTACGGTAGAAATGTAACACTACAATATGCAACCATCATCTTAATCATACTACAAACCAACAAGGAGATCTGAGCCTCCAAACATACTGTCAGACATCATCTGGGTTTTCCGGGTAACCCAGAAACCCAGATAGTTGTGAGGTACCACTTTGTGGTTCAATTAACTTAGTGTTCTGGTCATCGAATCAGTGTTCTTAAGGTTCAAATCTATAGTACTCGTGTTAATGAACATTTACATGTCATGATCTCAGTTCAACAACAACACATTCGCTAGATTAAGCTCGGTCAAATCTTGTCAGATGATTTGCTCTTCCAGTTTCTGGAAATTCCAGAAACTGCAATCGTAACCAAATGGTCTAGTTTGACCGTCCACTACATTTGATTAGCTGATGGTCTAAAGGATCTAAAGCCATGGATCTGGAATCCATATTACAGGCTACAAATAGGTTACAATAACATCATCATATCATTTATCATCTGATAGATCAAGGCATTTAAAAAAACTTGTCAGACCCGGTTATATGATTTCTGGGTTACCTAGAAATCAGCCAGTCATGTTAGGTCAACGGGTTTTGACTTAGAATATCTTACAATCTGGACATGGAATGACTGTGATTCCACTTCCAGATCAAAGACCTCATGTTATACTATGAATTTAACACTTAAAACAAGAAAAACCATAAACACAGAAAGATCTAGAGCCACTGACATTAGGCTGTCAGACAACAATTTTCCAGCTTTCCAGATTTCTAAAAACTTCAATTTCGAGCACTTTGATGTTATGGATCTGGGATTTAACAACCCAGATCACTAAATAACATCTTATTACACAACTTTAAACAATAAACAACAACATCTAACATCAAATCATATGATTTCTAAGTTTAGGGTTTTTATACCTTTTCTAGCTTTGATCTTAAATATGATCTTTGGTTGCTAATTAAGGCTTGCTAAGACCTGATACTGGTTTTGATTCTCTCTCTCTCTCACTCTAAAATTTCGAATTTTAGAGAGAGAAAAGCTTTTGCAAGAATGAGAGATAAAGTAAGTATTTTACTTAACTTAAAATCTTATATTTTGATTCAATGCATCTATATCTTGTGATGTGGCATACATTGGCTGATATTGCTGAGATTTGAGCACATGGGTAGCTAGAGTTGGTCACCAACTCAAGATCTTGGCAAGATTTGCAAGCTAAATAATAAAGAATGCTAGAAAGGCAAAATGGTCATTTGATTTCCAATTTTAATGGCATACTTGCCAATTGTCCAAACCCTTAGGGTTTAACCCTTAAGGTTTTAAAAATCAAATTTCTAGAATTTCTAATTCAGGTTTTCAAAATAGAAAATTAATATTTCTAAATTATAATTAGGATTCTATAATTATATTAAGATTTCCTAATCATAAATTCAATCTTGCTAATTAGGATTAATATTTCCTAATTAAAACTGCTAATTTAGCAATTAGGCCCATAATTGTACATTAGGGTTCAATTAGGGTTTCAAACTTTTAAATTAGGGTTTTCTAATTAATTATTAGAGTTTCCCTAATTAAGTCTATAATCATAAAGACGTACCTTTAAACTTCCCAATTTAGGGTTTTCAAATTATGAATTAGGGTTTCGGATTCCCGAAACTGAAATTAGGGTTTCCAGAAAGGGTTTCTAGGGTTTCTTATAAATAATAAGAATTTTCTAACTGAACATTGACGTTCTTAATATAATATTAGGGATTTCCACTTATATATGTTATCTGGTCAACCCTTGACCCTTAACCACATACTGTACACATATACAACCATATACATAGAACATATACACTTATTCAATTAATCCTGAATAATTCACCAAAAGATTTTAAACTTAGCAAAATTCATCACAGAATTTGAAATCCTTAAAATTCCTTCTCAAAAATATCAAATCCATTCACTTATTTTCTGTCTAGGTTTATTATTCAACCTTTGATCCATCATTTAAGATTTAAATAATTTTCTAAATTCTCAGGTTGTCACAGCATACTTGCCAAGACTTTCTCTCTCTATATTTTTGAAATTTTGAGAGAGAGTGAGACCAAAAGATAAACCATGATCAGATCATAGCTTTCCATAAACAGGATCATGGATCAGAAATCATGTATGGAAACATAATAGAGGTATAAACCCTAAACTTAGAAATCTATGTGATTCATGTTAATCTTTGTGTTTAGATGTTTAAAGTTGTGCATAAGGATGTTATTGAGAGATCTGGGTTGTTATAACCTGGATCCATAACATCTAGATGCACGAAATTAAAGATTTCAAAAATCTAGAAAAATTAGAAATTATGGCCTGACAACCGAATGTCAGGGCCTCTAGATCTCTGTGTATTAGATGTTCTGTGTGTTAGATGTTATAGATTCGTTCTTTACCATGAGGAAAGTAGACTGAAAGTGGAATCACCTCCATACCATGTCTAGATCTCCAGATATAAGCGGTCAAAATACGTTGACCAATCACGAAAACTACTTTCTGGGCAGCCCAGAAATTCCCAGGTAACTCTGACAAGACTTTTATGGCCTTTGATCTTGCTACTGTTAAGGTTAATGGCCATATGAGTGTTTGACCTTTGTAGTTTGACATTTAGGCTACACATTAAAGCCTTTAGAACACCCAGATCATGTATAGAATCAAAGTTATTGCTGGTCAAAGTAGAGTTGACCATCTGTTTTATTGCATTTCTAGAAAACCCAGATAACCAGAATGATCTAACAAGCTTTTCTAGGCTTCTGATCTTGCATGTGTTAGATAGTTTGGCCATGTAGTTGTATTGGGGTTGTAGACTGACATGTAGGCTACACAATCAAGCTTCAAGAACACTTAGATTAGCAACAGAATCAAAGTTGTGGCTGGTCAAACTATGGTTGACCATCAGCCGGATGAACATTTCTCGAAAACCCAAAAAGTTCAAGAACAGCTCCTGACCAGTACTTTGACCGGATCAAATCTTGAGTTGGTGATATTTTTGGACTGACCTGATGTTATGTAGTTGTACTCTGACATCAAGACTACAAGATAGAACCAATAGATTGTTAGGTTTGTAATATTCATGAACGCAATCAAATTGCACAAAATAAGAGTTTTAAAATTTTACAAACCATATACCCGGATCATCCTTTATGCATAATTATTAATTAAACGAAAAGATAAAAAACAAGAATCATACTATAACGCCCCATAAAATTGAGCAAATTGTAAAATAATTTTTTTTAATTAATATTGAATAAAATTATATTATATGTGATAATAAGATGAATGTTGTTCTATAACCTAACAATGTTAGAACGTCGTAGTATTTCGGCTACGTGAATGAATTAAAGTGTTTGAATTTTCAAGACGAAAATAAAAGCTTTCCGAGAAATTTTTTGAAAAACACTATTCACGCATTTCTGCTCGGGAATTATTTTTGAATTTCTGAGAAATACATAACGATAGATTATCGAGGTGGGATAGAATATCCAATAATATTTAAGTTATGAAAAACACGGTTTTTCGCATGCGGACTTAAAACCTAAAGGTTAGGAAAATTGATTTCCAAGAAGGAATTTAAATGTGTATAATGAATTAAAGCGATGATCGTATAATACGTAGGTATTGTATGAGATAATGAATACGAGTATGATACGAGGTATTATACGAGTATGTATGAGTGATGGTATGTCGTATATGATGATTGAGTGTACGAGTTGGAATACGAGAGTAATACGTAAATTATACGTTATAAGGCTTTAAGCCAAATGAAATGGATTTGTGGATTTGTGTAAGGAGTGTAAGTCCAATAAGGAGTAATGTACAAGCACAAGTGTTGGTAATGTATAATCCAATGTGAATTAATGCAAGCCCAAACTATAAGTAAGCTAATTAAACCTTAAGCCCAAAATATTAATTCAATGGGTTAGGGTGACCCGTGGGGCAACCCCTGATCACATGGTTGTATGTGATGACCAAGTAATTAAAATAAGGACCAAGTATAGTTAATGGTTAAGTAAAGGATAAGTTATGTGATAAGTAAGTAAAGTGCTTATGTGTGATAAGTAAGCTTAAGGGCCAAGTAAATGTGATGACCAAGCAAACTTAAAGGCTAAGTATTGTGATGGCCAAGTAATTAATTTGATAAGCAAGTAGCTTAATGGCTAAGTAAGTGTGGTGATCAAGTAAGCTTAATGACCAAGCAAAAGAAGTAGGGAGCAAGTTAACTTAATGCTTAAGAAATGAATAGTAAGGAGATGATTAAGGAGGTGGAGTGGCTTTATGACCATTATACCCTCACTTTGAGATTTCTATAAATAGCAAGCTTATGATTTCATTTTTTGGTTGTTTCATTTCATCCAAACATTATAAGAGCTTACTGGCTTGAGAGAAAAAGTTAAAAAAGCTAGAAAGTTAGACTTTGTTAATTCAAGAAGCAAGAAGGAAGAAGGAGGATTAGCAAGAGAACTTCAAGGGTAAGTAATCTTAAACCATGAATCTCTTTCTCTTTATTTGTAAGAGAAGTGGGTAGTGGTAGGATTTGTATGCTAAGAAGGAGTAGGAATGATGAATCAAAGGGCTTAAATCTTAATAAGCCATAAATAAGCCATGTTGTAAGATAAGTAATAAATGAAGTTGTAAACTAAGTGAGAACTTATAAGAAAGTGTAATAAGTTGCATGAATGAAGTGGTCTGATAAAAAGAAGCAAGAATAGTAGTTAGAAGTCATGAACTATCATAAGTCATGAGAAAAGAATTCATAAGTAATTTATATTTTAATAAGTAATAAACTCATGAAGAACAAGTAATAACTTATCATGTAAATAAGTTAATGTAATAAGTATGTTAAGATGTTAGTATGATGGATTCAATCCGTTTGAAACGATGAACAAATCATAAGAAACGAAGTTAAGCCGGAATTCACACGATTAGACGATAATCGTCGAATTCGTGAAATTCTCGGAATGGAAGTCGAATTTTGATATTGAACTCGGGAACATTGGTTTTTGATGGAGACAAGTCTTATTTAGCATTATAGAGTTATGGACTCAAAAATGACCGAATTCTGACTTTAGAACGAAGAAACGAGCGTTGAACGTTCACGAACGTTTATCGTTTTCGTTAAAAATGGACTAATAGGTGAATTTTTAGTTAACAAAGTAAAATAGATAAAATTCTTACATGAACACATAGAGTATGTGATTTGTGAATCGTAGGCTCTTGAACGAGCCAATTCGAACTTATAAAGAAGATGTTATGAGCCCGGGAATCTCACCTAAAAGAAAATTTGTCAAATTTTTCTAAGACACAGAGTCCGCGCCGCAGCGCGACTCAAGGAGTAAAGACCGGCGTCGTAGTACGAGGTCGAACCATAGTCCCTGTTAATTGGCGCCGTAGTGCGGCAGATAGCAAAGGAGATGGCGCCGCAGTGCCATAAGTGAGTCCTAGGTACAAAACACCCGCGCCACAGCGCGAGTTGTAGAGTAAAAGTTGGCGCCGTACCGCCAGCACTAAGTGAAGCATAGAGAGAGGAATGTTTTAGAATGTAAAGTAAAGGATAAGTGAATGAAGAGTAAATTAAATTCT
Organism: Panax notoginseng; assembly: GCA_016801055.1. Classification (NCBI taxonomy): domain Eukaryota; kingdom Viridiplantae; phylum Streptophyta; class Magnoliopsida; order Apiales; family Araliaceae; genus Panax; species Panax notoginseng. The sequence goes on from CM029014.1 coordinate 90,785,899, forward strand.
TAATCAACTTAATAAAACATCATTTAAGATGTATAACCTTAAGTAATACACCAGAGGTTGAAAAAAGAATAATTAAACGAAGAACGTGAAGGGTAATTAAGTAAACCATGAATGATATTCAACATTGGTACTTCACTAATGACGATCAAGTGTCGATTAATAACGTGAGGACATTAGTAAGCCATGAGAAGAGATGATTAATTCAAAATGAGTTGTATTAATAAAATAATTTTAATTAAGTTATAGAAAGGAAAGAAGTTGGTAAGAACGATGTAAAAGAACGACGGCAAGCCGGAACCAATAATAACAAATCTAATACATGATTAGATTGAGAAGAATGGTAAGATTCATTAGGAACTATGTATGTTCATTCATGACCTAATGTGGTATGTTATGTGGTTATGTGTTGTAGAAACCGTAAAGACTCAAGGAAAAGTAATTTTTCTATAGCAGACGCTGAAGGCAAGTTTTTTTTAAACGCTTGTCTAACCTTCGTGTTAGTCAGGATTTCAGTGATTCATGTTATGAGACGCATGAATTATTTTACAAAAAGGTCGATGCTAGTTTTAACTCGGCTAGACTAATCTTAAAGATTGATTGATTTATTTGCAAGTCTTTAAATATAGAATTGCTAACGCTGTCCTATGCCAAGTATTTGGTACGGATTCAAAGGTATGTTTGTCTATGAACAAACAAATGTATTTTCATCGATTATTCGATGGGCACGTGAGGCTGCCAAAACTTAAACGTACATATGTTTAAAGGATGTAGTGTTGATCAATATAGAGTACTATAGACTGATCACCTAGAAGTGCTCGTAAGCTATACCGGACTTACGGACTTAGTGCCGGGTTGTCCTTTTCAAAGAAATTATGAAACGCTCATGGTCTTGGACCATAATTAATGTTTTACTGAATATGGTCATTGTAAAACGTTTTGAAGGAAAAGAAGTACTATTTTGAATTATCGATAGTACTTCGTAACTATTATCTAGTTATTGAAGATATACGATTCATATGTTTCAAGCAAGTTGTTTAAATGAAATTGTTGTACTTGTTGAGCTTGTTATACTCACTCTTGCTTGAACCATATGAATGCAGCTAAGGACGAGCGAACCGAGGTTTCCAGTAGAGTTAAAGGCAAGGCGAAGAGGAATGATTAGTTTATCTTGTAATAGACTAGTAAGTATATGTATTATATTATGATGAACAAAGAATGTAATGGTTTAAGAGCCTGGGAACAAGATTTATTATTATTAATGTAATAAGAATGTCGTTGGAACACATATTTTGATATCGTTTCAATAGAATGAATGTACAGTTATGAGTACCGTGTATCACCAATTGTCGAGTTGGAAGATACCCAGATTTGGGGGCGTCACACATACACTTAAAGATTCGATCTTCCTCAGGTACAAGTTCACCTCCAAATCCTTTCACGTTCAACTTGAATCCACCGGGTTTGGTTCCTTCCTTTGATCAATGTTAGCCACCCAAGTCTTTGGCATCTAGAGGTGATCCACCAAGGAAGAAGAAAGATTCAAGAAGATGGGTGTTTGGCAAAACCCTAGTTTTTCTATCTCTCATAAAAAAGAGTGTACTCTCCCAACTATTGAAATTACGTATTCACGTGTTTTATAAAAGTGTCAACCGACTAACCCATAAGAAGACTCCTCTTATTTATAGATGTAGGCAACCTTCCTTAACAATTAAGGAATTGAGTTTTATTTTAATTAATTAAACTCCTTTAATTAATTAGGCTCCTAATCTTATTAGGAATAATTAATTAAAATCTTTTAATTATTTAGTGTGAAACCCCAAATTTTATGAATAAATATTTAATTTTTTTTCAAAATATTTTTTAAAATATTATGGTGTCAATTTGAGATAATATTATAGTTGTGGGTAGTATTTATAAATTTTACAAAGTATGCAAGTTGTTGTATTATATTCGATTGGTCGGGGAATATTATTTTTGTCTGAGAATATTCGTACGACGGCACAATTATTGGTGGATCCCACAACGGAATTATTGTCGGATTGAGAAAACGACAAAAATATTATATGAAAATAACGGCGGCGGAAGTTTTACCGTTAATACTGTTGAACTACTCGGTAGTAAAATTATAGTAATACGTGTGATTGCATAGTAGCATACGGTATTGATTATTGAGGTTTACGTAATAAGTCACTCAGTTTTGTTTTATTAGTATTATTAATGTAATAAAACAGAAAAGCTTTTTATATAAAACAAAATACTTTTATAAATTTACTCGTTTTATTAGGCTAATAGTAAAATCTTTTTATATAAAACAGAATACTTTTATAAAGTTATTCGTTTTATTAGACAATAATTAGAATATATTATATTTTATTATGCATAGTGTTTGCATAGTAAAATTTTTTATAAAGTTATTCGTTTTATTAGATTATAAATAGAATATATTATATTTTATTTAAAAGATTTTGCTTTAAATATGGACCGTCAGATTAAAGTAAATCAATCTCGACCGTTCATGAGTTAGTTACTATGCAGTCTATTTTTTTATAAATAGAAACTCAATCCTTCATTATTTCTTACGAATTTACTGAAACTCTAGAGAGAGAAACTATAGAGAGAGTTCTTCTTCTATAATCTTGAGCGTATTTATTTAGAGTTTAAGAAAACTTTGAGCGTAGTGCAAGTTTTCTTCGAGTATATCATCGCCCTACCAGTCGGAATACTCGTATTATTTTCTTTTGTATTCATGAAGAGAACTTCTGTTATTCCATTTTTTATTATTCTGCTGGAATAATCAGTATACGCGGACTACCCTATACTTGGTGACATTCTTCTATTATTTCGTCTTTATTATTATTCTGTTGGAATATCCTGTCTGTGCGTTTTACGCTGGACCTGGTTCCGTCTTTACTATTATTCTGTTGGAATATCCTGTTTGTGCATTTTACGCCGGACCTGATTCCATTATTCATTATTCTGTTGGAATATTCTGTATGTGCGTTTACGCCGGACCTGGTTACATTATTTATTATTCTGTCGGAATATCCTGTCGGTGCGAATTTCGCCCGATCTGGTTCCGTTACTTATTATTCTGTTGGAATAACCTGTCTATGCGAAGTACCGCATACATTGTGATTTCTTTTGTTATTCCATTCTTTATTATACTCATTTGGTTAAAGTTTTGACTTCTATACTCCATGAAATTAGTGGAATATCATTGATATTTGCGCTTCATCCAGTATCTTTTCATGGAAATATTATTCTGAGCATTCTTAAATTTTACTCTACAAAGCAGTATCATATTGACAATTTGGACGTTATCAGTTCCTAGATAAATTAATTCTTGAACTTGTTTTATTGAATTCTTATATTATTGTCATCATCCTCATGTTTATATTTTGTTGAAAGTCATCTATGGCTTGTAGTGCGTAGATGGACTTGGTATGATTATGACCAGGGATTATTCGGTGTAATCATGACCGTAATGTTACAAATGATGTGAAAAATAAGTCCTCATTGGCTCGTAGTGCATTGATGGACAGTTTTTAGTATGATTATGGCTATAGATTCTCTTTGGCCGTAGTGCAAAGATGAATTATTTTATGGCATGATCAGGACCGTTGATGAAAACATGATTATCTTTAGCCATAGTGCATGAATAATTCGTGGTCGTGATACTAAAGAATATCCTTGGCCGTAGTGTAGGGGTGATTCGATGATGTGGATTATTTATTAAGCTGAGTCACAGCGATAAAAGTCATGAAAAACCTTTTAAATCATAAAAGATAGTAGATTTTATTCTCTACTTGACTCTTTTAATGTAACGACCCCAAAATAGGTCCATTCCATCCAACCTATTCTGAGTCGCCAAATACATGGTATAGAAAAAAACTGTAACTTTATTACAACAATTGTCGTGCAAAATACAACAACACATATGCTATAAGTTTGGATATAAATATATACCAAATGTGACTCATGTTCCAACCGTGGACATCACCTCACAATGACACCTTACATAAAGGTATAGTCAAAAACTGTTTTAGAAATTAGAATCTTTGGGAAGTGCTCAAGAAAACCTTCGTACATGGGAGGCCACGCATCTAGGTTATGATAGATATCATATGGCCACAGAATTATCCTTGGTTGACCCAATAGACCCCAAAGAAAAACGAGAAGATTACTATCATATTCTTCCCAATGGTGAGTCTTCTCTTGACTTATCATTATCTCCACTGTATCTAACTGAGAATTATACTTCAAACAAATACCAAGATTATATAGGTAGTGCTCGTATATATACTCAGCAAGTGGATGAGCACATCCCTGTCTTATGATGACACGAGGTTGTATGTCGTTAGACATCTTGTATGATAGTGGCAAACCACCCTTCCAACGTTGGGTACACCTTACCCTATTGGATTCACCAAATATAACTACTAAATGAACTTTTCTATACTGTTTCGGGAGAACATCCACAGCTAGAGACCACCGTTCTATTTCCCCGTTACCCTCGCTCGACCCAGCTACACTCTTATTACCTGAAAGGAATTGTGAAGCAAAAGGGTGAGCACAACTAGCTCAGTAAAGAATATCATGACTAAAGATAATTAAATTATCAATAGCCTTCATCAATAATAAATCAGAGATTTAGAACATATGGTAAATGATAAAAATTTCAACCATAGTTGCAGCGGAACGAGCAATCCATTAGAAGAGTTAAATAGACTATAAAGTCTATTATCTTCTCCATGTTAAAAATCCACCAACAATGTTTTATCCATGTAACATCACTCAACAGTTCCTTTCCACAATCATATGAATAACTCATAATCATAATTGTGACTATAAATTTTTCTTCGCACCCAGGACGAAGAATATTTTCATCACCTGTCTTTACCTGAAACATCAAAGATCATGGTTATACCAAATCACAATTCCTGTTTATAATCATACTAACAAATCCATCTTTGCACTACGGCCCAAAGATATTCATCAACAAACTATCTTTGCACTACGGGCCAAAGATATTCAACAACAGTTCATCTTTGCACTACAGGCCAAAGATATTCAACAACAGTTCATCTTTGCACTACAGGCCAAAGATATTCATCAACAAACCATCTTTGCACTACGGGCCAAAGATATTCAACAACAGTTCATCTTTGCACTACAGGCCAAAGATATTCAACAACAGTTCATCTTTACACTACAGGCCAAAGATATTCATCAACAATTCATATTTGCACTACAGGCCAAATATATTCATATCTCAAAGAAATATATAATCATTACAGAATTTATATAAACAATAATTATAATCATGTTGATCAATTCACCTTTGCACTTAAGCTTAAGATATTCAATTATAAATTCAATGGTCATGATCATACCAGTCACAATTCAACTTTGCACTACAGGCCAAAGAGAACCCTAGTCATGATCATACCAATAATCTACCCATCTTTACACTCCAGTGAAAGAGAATTTCAACATCAGGGTTATAAAAATGTTATATATGATGATAAAAATAATATGATCAACATATAGTTTTAATCTCAAGAGTAATATTCGTAACTCATGAATAGTAACCCCGACACAAAAGATAGAAATTCTACAATAAAATTCATACCAATATTTCGGTATAATGATATTGAAAGAATAACATTACTTAAATTTATAAACAATTTATTTTAATTGTTTACACTTTACTAATTAATGCATTTAATCATCATAAAATGCCAACTCTTACAATTTCATCATCAATAACCAAAACCCTCATCAAAAATCTGCATATACCTCATATAGGATTCTCAAGCCATAAAATCCTATTTTCAATTTTCTTTCTTCACAAAACATATTTAATTCATTTACTCATAACTAGACCATTTTCATGAAAAATACCAAATCAGTTCCAAAAATATTTTTTTTCTGGGATTTAGCATAATATAGTTCCATAGTGAACATATATTTTTCTCAGAATTTTTAAAAGTCATTTACTATTTTTCATATGGCCAAAATAGCCGAATATTTAGACATTTATCAAAAATTATACTTTTATCTAAAAATTCTGAAATTCACAGGGTATAATCCTATCATATACATGTACTCCCAATAAAAATTTCATCAATTTTGGAGTTACCCACAAGGAATTATAAGCTGTTACTTTTAAAATAGTCTTTTCTCATAAAATTCATAACTCTCAATCTATACATCCAAAAATCACCATTTTTGGACACAATCAAGAAAACTCATCAAAATATCATTTCAAATTTTTTCAGAATTTTTGAAGATCAGAAAAATTACGAAACTGAAAATCATAACAACCCTTAAAATCCCTTAATATCCCTTACTATCCCTTACAATCCCTTACCTCAAAAGAGCAGTACTTCTGATCGGTATAAGGCTGAAGAAAACTTGCACTGATGAATAGAAACTCACAGAGTATCTAAATACTCACAAAATACACTCAATAATCTAGAGAGAGAAAGAGAGAAAGCTTATGTTTCTGGTGTGATTTTCAATTCTAACTTAGCCCTCTATTTATAGGAAAATTTTGGTAGGTTTGACCTGCAACCTGATGGCTTTACCTGCTACTATTCCCACCCACCACATTTGAAATATAATTCAGCACATTTCTTCACCAACCACAAGTGGGGCCCACCAATTCTAGAATTTTCCACCAAAATGATAAACTCTGAAAATTCAATAATTTCTGAACCAGTCATCTCGTAAAATTCATAATAAATCATACGTTCATTTTTAACGGTTCAAAATTTGTGGGCATATACTCAACTTATATATGTATAACATATCCAAAAATCACAACGATCCAACGGTCGGATTAAAAATTATAACCCCCGCAATATATCTCAAAAACCCTGATTTTTAATACCACCATTCCGACAAAAATACTGATAAAAACCTCAACATTAACTCCTTCATTTTTAACCACAAAAATATGTCCCTCGTTTATATCCACATAAAATAAATATTTCCTTATCATACGAATCAATAATTAATTATTCACAAATAATATTACAGAATCACATTTATGACAACCAGGCCGTTCCCAGGAAAGAGGGGGCTTTCCAATAAGGATTTTTCCTTACTGGCGCGCAATTAGATGACCAAACCTCTCCTTAGACAGAACTTTCTAGTCATTGCCAATAATGTTATCTAATAATATTATTCAAATAATATGAATTATTGATCTGATAATGGGAAATACTGTGCAGCAACAATTATTGAACAACAACAATATAAAATTTCAACGTAGCAATTATTGAATCAATAAAATAAAATATTGAACAGTAATTACTGTAACAATTATTGAGTAGTGCCTTCTTACGTAAGAATCAATAATTTCAAAAATACTATGCAATACCGTGTGCTACTGTGCAATAACGCGTATTACTGTATTTTAACCACCGGGTATTCCAACAGCGTTAACGGTAACAACTACGCCGTTATTTGTAAAAACTCAAATTTGTCGTTTTCCTTCACCCGACAGTTATTCGTTATGGGGCCCACAAATAGCTGTGCCGTCGTACGAATATTCCCCGAAAGAAAGAATATTCCACGACCAAACGAATATTTCCCGACAACAATAATTATTTTATAACCACTTGCTTATTTTGAAAAAAAATTCATATTTCACCCATAACTTTAAACTTTTATCAATTTAACCATTTACTGAATAGTAATTATAAGAAAAATTGAATACTTTTATTTCATAAAATTCGGGGTCTTACATTTAATGTATTGCTTGTTCTGCTGCAGTTAAACTTGATGTCTATTGTATTTTATCAGTCTAACATTGTTGAAGACTAATGATAATTTATTCTGCATTATCTTAGTCATAATATTTCTTACTGGACTAGTTGAGCTCACCCTTTCTTTCACTATTCCCTTCAGGAAATGAGAATATAGTTGGAACGAGTCGGGAAGCGGAGTGATGGACCAGATGATAGCATTAGTAGTCCTCACTATTCTATATAATAGTGTGATAATAATTGTAATGAGGACTCGTTTTGTGTATGGATACTCTCTAGAAGACAATATTTGTATTCAAACTCACAGTTTATGTTTTGTCGTATTGTACACGACAGTTGTATTATTAAGTTATATTTGAATTCTGTACCATGTATCTGGCGACTCAAGATGGGAGATGTATACCTAATTTTGGGGGCGTCACATTTAGCCTTCTAATCTTATTAGGAATAAATGAGAGTACTAATATTAAATTAATTTCCAACTCTTTAGAAATTAAAATAATAATAATTGTTATAATATTAATAAGACTCCTCTTATTAATTTATATATTTAATATTTTCAAAATATTAAATAATAAATATTAAGCTATTTAATTTATTCTATCACCACAGATTAAATTAAATACACTTAACATATTATTACAATTATGTTATTAACTTCTTAAATAATTATTCTTTCTTTTATGGTGTGACCCTTTAGGTTCTCCATATTAAACCGGTTATGAATAAATTAATTAGAACAATTCTAATATTATTTTAAAATAAATTAAACTATTAATTTATTTAAATAAATAATATTTATTCTACAATAGGGATAAGTCTCCCTAGCGATCAACGACTTTCTAGATTATATAGATTTCAACATTAATCATAAAATTTTTTTTAAGTAAATAGTTACCGTACAATTCAATCCTTCCACTATATAATGTCCGAATTAAAAATAAGATATGAAATTACTGCCAAGTCTTATTTTATTTAATTATATGTATTTCGACTCTTAAATACACAACTCCAAATAATGCAAATTAGAAACTCCTTTCTAATTTCATTCTGCCTTGGCCAAGGACTACTGGGTTGTCATTTACCAAATCATATAGAACATTTCTCTTCTTTTACTAGAAGCGGTAGATTCTTTATTGATCATATATTATCTCCATGTACAACTTATTATACACAAGCATACCCTTTGATACTATTGTGATATACCCTAAGGGTCTTAAGGAATAAGTTAATGCATAACTCATCATAAACAAGATACTAGATGATCTCAAGTCCAAAGATTACTTGTACTACTATCACTACAGGAATTCCTATTGATAGGCAAGTAAAACTCTATTAGGTATTTCTTAGCGAGCCACGTTCAGTGAACTTATTCTCTAATAAGAACCTACATACTTGCTTTGTGTCTCCACATAAATGATCATGAGATCAATCATCCTCATCCAATGAGCAAGCAACATATGTACCAATCTATCCGGATTCACTAATCCCCAATTTAGTAATCCAATGATTGGGAACTATTTTAGTTTTAAGCTTTCTAAGAATTTAGATCTCATTAGAATGATCATCATCATTATTCTAAAAGCATTGCTTAAAACTATGGGTTTATCACATATTATAAAGCAACATCATGTAGATAATTAAAAGCCTTTAATAAATTAATAGTTTTTATTAATAAATGAATAAGATTGTTACAAAGTATATGCTTTATCGTCAAACACGATTGGCTTGTGTGTATACTTTTAATCTCCCACTTGCACTAACGCCAATCGCCATGGTATTCATACCCTTGTTCTCTAAGTGACTATCATCTTAGTGTTGGATAAGCTTTAGTTAATGGATATGTAATGTTGTTCTTGAGAGTCCACTATCTCTATAGTGATTTTCCATCTTTCAATGATTCCTATAATCAAATAAAATGCCACAACACATGTTTAGATCCAAGATGAGAATTAGAAACTATTCCTAGTTCTGTAATAAACTTTTCATCCAAACAATCAACTTGCAGCTTCATTTATAGCTACATACATTGTCTTTATCACTAAAACTAGCAACTCTTTGCTATTTGAAACCTTTCCAATTCAGTACACCACCGTTCAAGGTAACACTTTACCTTAAAGTGGATTTTATGTCGTCTAGGTCTGTCTGAAACACTGGAGTCTGTTAAGCCCTCTAGTTTTAATTCAGACCCACCATAAATTTTAATCACATCTTCTATGCCGGTTAAGTACTTTAAGATGTTTTTCACTGTCTTACAATGGTCTTCTCCAGAATATGACCTAGCATCATCAGGTCTCATATATTTCAGTGTATACATGATTGTCACTCATGCAATCTCTCTTTTAAGGAGTCTATGTGGACTATTAAGAGAGATACACTCCATGGCTCATCAATATGAGACATTTCTTGGAGTTTGCCATGCTAAACGACTTTAGCATCAAATGAATATATGTTCCTTAGATTAAGCTGAGCATCTTGTTAAATCTATCTATATAGATTAGTATCCCCAATTAAGATATTCTTCCCAAATCATTCATGAAGGAATGTTTAGACAACTTTATCTTTACTGATTGTAGCATTAGTATGTCATTCCTTATCCGTAATATATCAACATATAATATTAGAAATGTCACGACGCTCCCACTGACCCTTTTGTACACACTAGGTTCATTCTTGTTTTTAATAAAATCAAACTCTTTTGATTGTCTCATCAAAAAGAATGTTCTATATTTGAGAAGCTTGCTTCAATTCATTTCTCTGAGTGTCTACAACTCTTACCTCATCGTATATAACTGGATCATAATCTTTTATGATATGTACCTCATCATCATCATCCATGATGAATCCATACCTCCCAGGTATCTTTGGTACTATTTCAGATTTATGATTCAATTGTGATATAATAGTTCTATCTACAGGTTCCTCTTATTTGACTTATAGTGTTTTGTGGTACTTGAACTCTTCAAGATCTATTATACTCCCACTAGCCCCTTTAATGATAAACACCTTTATCTTAGAAGGTTGCGTGTTTCGCAACAAACACCTTTTGCTAAGTAAGATTATAGAACATATACCCTAAACTTATTTTAGGATGTCCCACAAATCTGTACATGTCAAATCTTATCCCTAGCTTATCCTTTGAAACCTTTTCACATAAGTTGGACAACCTCTTATCTTAACATACTTAAGCTTAGGAATCCTCCATGTCCATAACTTTTATGGAGTCTTGGGGCTGGATTTGGAGGTTACCTTTTTGTAGATATGTAGCCATTTCTAGGACATGACCCTAGAGGGATACTGGAATGTCGGTAAAATCATTATGGACCGTACCATGTCCAACAAGGTATGATTTTTCCTTTCAGATACATCAATCAATTATTACGTATCAGGAGGCATCCATTATGAGAAAACTATTTGAGATGATCTAGAAACTTATTGTACAAGTATTTATTTCTTGATCTAATCAAAGAATCTTAATATTTTACCAATTTGTTTCACTTCTGAATTCTTTGAACCTTTCAAATAATTCACACTTGTATTTCAGCAAATACATACATTCAACTCTTTAAATAATCATCTCCTTTTCTTATACTAGTTTGTTCAATTTGCAAAATTATTTTTACGTAAGTCAAGTATACAAAATCCATTAAGTAATATTCCAGTTCTATACAAAACATTATTATTATAAATAGAACAACAATTGTTCTTAAATATAATACCAAAGATTTGATTGTCCAACAATAAAATGGAAATAATGTTTCTAATGAGAACTGGAATACAATAATAACTTATTGACTTAATAGATTTACCCGTAGGCAATGCTAAACTATAAGTTTCTATGGCTAATGCCGCAACCTTGCTTTATTTATCAGACATAGGATTACTTATCATTTGTTTAGCTTTCTACTTCTGCTTGGTGCCTTCATAAATCTATAGTTATGATAACCAAAACCGGTATCTAATACCCAAGTAGAACCTTGACTTAAAGAAAAATTTATTTCAATCATGAACAAATATTATATTTGTAACCGAAGCTTCACTAAGCTTCTTCTGGTTAGCCTCTACAAGATGCTTCTTGTAGTTTCTTTTCCAGTGTCCTGGCTTATTGCATTGAATGCAAACTCCTTTGCTATCCGTATCAGTTTTGTTCTTATTATCCTTTGTTTATGCCTTTTCTATTTACCTTCTTAGAATCGTTCTTCTTTTTAGAAGATCCTTTGGCCCCTACCAGTAAGACTTGGTCTTTCTTGGTTGGAAAGTGACTCTCAACATTTTTCAACATGTTAAGCAAATCAGCGAGGCTGATATCTAGCTTGTTCATATGAAAAATTCACAACAATTGTGAAAGGAATCCGGGAGTGAGTGCAAGATCAAATCTCGGCTCAACTCTCCATCCATAACAAAACATGTTGTCCTAATTGATCAATTAGATTGATAATGTTAAGGACTTTTATCTGTACTATAGTGTCATCGGTCATTCTAGATTGGAAGAGCTCCTTCGATATATGATATCTATCAGTCCTACTTTCCTCACCATCAACTACTTGATGTGCAGGAATATAGTAGGGGCATCCATAGTTTCATGTTGACGCTAAAGCACGTTACTCATGGATGCAAGAATGATGCATTGAGCCAACTGTGCACCATCTTATTATTTTCAAAAAGTAGCAATCTCTTCCTCAGAGGCATTGTCTGCAACCATTGCAAGGATAAGTGTATTAAGGACATAAGATAGCTTTTTAGCCATGAGAACTATTCTCAATTTCCTTAACCAATTCGTTTAATTCGTTCTGGTTAATTTAGCATCTAATATGTTTCGCAGTGATAGTAATTTAGACATTGTAAAATTCTGTAAATGAATTTATTCTTAACAATATTTTAGCATACATTCTTTTATTAATTACCAAAATATAGGTCTTGTTTTAAATTGGTATCTCCCACTATTTTTATCAAACTATATTACCCTCAATTTATATAATTCGGCGATATCTAATTAAAGATATACTAGTGAGAATAAGGATCTCATTTCAAATGTATATAGCGTTGTGTGTGCACAACAAACTATATATAAATAAATAGGTAGACACCTCTTGTCAATTACATCAACTATTTAACTCCTTGTATTTTGCCTTTTAGATCATAATGGTCAAGTGTGTGCACATCCGAACTAAAATGATCTAAGTTAAGTTATACCTAGCACTCCATATATTCAAAAGAAAAATATTATACTTGTGTGTGCACAACAAAACAACACTATTCAGTCTATTTATAAGCATTAAATGTGATACAACAACATCTTAAATATTTAATACTTACCTTATGCGTGCACAACAAACTCAAATTAAATATTTAATACTCTATTATTTTACCATGCTAGAAGGCGACGTTCGATATTCCAAATATCTTTGAACGTTACAACTTAATATAATTTATTTGAGGGTTTTGTTATTAATTTGTCTCATCTTGTTTAGCGCGCATGCACACACACACACACACACACACACACACACACACACACACACACACACACACACACACACACATATATATATATATATATATATATATATATATTTGTTTAGCGCGCATGCACACACACACACACACACACACACACACACACACACACACACACATATATATATATATATATATATATATATATATATATATATATATATATATATATATATATATAGTATAAGCATGCACATATAGAATACTATATTCTACCCGGATTGATTATGGACTTTATTCTAGTTTGGTTCACTAGAGCTACCAAGTGAACCAAAAGGTCAAACCCTAGGGGTGCAATAATTAATATTTAAATATAACTATTACATTTAAACCCGGGCTCCATTACAAATGGGTCTTCAAGCGCTCCTTGTTCCTTGATATCTAATTCTTCAAAATTAATTCTAACTATATATATATATATATATATATATATATATATATATATATATATATATATGATATCATTTAATGGGCAAATTTAGTTAGTATGAAATCTAAATTTAAATTAAAATATACCTCTTTTATTTTAAATTATCCAATTTTGAATAAAATAAACTATTTTATTTTAATCAAAATCTTTAATCAAAATAAACTCATTTATTTTAATTAATTATGGAATCTAATTCCAAGTTAAAATAAACTCCTTTATTTTGGATAATATGAAATCTTATTACATATCTAAATAAACTCCTTTATTTAAGGAAACACGGATTTTCTTTCCTATTCACGAATAAACTCCTTTATTTTGAATAATATGAAATCTTATTCCATATCTAAATAAACTCCTTTATTTAAGAAAATACAGATTCTCTTTTCTATTCACAAATAAACTCCTTTATTTTGAATAATATAAAATCTTATTTCATATCTAAATAAACTTCTTTATTTAAGGAAACATGGAATCCTTTTTCAACTCCAATTAGTTATCATGGAATCCAATTCCAACTCTAATTAGTTAGCATGAAATCCAATTTTAAAATTAAAATAAACATTTTATTTTAAGATTAAAATAAATTTTTTTATTTCAATTATAAAATTATTATATATATATATATATATATATATATATATATATATATATATATATTATGGTCAGTAATGATGAGGGTTCTGATATTCTTTATTCTTCTAATAGCAGTACTTGAAACGATGAATCATTTAAGTTTGTACTGGGAAGAGGGGTTATTGGGATTCGAGGAAGATGCCCCTGTTTGATTGCAGAAAGGATCAATTAGTTTAGGGTTACTGGCTAAGACAGATGAATAAGGCTTGGGAACTGTACCAAGGACCTGAAGTTTACTAATTGGGTTGGGTTGAGGAACTGGGTTGACTGGATGAGGAACTAAAGCTCCTTTCAATGACCATTTGGGGCGGAATGAGATGATAAGGGGATAAGGGGAAGAACAAAGAGTGGCGCATAGAAAACACAGTCGAATTACTAAAATTAATACAATTTTATTGATAATTGAAAAATATTTACAAGTACTGAAAATAAAAGTGACTTACAAGATAACTTAGAACATTAGGGAAATAGATGAAGGAGGAGAGAGTAGAGTCTAAAGATTCGTCAGAGAAGGAACTCTGAGTCTTTTTAAGTCTGCCTTCTTAACTAAGTTCTGGTTCCTTTTATAGAATAAGGAAATAATTGTTACAAAATTATTTTTACAAAAGTAAATGATTACAGACAATTACTACAGTAAAACACTTTTGGCAACTTTTGACTAAAGGGGCATATTCTTATGTTTCGGTGAAAAAGTAGGAACGCCTTTTGACGAAGTGGCTATAGGAGCAGGTGCATGTGACTGAGAGCTGCTTTCAGTGAAAAGCAGTAGCATCTTTTGACTAAGCTGGCTGCAGGAGCAGGTGCATGTGACTGAGATGTCAGGCAAATGGGTCCTGAGCATCTTAAAGATTGATTGTTTCGTAAGGATCATTGTCATCTTCATCATCTTCATTTTTACTGAAACCGACGCATCTGGAGGAGGAAGAAGAATATTCTGAAGCTTTGACCTCTTCATATAACTTGTCAATTCTTTTATGGATAGCATCAGCAAGGATTTTTAAATCTACTATTGAACATTTGTTAACATTGGTAATATCAATAGAACATGAAGAACCTGCTGGGCTAGGTTATGTAGGTTTTGATTTACTAGAAGATCCCTTTGCAGGGACTGAGGTGACTGGAAGAACTAAAATAGGAACCGAGGGAAATTCTTTTTAAACTTGGCCTACAATCCTATTTACATCAAATTTATCCCAGCATTTGACAAAGCATTGACGGGAAACATAAGTAATTGGGGAAAGGGTGGTTTGAGTAGTTAGATTGCCTAGTGATGGAGATTGAAAAGCAGTAACTTCTGATGGAGAAAGAATGGCATACTGCCATTTAAAAATCCAAGGAACCTTATATTTACTAATGAATTGGAGAAAACTGGGATTCCTTCAAACTTTGATTGATATTTATTATGGTTACAAAAATGACTGAGCTGAGCCTTAAGAGGGTCAATGAGAAGGTCGAAGGAAGACCCAAATCTTGACCACCACAGAATAAACCAGAAGGGGATCTGACTTTTGAATTTGTAGTCAAATTGTAAGAACCACGAGTGACTATGTGCTTTATTTTGATAGAGGAAGATCTTATTCCAGGCCTCTATATAATCGTAGTAACAATATGAGTTTCCTTGATTAGAGAGCTGCCTAAGATCCGAAGGATGATTTTCCCATTCAGTGATATGAATGACTTGTTAAATATAGAATGAATGATAGAGAACTCTAGATTCATCATCCCTAGTGTAAATAGGTTTGATGAGGATTGACTCGATTTCCAGAAGGATATCCTTATAATATACAAGAGATTTATAAGGAGCCCAAGGAACAAAATGCCATCCAAAAGGAAAATATTGGGCAGCAAGTTTAATTGGGTCATCCTTTGGCTTCATATGGGGTTCAATATGAAACAAGTGATGCTCCCATTTAAGTAGGTACTAGGAATAGGGGTTATTGGGATTCGAGGAAGATGCCCTCGTTTGATTGCAGAAAGGATCAATTGGTTTAGAGTTACTGGCTAAGACAGATGAATAAGGCTTGGGAACTATACCAAGGGCCTAAAATTTATTAATTGGGTTGGGCTAAGGAACTGGGTTGACTGGATGAGGAACTAATGTTCCTTTCAATGAATTACTTGGGCTTGAAGGGCGGCCCTGACCTCAAGAAGAAGAACCTTCTCGCACACTCATAGTGATAGTATGGTACCTGTATTAATAAATTTGCGAGTAAGAAAATTTGGAATTGAATTGTTGCTTCCTTTAATATATTCAATCTCAAAATTAAAAATGCTTAACAGAGCTTGCCATCTAGCTAAAGACTCCTAAGAGGCAAGATTTTCAACGTCTTTTCCTAAAATAAATTTTGCAGATTTGCAATCTATCTTAACTAGAAACTTTTGATTTAGCAAGTCACTTTGAAATTTATTAATACATAAAACTAAAGAAAGAATTTCTTTTTTAATAGTACTGTAATTTAACTGTGTAGGATTCCATGCACCGAAATGAAATCTGATAATTTGTTCAGAAGAGGTAGGAGTTAACTTTTTTTGAGGATACCCCCGAATCTAGTGTCAGAGGCATCGATTTCGACGATTTTAAAGGCTGAATCATTGGAAATGCCAAGGCAAGGCAAAACCTTAACATATTTTTTAACTTGCTGGACGACGGAAGTATGAACGTCGGTCCAAGGGGGAGGATCATTTTGTAAACGCTGAAAGAGAGGTTTATAAATTTTTCTGAGATTTTTGTAAAATTTGCCAATGTAATTGAGTGAGCTAAGAAATCTCTGTAATTGGATTTTGTTGGTAATTTTGTCAAGAAATCTGTCGGCAAACTGAATAGCCCTATCAATTGGCCGAACAAGTCCGTGATGAATAATAAGACCAAGAAACCTAACTCTAGCCTGAAACAGACTGCATTTGGAAGGATAAAGAACAAGATCATTAGTCTTAACAGTTTTGAAAAATGAATTCAATTGCTTAATATGTTCTTCAATGGTTTTGGAGAAAACAAGGATATCATCGATATAAACAATGATGAGATGACTGAAGGGATTCAAAATATCATTGAGTATATTCTAAAATTCACTAGGGGCATTTTTCAAACCAAATGACTGTACGTTCCATTCGTAATAACCAAATGGGGTAGTGAATGCGGTTTTGTACCTATCATCTGGGTGGATGGAAACTTACCAGAATCCTAATTTTAGGTCAAATTTATTGAAAATGGTGGCATAACTTAATCTATTAAGGAGATCTTGTTTATTGGGTAAGGGGTACCTAATCCACTCAAGAACTTTGTTTAGTAGTTTGTAATTAATAACTAGACGAGGAACACCTCTTTCTTTTTCTGCCTCATTATTGACATAAAAGGCAGGACAGGACCACGGGGATTTACTATGTCTAATTAAACCCTTATTGAAGAGATCATTAATCTCTTTCTTACATAATTCCATTTGTTTGTGACTCATTTGTATGGGTCTAGCTTTAGTAGAAATTAAATGTTCTTTAAATTCTTTAGCATAAGGGAGTCTTACTACATGTTTCTTTCGATGTCAAAAAGCATTAGGAGAATTAGAAAATAGATTATCATGTAAATAAGTCTTCAAATCAGCAATCTTTTCTTGAACTCTTTTATTCTGAAGCTGTTCTTTAACATGCTTATATTTAATCTCTTCTTTTAAGAAGTTTAAATAAGCAGACTTGCAATTTAATAGATTTAAAGAATTAGAAATAGATTCATCTTGGATAAATCTTAAATCCCTTTCTTTAGGCTTAATTAGAAATTTAAATGTTATCTTCTTACCTAAATGCTCACAACTTAATCCTTTATTACTAGTAGTAAACGGATATAATAAATATATAAATGGTAATCCTAAGATGATTTTATCTGTAAGATTGCAAATTAAAACAAATGAAGTTTTAAAACACATATTATCTTGACAATTATGAACTTTAGGTAATTTATATTTTATTTCCATTTGACTACCGTTAGCAGAATTTAGTTTTTCACTAGTTTTCTTATAATACTTAGTAGGGATAAGACCTTCCTGAATACAATTCAGATCTGCACCAGTATCAACTAAGGCAGGGAGTTGTATTGAGAATGTTTTATCGATAACTAAGTTAACAGAGATATACCATTTTTGAATGGTGATATGTTTAATACGTTTGAGGGAGAGACCTTGAATAAAAAGATCAGGCTCTTCTTTAGTACTTGATGCTTCTGGTTCATCATGATTTTCATCACTAGAAGAAGAATCATGTACTTGAAGGTCAGATTTTTTATTTTCAACCTCTTTTCTTAAGTTAGAAATATCTAATTTTAAATTAGAGATTTCTCTTTTGAGTTTATTAACTTCTTGATTTAATTCAGGAAGGGTAATTTCTTTAACTAGAGATTTAAATCTCTCAAGAGTTTTATTAAGGCTGAATATATAGGCTTTTCTTTGACCTTAATAATCTTGTCTTTATTATCTTTTGTTAACAAGTTCTTTAACTGATTTGTGTACTGAATTGTTAACTCAGGATCAGTAATTTTATTGATTAAATCGATTAACAAAGAGCTTTCTTCATCATCTTTGGTAATTACATTTAATCTTTTAACACAACAATTATCATTACAATTCTCAGCACATAGAGTAATTTCATTATCACTATTTGATTCATCGTTGCAAGTACTGCTATTAGAAGAATAAGGAGTATCAGAACCCTCATCATTACTGATGTTGTTCTCTATCCTCATTAATTCTAATAGTTGTTCAGTATCTTCGCTAGAAACATTAAGCTGAGATAACTTCTGCTTTATTTTGCACTCACTTTTGTAATGCCCTTTTTGCCCACAATTGTGGCAAATAATTTTACTTTTATCAAACTTCTTACGTTTTTTAGTTGAATTTTTACCAGATGTCTTTGGCTTAGTATAATAATTGTCTTGACTTTTATTTTTGTTTTGACTATGTTTTCTTTTATGACGTTTGTGGCTTTTACGAGGCTCAATATGTTTATGTATGTGCTTTCTTCTAGAGGGAGCAACTGGGGGTAAACCATATTGTTCGCAGAAAGTCCCTTACTCATATTTAGCTTTTTTCTTATCTTTACCAGCTTGTTTAGCTAATTTAAAATCTATACACATTTTTAAAACCAATCTTTTGAATATAACTTATAATGTCACTATAGGTAAGATTATCATAATCAATATAGCCTAAATTTTTACTTAATTCTTCGCGAACTTTATGAGCAAATAATGAAGGTAAACCATTAACAAATTTTTCTTTCCAAAATGGTTTATTACTATCATTACGCATCATAACACGGGAAGTAAACACATCTTTGTACCATCTAAAGTCACTTAGAGTGGGACAAGTGATATTGCTTAACTGATTGTGAATTCTTTCTGTATTATTACTAGGGGTTCCAACAAAGTGTTTAATAATTGTGAATAATAAAGTATTAACACCATCAGGCGGACCAATACCAACATCTTCATCAAAGATGGGATTGCCATCGTCATCTAGTTGGACAACATGGATTATTGATAACCTAGAGTCTTTTGTGAGATGTTTTTCCCACCAAGATCTAAGAATACCAGTAAATCCACTGGCAATTAATTCAACAATATCCGGTTGAGTCAGATTATTGAATTTATTAATATAGGTATTAGCTACAATTGACATGTGATTTAACTTGTTTAAAATTTCTTGTTCACTAAAACCATCAATATTCCATTCATAAATTTTATTAGATGAAACAGAGAATTGTTTATCTTGATTTCTCTCTTCGAACTGTAAATCTGGAGGAGTAGGTCTAGAATACCAATTCCTACTAATACTAGTGTTATTAACCGTTAATTTTTTTAACTGATCATTAAGATCTAAAGTTGTATCAGACTGATCAGAAGGATAATAGCTTTCATTATCAAATTCAACCTGATCAATATTAGCAATGGTGCCGCTTGTACTGGCTTCAGTTTTAAGTTTTTAAATAACTTGTCAATAACTGGAGTAAGTTCACCATCCTTATTAGGTAAACCCAACTTCTATTTTCTGGTAATTTAAGTAAAGGATGTTCAAATTTTGAATCTGGTTTTTTAACAACTGATTCTTCTAATTTTTCTTTAATTTTATCCAGTTGTTTACCTAGGGTTGCAAGATATTGATTCGCAAAATTATTTTGTTCAATAAATTTTTTTATCATCTTTATTACCATTAGAAATTTTGAAAGGACTGGTAATAATTGAAGTGTGTTTAACTGGAATTAGAACAGTTTCTAAAGGAGGATGACTAGAGGAAACTTTTGATTTATCTTCTTTAACCCATTGAGTTTTGGTTAATACATTACATTTGGCTGGATATTGTTCATACCAATCATAAAAAGTAATGTTTATCTTTTCATTTTTAATAACTCGCTTCCATCTATTAACAATTTTATCTCGTTCTTTATCCGTAGGGTGATTTGAGCGAAATAAATGTCTTTTATCTTTATTAAACTTGGAATTAAAATCTTTAACGAGATTATCCCAATCAGTACGAATTCTTTTTTAATGACTCTTAATTGCTTACTAATAGGAGCTTCAAAATCAAATTGAGTAGGGAACTCAGAAGACATTGGAGAAGGAGAACCTTCTTCTTCTACAGGATCATTATGAGTATAGTAAGGATGACTAGCTTGACCTTGATTTAGGATACCTTTAATTTTTATATCCCTAATAGAAGGGTTACAAAGTACTTCAGTATCTCTTCGAGTATGTACTGAAGGTGCAGAAGAACTAGTAAAATCTTCTATAATAACTGGCCTTTTTGTGCGTTCAAAACTTATTTTTACCGTTCCATCAGAGAATTGTTTAATATTTTCAACATTTAAAAAGTTGTTAACTATAGGTTATATGGGTATTTCACTTGGTAGAGTAATGTCTTTCCAAAGGATGGTTCTTGGGATTTGAACACTTGCATCACTAGTTGAACTTTGAATTAACACGGTTTGCTCTTTAGGACTTTTATTAAGAGCATGAACATTTAAATTGGTTTTCATGGTCTTATAATATATCCTATAGATCAAAGCCAAAGGCTGAGATCCCTCAATCATTTGAGTAATCTCTCATGCAGTTTTAATATTTAAAGTTAAAGCTTTTAATAGATTGTGATCACTTGGGCTTAATGTGAAATCAGGAAAGCAATTGAAATGGATTGGACCATTGTGCAGACTTGATTCCATTATGCCGATGATACTAGGGTGATAATTCAGAAATCTACCATCTCTGAGACAGAGGTAGATACTTGAATTAATCCCCTTAATATTAAGTGGTTTGACTGCAACTTGAACAAGACCTATATGAATAAAATTATAACCTTTCTTTATATGTTTTTTAATAACATCAGGAGCTAAGAGGCTGTAATTTTCATATTCTTTGTTAATGGCATAAACTTTTTCAACTGTTTTAACATTGCAATCAGTTTTGAAATTATCCAAGAAGGTTGACTGATAAATTTCTCTAGGAGAAACTTTGGGTATATTCCAATCATGTAAAGCTTGACTAAAGTTTTCATAACTGTGTTCTTCCTAGTTAACTATGTCTGGAACAGGAGGCAAAGCTGACCAGTTACTAACTGAGGAGCTAGATCTAAATAATCGACTCATCTTAACTTATTTCAAAAATAGTTCTTACACATGGTTCGTTCATGCATACTCTCTTACCTTAAGTAGACTCATTATATATATATATATATATATATATATATATATATATATATATATATATATATATATAGAGAGAGAGAGAGAGAGAGCAAGGATCAAGATCATTCCTCTTAAATAGTATTCTTCCTTAAATAGCACTCCTTTATTAAAATGCGTCATTTTGGAGTAGCCGTGGGTGGCATTTTTTATAAATAAAAAGAAAACAAGTGGGACCACTCTTATTTAAGTCACTCCAAAACGACGTAGTTTTAATAAAAGATTGTTATTTAAGAAGGAATGATATTTAAGAGGAATGCTCTTGATCCTTTCTCTCTCTCTCTCTTTCTTTCTATATATATATATATATATATATATATATATATATATATATATATATATATATATATATATATATATATATATATATGGTGATTCTAGCATCTAGGTTATATACATATATAGAAGAATCACCTTTAAGAAAACATGAATCACGGAACTAACAAAAAATAGGTATCACGTTTTTTTAAATAAATTTTATACAACAAATTATGCCCAATTAAATTTGTTATAAACACATATCAATATACATATCAAATTAAAACAATTAATAATTCGCAGAAAGGTTTGACTCTGATGCCACTGTTAGGTTTGTAATATTCATGAACGCAATCAAATTGCACAAAATAAGCGGAAGCATGGAAAATAAGAGTTTTAAAATTTTACAAACCATATACCTGGATCATCATTTATGCATAATTATTAATAAAACGAAAAGATAAAAAATAAGAATCATATCCTTGAAGATTCGAGCTTCCTCAGGTACAAGTTCACCTCCAAATCCTTTCGCATTTAACTTGAATCCACCGGGTTTGGTTCCTTCTTTTGATCAATGTTAGCCACCCAAGTGTTTGGCCTCTAGAGGTGATCCACCAAGGAAGAAAGATTTAAGAAGATGGGTAATTGGTAAAATCCTAGTTTTTCTATCTGTCATAGAAAATGGTGTACTCTCCCAACTATTTGAATCACGTATTCACGTGTTTTGTGAAATTGTCAACCAACTCACCCATAATAAGACTCCTCTTATTTATAGATGTAGGTAACCTTCCTTAAAAATTAAGGAATTGAGTTTTATTTTAATTAATTAATCTCCTTTAATTAATTCGACTCCTAATCTTATTAGGAATATTAATTAAAATATTTTAATTAATTAGCCTCCTAATCTTAGTAGGAATAAATGAGAGTACTAATATTAAATTAATTTCCAACTTTTTAAAAATTAAAATAATAATAATTGTAATAATATTAATAAGACTCCTCTAATTAATTTATATATTTAATATTTCCAAAATATTAAATAATAAATATTAAGCTATTTAATTTATTCTATCATCATAGATTAAATTAAATATACTTAACATATTATTACGATTATGCCATTAACTTCTTAAATAATTATTCTTTCTTTTATGGTGTGACCCTTTAGGTTCTCCATATTAAACTTGTTGTGAATAAATCAATTAGAACAATTATAATCTTATTTAAATAAATAAATTAAACAATTAATTTATTTAAATTAATAATATTTATTCTACAATAGGGATAAGCCTCCCTAGCGATCAACGACTTTTCAGATAATATAGATTTCAACATTAATCATAAAAGAACATTTGAGTAAATAGTTACCGTACAATTCAATCATTCCACCATACAATGTCCCAATTAAATATAAGACATGAAATTACTTTCATGTCATATTTTATTTAATTATATGTATTTCGACTCTTAAATGCACAACTCCAAATAATGCAAATTAGAAACTCCTTTCTAATTTCATTCTGTCTTGGCTAAGGACTACTGGGTTGTCATTTATCGAATCACATATGACATTTATCTTCTTTTACTAGAAGCGGAAGATTCTTTATTGATCATACTTTATCTCCATATACAAATTATTATACCCAAGCATACCCTTTGATATACCCTAAGGGTCTTAAGGAATAAGTCAAAGTATAACTCATCATACACAAGATACTATGATGATCTCAAGTCCAATGATTACTTGTACTACTATCACTACAGGAATTCCTATTGACAGACAAGTAAAACTCTATTAGGTATTCCTTAGCGAGCCACGTTCAGTGAACTTATTCTCTAATAAGCACCTATATACTTGCTTTAGTGTCTCCACACAAATGATCATGAGATCAATTATCCTCATCCAATGAGCAAGCAACGTATGTACCAATCTATCCGGATTCACTAATCCCCAATTTAGTAATCCAACGATTGGGAACTATTTTAGTTTTAAGCTTTCTAAGAATTTAGATTTCATTAGAATGATCATCATCATTATTCTAAAAGCATTGCTTAAAACTATGGGTTTATCACATATTATAAAACAACACCATGTAGATAATTAAAAGCCTTTAATAAATTAATAGTTTTTATTAATAAATGAATAAGATTGTTACAAAGTATATGTTTTATCATCAAACATGATTGACTGTGTGCATACTACTTTCATAGATTACACAAAGTAGACTAAGACTGTAAACTATAAGGATTCAAAGTAGCCAAGTCGAACTGTTCTTTATTTTTGGGTAACCCAGAAATGAAGAACAGCTCTGACATCATATTGGGGAGCTTATAACTCTCTGATTTGTTGTATATTGGCCATGAACTTAGTAGGTAGTGGTAGTATTACACTTATACTACAATCCTAACACTTTAGCTAGCCCAGAAATCTTAAGATCTATGATCTGTGAGTGGTCAAACTAGCTATCTTGATCACATTGTATGAATGTTCTTCGTTGGCCCAAGAACACATTCAGCGACGGTTTTGTCGCCTATAGCACCTTTAACGACAATTATTTATAAAATTAATTATTTTTATTAAATTAATAGAGAAAAATAATTTTTAATTTTTAAAAATTCAAAGTAAATTCCTAATAATTATTTTAAAGCCTAAAAATTAGTTTTTAATAAATTTGAATATATTTCATTAATATTTAATATTTTTAGAATATTAATGGTATTTAATTTATTTAATTATAATATTAAATAAATTGCTTAAAATGATTTTAATACTTAAAAAATCATTTAAAATTATATTATGGTATAAGAAAATATTTTAAGTTATTTTTAATGACTTTTAATATTTTGTGATGAATTTCATTAATTAATTAATATTAATGATAATTAATTTATTTAATAAATGCATTAAATAAATTATGAAAGAAATAGAATTAATGATTTAAAAATCATATAAAAATGATTTAAGGTTATAAGAATATTTTAAGTTATAATATATAACTTTTGATATTTTGTCATTAATATTTAATATTAATAGCATTTATTTAATAATGGTTTTAATTACTTTAAAATCATTTAAAGGCAATAATATAGTATTAAAAATACTTTGAAATGTTATAAATATATTATAATATTATGACATTTATTTCATTAATATTTAATATTAAATAAATATTAATGATAATAGAATAATGTGGTATTTAAATTAGATAAATACGATATTAATGATTGAAAATCATCTTAAAGGATAATAATTATCTGAAAATTTTTACGAGTCTTTGAAAAATATTTTGACTGATTAATAAAATTATCTAAGATAACTGTGTTACGTTTAGACACAGTCTTATAGATATTAGGCTCGTAAATTATCTGACTAGGCCGTCGGGATGTCAGACTTGTGCCAAATTTAACTCAGACTACAATAGTTTTGACTTGATACTAGGTTTTATGTGATGTATAGACTGATAGGATTATGTGATAATGTGCTTAGGTTATTTTATATTGTGATGATATTATTCTAACTTATGAGACCCATATTATCAATATTAGGTTCTTCAGATAAAGCTAAAGAAATTGCATAACGGTAATCAACGGTACATGCAAATTTCCTTTGACCCAACCTCGAGTTGTTATTTCAAATATGCTTGTGGTTAATCATTACTGACTATACCATGTCTATAAATTGTTTAATCGCACTCTGTGTATATTGCATGCGTTCATCAGGTATGAAAACGCTGATCTCCTTCATTACCATTCGGTCCAGATATATTTGTTCATGTTCAATGTTCGTTTAGCTATGAAAAATTTGTTCACGCTAGTTCACAATTATAATGTAGAACTGTAGCCAGCTTTTGTTTAATTCTTTCAGTCATGATATATCCTTAATTTATTGAACTATAACTTGTTGGGCAAACTTATTGCTCACCCTTGCTATATCATGATAAACATTGCAGATTAAGATGAATACGTCGGATATAAGGAAATGTCAAAGACAGTTCCAACTTTAGTTTACATGTGCAGTTAAATTTGTAACATTAATGTATGATAATAACATTATCTATTATATAAGATATTGATTTAGATATTATGTGAAGGTTACTCGAACTTGGGGATAGTGTGTAAAGTTTATTGTATAAATAATTTATGTTTATATCTTCCGCAATAGTTATAGAAATAGTGTACCAGATCCTCAATGATTTGGGACCCGGATCTGGGGACCTCACAGTTGGTATCAAAGCTGTAGGTTATGAACCTTAGGTAGGGTTACCTGAGACTAATAACCGTAGTGATTAGGATAAATACTAACTCAAATAGTGTTTGTGTGTCGGTAAGATTTAAAGACGAATCTCGGTGGGTTATAAAAGACATAGAGTTCCCTAACTCTGATAATAAAGGTGAACAATGGTGATGAATATATAGAGTCTAAAAGACTAAAAGTTCAAGGACAGGAGATCGTAAAACAAAACGATCATAGTATAGAAATGAATCATAATATATACGATGAGATCACCCCATGATCTGATAAGGTTATAGTATGGAGAAGAATCAAGTGAATGATTGAAAAGTTTACAGTAAAGATTGATGTGTGTCTATGAACTGGTACAGATTCAGGAAAGGATTATGAATACGGATTAAATAAAATTCGTATTGAGAAGGGAGGTAGGATTAGGTGGAGATTTCAATTGAGGACTCATGTCAGTAGCTGAATTGTATGATTCCTTGTTATGGGCGGGGAATTGTACTTGGTGTAAAAACCACATAGTTTCTGGTACTGATAATTATTGAAATGTTTGTGTCGCGCTATTTGCTATATACATGTTGAGAAGGTGATTCTTTTTTTATGTGTATAACAGATAGGTAGGGTATAGGTAGAGAATTTAAGGTTAAGTACGAGTTCTTAAAATTCATACTTATGGTACGTTCGTGACTCATAATTTTATGAAATGTTTTTGAACTCCTCAGCGAATGGACACCAAATGTCTGTCTAGGACAAGTTCTTAAACTCATATGATTATGGAAAGTTCCTGAACTCATAACGTATGGTAAGTTTGACGAACTGGGTAGAACTGTGTGTGAATGGAGTATTGATGATAATAGGAACAGATAGATTGATTAAGCAATTGATTATTAGTGGAAACATAGGTTTTCCAAATCTCCTAGCTATGCTAGACTTTGAAATTTTTGACATCAAGCTAAATATGCATTATGTGCTTTTGGAAATGAATTTTTTTATTCTCAACTTCTGTTGACCATTGTGTATGTGTGGACTTCAGGCCACCGACACATCGTTACCTGTTGAGATGATAAAATTGAATTGTAATGGTTTTTGAACAGTTCAAAGTATAGTTTATGCTACTTGTTTCGGCTAGACGATAATGATTTGAAATATCAAAATATATTTTTATTTATTACTTATGTACCATGTAACCTAGTGTAGAGATGATAAAAAGTTGATAGAGTTATAAATACAGAAATACTTAGTGTTGAATTTGATCTAAAATTATTATTCCACTATTGTATGATGTGTTATGATAAAGTCACTCGATGACGGCATCCTCAAACGGGCTGTTAATACAGTACGACATCATGACGTCATTTTCAAACTAATTTAAAATTTTTAATTTGCCAACAGAGTTTGGCTATACCTAAATATTTTGATTGAATTGAATTATTGATATGAGTCTATGCTATTTGATTCGGCTAAACCAACATTTATAAAATTCTAAGCGTTCTTTGAAAATTTTCTCGAACTGAATTATTTTGGTGCAGAATCCGATAAGACTGAGTTACAATTTTTGTGCCTATGGCAGTGATGAGAAACAGATCAGATCAGCAGTACTTAATAAGTACCGGGCATAACGGGCTAATTACCCACTATGTCCATAAGACCAGAGCGGTTTGCGGATGACTTTTCATAAAACCTTTTCGAAAATGAAAGTTCGTAGTCTATATGACTCCTCAATATGATTTGAATAATTTAACACTTGTGAGAAATGTTTTGGGTAGCATGTGGTGATGAGTATGAAAGGTATAAGGTGTAAGTTAAATTTCGGGGACGAAATTCTTAGAAGAAGGGATGAATGTGACAACCCGAGAATTTAGATATTTATTAAAATCTTAAAATATTGAATTAAGGTTAAATAATAGACCTAGACAAAAAATAAGTGAATGGATTTGATATTTCTGTGAAGAAATTTTAAGGATTTCAAAATTCTGTGAAGGATTTTGGTGGATTTAAAATCTTTTGGTGAAGGTTTACAGGATTAAGTGTATGTGTATATGATCTGTGTGTATGGTATTACATGAGTACAGTTTGTGGTTAAGGGTCAGGGGTTGACCAGATAACTTATATCAGTGGCAAACCCTAATTTACATTTTAGTAACTAAAATTTTCATTTTTGGCTATACTTAGAAATCTTTGAAAATCAAATTGGTAAACCCTTAGGTTTAAACCCTAAGGGTTAGCCAAGATTACTAATTTGTCATTAAAATTAAATGCCAAATGACCATAGTGCCCTTTTTGCATTTTTTTTTATTAGTTAGTGTGTGAATATTGCCCTACTTGTGGTTATGCACCAACCCTAGCTCTAGCATGTGCCTTATATCTAACATCTCAGCCATCTTGCTCCCTATCATCAGCCTTATACATTGAATCTAATACAATAATGTTAAGAAGTAAGTAAAGTAACTTACTTTACTTAGCATACTTGCCAAGACTTTCTCACGCTATATTTTTGAAATTTTGAGAGAGAGTGAGACCAAAAGATAAATCATGATCAGATCATAGCTTTCCATAAACAGGATCATGAATCAGAAATCATGTATGGAAGCATAATAGAGGTACAAACCCTAAACTTAGAAATCTATGTGATTCATGTTAATCTTTGTGTTTAGATCTTTAAAGTTGTGCATAAGAATGTTATTGAGAGATCTGGGTTGTTATAACATGGATCTATAACATCTAGATGCATGAAATTAAAGATTTCAAAATTCTAGAAAAATTGGAAATTATGGCCTGACAACTGAATGTCAGGGCCTCTAGAGATCTGTGCATTAGATGTTCTGTGTGTTAGATGTTATAGATTTATTCTTTGCCAAGAGGAGAGTAGACTAGAAGTGGAATCACCTCCATACCATGTCTAGATCTCCAGATATAAGCGGTTAAAATACGTTGACCAATCACGAAAACTTCTTTTTGGGCAGCCCAGAAATTCCCAGGTAACTCTGACAAGACTTTTACGACCTGTGATCTTGCTACTGTTAAGGTTAATGACCATGTTAGTGTTTGATCTTTGTAGTCTGACATTTAGGCTACACATTAAAGCCTTTAGAACACCCAGATCATGTATAGAATCAAAGATATTGCTGGTCAAAGTAGAGCTGACCATCTGTTTTATTGCATTTCTAGAAAACCCAGATTTCCAGAATGGTCTGACAAGCTTTTCTAGGCTTCTGATCTTGCATGTGTTAGATAGTTTGGCAATGTGGTTGTATTGGGGTTGTAGACTGACATGTAGGCTACACAATCAAGCTTCAAGAACACTTAGATTAGCAACAGAATCAAAGTTGTGGCTGGTCAAACTATGGTTGACCATCAGTCGGATGAACATTTCTGGAAAATCTAGAAAGTTCAAGAACAACTCTTGACCAATACTTTGACCGGCTCAAATCTTGAGTTGGTGATATTTTTGGACTGACTTGATGTTATGTAGTTGTACTCTGACATCAAGACTACAAGATAGAACCAATAGATTACACAAAGTAGACCAAGACTATAAACTATAAGGATTCAAAGTAGCCAAGTCGAACTGTTCTTCATTTTTAGGTAACCCAGAAATGAAGAACAGCTCTGACATCATTTTGGGGAGCTTATAACTCTCTGATTTGTTGTATCCTGGTCATGAACTTAGCAGGTAATGGTAGTATTACACTTATACTATAATTCTAACACTTTAGCAAGCCCAGAAACCTTAAGATCTATGATCTGTGAGTGGTCGAACTAGCTATCTTGATCACAGTGTATGAATGTCCTTCGTTGGCCCAAGAACACATTCAGCGACGGTTTTGTCGCCTATAACACCTTTAGCGACAGTTATTTACAAAATTAATTATTTTTATTAAATAGATAGAGAAAAATAGTTTTTAATTATTAAAAATTCAAAATAAATTCTTAAAATTTATTTTAAAGCCTAAAAATTAGTTTTAATAATTTTGAATATATTTCATTAATATTTAATATTTTTAGAATATTAATGGTATTTAATTTATTTAATTATAATATTAAATAAATTACTTAAAAATAATTTTAATACTTGAAAAATCATTTAAAATTATATTATGGTATATGAAAATATTTTAAGTTATTTTTAATGACTTTTAATACGTTGTGATTAATTTCATTAATTAATTAATATTAATGATAATTAATTTATTTAATAAATGCATTAAATAAATAATGGAAAAATAGAATTAATGATTTAAAAATCATATAAAAATAATTTAAGGCTATAAGAATATTTTAAGTTATAAAATATAACTTTTGATATTGTCATTAATATTTAATATTAATAGTAGTTATTTAATAATGGTTTTAATTACTATAAAATCATTTAAAGGCAATAATAAAGTATTAAAAATACTTCAAAATATTATAAATATATTATAATATTATGGCATGTATTTTATTAATATTTAATATTAAATAAATATTAATGATAATAGAATAATGTGTATTTAAATTAGATAAATACGATATTAATGATTGAAAAATTATCTTAAAGGATAATATATAATTATCTGAAAATTTTTACGAGTCTTTAAAAAATATTTTGACTGATTAATAAAATTATCTAAGATAATTGTGTTGCGTTTAGACAGAGTCTTATGGATATTAGGCTCGTAAATTATCCGACTAGGCCGTCGGGATGTCAGAATTGTGTCAGATTCAACTCAGACTGCAATAGTTTGACTTCATACTAGGTTTTATGTGCTATATAGATTGATAGGATTATGTGATCATGTGTTTAGGTTATTTTGTACTGTGATGATATTATTCTAACTTATAAGACCCATATTATCAATATTAGGTTCTTCGGATAAAGCTAAATAAATTGCATAACGGTAATCAATGGTACAAACAAGTTTTCTCTGACTCAACCTCGAGTTGTTATTTGAAATATGCTTGTGGTTAATCATTACTGATTTTACCATGTCTATGAATTGTTTAATCACACTCTATGTATATTGCATGCGTTCATCAGGTATGAAAGGCTGATCACCTTCATTACCATTCGGTCCAGATATATTTGTTCATGTTCAATATTCGTTCAGCTATGAAAAATTTGTTCATGCTAGTTCACAATTATAATGTAGAACTGTAGCCAACTTTTGTTAAATTCTTTCAGTCATGATATATCCTTAATTTATTAAATTATAACTTGCTGGGCAAACTTATTGCTCACCCTTGCTATATCATGATAAACATTGCAGATTAAGACGAATACGTCAGATACAAGGAAAGGTCAAAGACAGTTCTAGTTTTAGTTTACATGTGCAGTTAAATTTGTAACATTAATGTAAGATAATAACATTATATGTTAGATAGGATATTGATTCAGATATTATGTGAAGGTTACTCGAACTTGGGGATAGTGTGTAAAGTTTGTTGTATAAAAAATTAATATTTATATCTTCCGTAATAGTTATAGAAATAGTGTACCAGATCCGCGGTGATTTGGGACCCAGATCTGGGGACCTCACAGGAAGATCGGTAAAACTCATCATGGAACGAACCATGTCCAATAATGTTTGATTTCTCCTTTTGGATACACCATTCAACTGTGGTGTCCCTGGTGAAGTCCATTGTGAGATTATACCATTTTCTTTGAGACAATTGAGAAACTCACTGCTTAAGTATTTACCACCTCGATCCGATCAAAGAATTTTAATACTCTTACCAGTTTACTTCTCTACTTCACTTCAGAACTCTTTGAACTTTTCAAATGATTCAAATTTGTATTTCATTAAATACACATATCCGTTTCTTGAGTAATCATCATTGAAAGTAATAAAATAAGAACCATTCTCGTGCAATCGTTGTCATAGGTCCACATACGTCTATGTGAACCAACGCTAACTGTTGAGTGGGTTTTATACCCACAAATTAGTCCCTTTGTTGCTTAGGTTGTTGCCTGTTTTCAATCTTCTATGTGGCTTTTCTATGTTTATATTATTGCATTTAAGTTCAAATTGTGTGCAGGCTTGCTTAGCAGATTGGTCGAGCTTTCTTGGCCATTTTCCCTGCACTAGCGCCGCAGTGCCAGGTGCTCGCGCCCCAGCGCCAATGCAGTCAAACCTTCTGTCTTTTTGCGCTTTGCTTGGCCTACACCTCGCGCCCCGGCACCATGACCAGCGCCATGCTCGCGCTATAGCGCCATAAACGGCGCCCCAGCGCCCCATATCGCGCCCCGGTGCCACTTTTTCATCTTTTGCTCGCTCCGCAGCGCGACCTCCGGTGCCAAACAGTATTAGTATTTAATAACCTAGAAACAAGAGGTGGGGTTATAAAAAGAATGCGAAGCCGCCTGCATTAAGGATCGAATATCAGAGAATATCGAGGAGAACTTAGTGCAGCTTAGACTAGGATTTATTTGTCTATCATTCTAGAAGAGAAAGAAGATGTGCTTCAAGGAGGAAAAGTTATTGCATCCAAACATAGCTCAGCCTTGGCACTGTGCATAGAAGATTTGGAGACAGAACATTTCTAAACATGAGTTTTCTTATTCCAAATCTTCCATTTATTTGTGTATTACTGAGTATGGTGAATGTATTAAATATGTGTGTTAGTACCATAATTATGAACTAACTCCTTTCTTAGGATTGCAATGTAACCTTTTGTTGAGCTTAATCAACTTTCTCTCTTATTTATATAATGAATCATTTTAGAATGGGTTGTTGTATTTAGTGTTTAATGATTGATTGCTTGGCAGAGTTTTTGGTAGTGATAATAATGGATATTGATAAATGGATGTTATTATCTGGCTTTTCAATGCAGCAACACCTGTTATGACCTTGCCAATGGAATGTGTACATAATATGCTAATAGGATAGACATATTCCTATTTGCCTTGTGCGGCCTT
Source organism: Panax notoginseng (assembly GCA_016801055.1). Lineage (NCBI taxonomy): Eukaryota > Viridiplantae > Streptophyta > Magnoliopsida > Apiales > Araliaceae > Panax > Panax notoginseng. The sequence goes on from CM029014.1 coordinate 90,819,360, forward strand.
GAGACTTAGCTTACTGACCCTGGCCTAGTTATTGTCACCAATAGACATATTGTGATTTAGCTGGTTAGGGATGTGCATTTGACCTTCGACAGAAGCTTTTGCGTACTTACCGTTCTCCGTTGACCATTCCTCAATTCGTTTATAATTTGTAGAGTTAGGAGATTAAGCGGTGCATTAGGGGAATTGTAATCCTATCTTGACTTCCTTGCTCAACCACTTCTCTTATCCTCATAATTTTAAATCATATAGCTTAACTGACCTTCTATTTCACTTGTTTAGATAAGATAAGTAATGACTTTACCTTAGTATTTGTATTCTCTTGAGACTTTGTCCTGGTGGGTTCGACACTCTACTTTCACATATTACTTGTGGACCGCGTATGCTTGCGCGCGATTTGGCAATAGCTAAATCGACCAACACTAAATACTCTGTAACTCTTTCTCTTTTTCCACTAAAAAGAGATTTAGTCATCTTACCCATGAGACAAGATTCACAAGTTGGATATAATTCATAATCAAATAGGTCTAAGAGCACATCTTTATGCAACTTGGATAATCTTGTTTCATTAATATGATTGAGTGTACAGTGCCACATAAAGGTATAATTAACATAATCTCTTTTCCTTTTTTTAGTTCGTTCAATTTGAAATATATTTTCATTTAAGTCAAGTATGTATAGTCCATTTCGCAAATTACCAACACCATATAAAATATTTTTATTATAAATAAAACACCTATTGTTCTTTATTATAATATCAAAACCATCCATATCCAATACAGAAATTGAAATAATGTTTTTAATAAGTGTTGGAACAAATTAACAATTATTTAAAATAATGGACTTGCCCTGTAGGCTGTGCTAAACAATAAGTCCCTACAGATAATGCAACAACCTTTGCTCCATTTCCCACTCGTAGGATGACCTCATCCTTCTTCAGCTTTCTACTTCTGACCAGTCCCTGTATATTATTACATATATGAGAACCACAACCAGTATCCAATACCCAAGTAGAATTTTGACTTTCCAGAAAAATTAATTTCAATCATAAACAAACCTTGATTAGGATTCGAAGCTTCTCCAAGCTTCTTCTACTTTTGTTCTGCAAGAAACTCCTTGCAGTTCCTTTTCTAGTGACCCGACTTGTTGCAATGGAAGTAGATTCCTTTCTAGCTGGATCAGGTTTCTTTTGATCCTTTACTTTTGCCTTGTCCTTAGCCTTCTTAGATTTCTTCTTTTTAGAAGATACCTTGGGTCTCTTCCTTTTCTTGGAAGAATAATCCACTATTAAGACTTGGTCCTTCTTGGATAGGAAATGACCTTTAGTAGTTTTTAACATGTTAAGTAATTCAGGAAAGCTAATGTCCAACTTATTCATGTGAAAATTCATAAAAAATTATGAGAAGGTGTTTGGGAGTGACTGCAAGATCAAATCTTGGCTTAACTCCCCATCCATGACGAAGCCTAGTTGTCCAAGATGTTCAATCAAATTGATCATCTTTAGGGCATGAGTCTCAACAGTAGTGCCCTCGGTTATCTGAGATCGAAAGAGCTTCTTAGATATCTCATATCTTGCAGTCCTAGTTTGCTCACCATACAAATCGTTGAGGTGTAGCAATATAATAGGAGTATCCATAGTTTCATGCTGACGCCAAAACTTTTTACTCATGGATGCGAGCATGATGCATTGAGTCATAGTTGCATCATCTTGCCACTTCTTAAAAGTAATATTCTCTTCCTCAGAGGCTATTTCTGTAACCTTTGTAGGAACAGACAAATTTAGGACATAAGAAATTTTTTCAGCAGTGAGAACAATTCCCAGATTCCTTAACTAGTCCGTATAATTCAGTCCGATCAGTTTGCTAGCATCAAGTATGCTATGCAGTGAAATAAGTGAGTTTGACATTTTCAAATTTCTAAATGCGAAAAAATAACATTTTAGCATACATTCATTTAATTAATTAATTACTAAAATAAATTAGGTCTTGTTTTAAATGGGTATCTCTCACTATTTTTATCAAACTATATTACCCTCACTTATATAGTTCAGCAAAATCTAATTAAAGATTTGCTAGTGAGATTAAGGATCCCATTTCAAATATATATAGCATTGTGGTGACACAATAAACTATATATAAATAAATAGGTAGACAACTCTTGTCAATTGCATCATCATGTACCTCCTTATCTTTTGTCTCTTAGATTATTTTGATCAAGTGATGACATATCCGAATCAAAATTATCTAAGTTAACTCTTACCTAGCACTTCCATATATTCAAAAAGAAAAATATTGTCCTTGTGGTGACACAACAAAGCAACATCATTCAATTTCTTTATAAGCATCAAATGTGATAAAAATAACATATCAACAAATTAATATAAGTCTTGTGGTGACACAACAAACTTATAGTAATTTGTTGATTGTGATAACCCGAGATTTCGAATAATCCAAATTTTACGAATAATTTTTTTTAATTTGAATATTGATTATTAATATTGTGCGGTGTATCTGTGATACGAGTCTCGAGATGTGGTCAATTTGGATATTGACTGAGAAAAAAGAGTAGAGTTGTGCTTAACAGATTTTAGAAACCCTAACCCTAAGTTCGGATATGGATTCGATAGAAATTTCGGTTATAATAAACATAACTGTGAGAACTGCGTACTTTTGTATAGGTATATTGATCAATGATTGATCGGGTAGGGTACAATATTAGTAAACCCTAATAAGGGATTAGAAACCCTAATCTCAATATTAGAAACCCTAGTGTACAATTAGGAACTCTAATCGAAAGACGGGAAATCCTAATTTTAAATTTGGGAATCTTAAACCATAATTAGGAAACCCTAATCCTAATTAGTAAGCCATAATGTGATTAGTAAACTTTTATATAATTAGGAAACTCTAATTATATTTTAGAAATCTTAATTTTCTATTTAAAACCCTAATTTAGAAAATCCTAACAACAAAGGTTGTATAACCTTAGGGTTAAACCCTAAGGGTTTGGACAGTTCTCTAGATTGACATTAAAATTACATGTTCAATGACCAAAATACCCGTTTTGCTATTTTTATTAGTTAACTTGTAAAGTTGCCAACAACTTTAGTTGTTCACCAACTAATTTGACCTTTGTGACTTAAAAACTCTAGCCAATCAGTCCAATTCAGCATATCTATACAATATATCATAATATATATAGATTAAGAAAGAGAAAGTGTACTGAATTTGGTTATTTGCACTAAAGCTCTCAACTTACATTTCTCTCTCCAAAACCTCAAAATTTCTTAAGTGAATCATTCACTAGATAACCCCTTAGAACACCAAAATCAGTTAAGGAGATCAAAGATCAAGGATTGGACAAGAGAAGGTATAAACCCTAAGTTTCATTTTAATCTTGTATGCTTAGTCAAAATTCGTGTTTATTTTGATCTATGATGATCTATCATAGATCTATAGCATCAAAGGCCTCAAAATTGAAGTTTTTCAAAAACTGTCCAAAAACACAACAAGTGGTCTGACATGCAAATGTCAGGAGCCACAGATCTTTCTGTGTTTATGATTTTTCTTGTTTTAAGTGTTAAATCCATAGTCTGACATGAGGTCTTTGATCTAGAAGTGGAATCACAGCCATTCCACGTTTAGAATGTAAGTTATTAACTGTCAAAACCCGTTAACCGAGCTTGACCGGGTGATTTCTGGGTAATCTAAAAATCCTAAAACCGAGTCTGACAAGCTTTTGTAATGCCTTGATCTGTCAGGCATGAGTGCATTGTTGATGTTGTTGTAACTAGATTGTAGTTTGTTGTCTGGACTATAGATCCATGCTTTAAAATCCCTTATATCACAAACAGGAACGAAGTAGTGAGTGGTCAAACTAGGCCACTCGACACTGACTTGTAGTTTCTTGAATTTCCAGAAATCGGATGAACACCATTTCTGACAGCCTTTGACCGGATTGAATCTGGAGATTATGATGTTGTTGGACTGAGATCGTGGTATATAAATGTTCGTTGATATAAGTACTATAGGTTTGAACCTTAATAACACCAACACCATGACCAGAACTAAGCTAAAATCGAACCACAAAGTGGTACCTCGCAACTGTCTAGGTTTCTGGGTTACCCAGAAATCCCAGATGATGTCTGACAACAACTTTGGAGAATCTGATTTTCTTGTTGGTTTGTTGTATGACCAAGATGATGGTTGGATGTTGTAGTGTTACATAAACACTACACGATCACAGTTCAAGCTAGCCCAGAACATGATTACACTAAGAATCAAAGGCGGTCAAAGTAGTCCCCTTGAATACTGACTGTTGGTGTTCATAAGCCTCAAGAACACCAACATCGGCTGAAAGCGTCGCTGTAGGCTATAGCTACGATTTATTTAATGTCTGTTTTCTGATTTTTTAAAAATTAATTAAAAATAGAAATAAATTCTAAAAAATTATAAAAATAGTTTTAAAAATTATTTTAAATTATGAAAAATAACTTTTAATTATTTGGGATATTTTTTATTAATATTTATAATTATTTGAATATTAATGATATTTAATTTATTTAATTATTGTATTAAATAAATTAGAGAAAAATGATTTTTATATTATAAAAATTATTTTAAATAAGAATAAAGTGTTTAAAAATATTTTAAATTATAGAATGTAATTTTTAATATTTTTGGAGAATTCTCATTAATAAATTAATAGATTTATTTGGCTATTATATTAAATAAATGATAGAAAAATGATTTAATTGATTTAAAAATTATTTAAAAAATGAGAAAAATAATTTAAAAATATTTTAAGTTATAATTAATGACTTTTATTATTTTGATAATAAATTTATTAATATTTAAATATTAATGGTGATGGTTTAAAATGATTTTAACTATTTTAAAAATTATTTAAGTAGAATATGGGTGATTTAAAAATATTTAAGTTATTATTAATAACTTTAATATTTTGAAAAGTATGTCATTAATATTTTAATATTATTTAAGTATTAATGATAATAGAATTAATTAGTATTTAAATCATTTAAAAATGATTCTAGTGTTTGGAAAATTATTATAAATTATAATAATTGTTAGAAAATTATTAAAAGCTTCCGAAAAATATTATAAATGATATATGATTTATCTAAAATAATATTGAAGCTTTGAGACCGAGTTTCAGTGACAATAAATGTGTAAATTGTCGTATAGAGTGACCAAGACACCGAGATGAGACCGAAGTCTAACCAGACCGAACTAGTTAGACTTGATAAGTGTTTATATAGGTTATAAACACTGATGTGGCTATGTGGTAATGTGCCTAGGAGAAAGATTGACTGTAAATTACAATAATACGTGTTATGAATTATTATTATAATTGTGAGACCGATATTGTGATTATAGGTCTTGTGAACGAGATAAGTATATTGTGTAGCAGTAATCAACGCGGAAGGTAAGTTTCCTAACTCAACCTTGAGTTAATACTTTCAAATATTAAAGTGGTTAATTATTATTGATTAGACCAAGTCTAAGAATTTATTGTTGATTATACGTAGTTAGTGCATGTTTATTAATTCAAATTGAATTAGTGATTCTGATAATATACTTGGAGAATAACTGTTGTTGGTTATTCACATCCGTATAAGTTATTATTGATTGTAAATAGTGCAATTGATTTCTGTCTATTGTAGAATCGTGTTGAGCAATGTCTTAGCTAATTATTCTGGCTAGACGAACATTTGTTAGAAATTGATAGGTTCAAGAAGAGAACTCAATTATTATTGACAGATCGATGCCAATTATTTTGGCTAGATCGAGAAGTGAGTAGATATTGAAATCAAAATATTTCGTTGTTTTAAGTCAAACTTTGATTATAAGACTGAAAAGAACAACCTTTTATATAAAGGGACCATTTTTGATCGTATATTTGACCGATGCGCGCGTGTAAGTATTATGCATAATATAGGGTACAAGGAGTTGGCCGCTCTAAGTACTTGTAGAGGGGTATAATTTAATCTTTATGGTTATCTGATACACCTGGGTATATCACAGTCAAATCTTTGATAGTTACTCGAGAAGAGAAGTTCATGATCCAATGGATCGCTCAGCATAAATCTGGAAAACATTACATTTTGTTATTGCGTAGAATTGATTCTTGATTATTCAATAGAATATCATAAAAACTTTAAAAGCGTTGTACTCTTTCATTATCAGATTATTGTGTTACATAGAATGCGAGAAGACTTGTTAGTTATTAAAGATTTGTTCAGCTATGTCAAAGTTCCCAGAACTTTGGTGTTATTTTATCAAATTAGATAGTCTATTATTATTGATTCTTATACATTCATTGTATGTCTCAACCTGCGGGGCAAATTTGTTGCTCACTCTTGCCAAATAAAATATTTCAGCTAGGAACGAAGAGGCCAGCGGGTCTAAGAAGAACAAAGGCAAAGACATAGTGTTGGAGTAGTTATATGATGAACATTATTATGTTGTAATTATAAACCCTTTTTGTATATCTAAAGGGTATGTTTGTAATGTTAAGGTTAGATGACATGGGACGAATGTATTAACAATATCTGTTAATGGTTTATGTATTGCTATTTCTATATGAATGGGTAGTTAGATGCTATTATAATGTGGATCGTGTGCACCAAACTCGGGGGTCAGGTAACCCGGATTTGGGAGCATCACAGATTGGTATCAAAGTTGTAGGTTATAAACCTTAAGTGGGCTGGGGAAACCCTAGTATTATAACCATAAGTGAGCTAGAGAATACTCATTTAGAGTTTTATGTGAGGGATTGCTGAAGTGCATCAATAGTGAGATATGTGGACACGTAGTGTGAGAATTTTGTACTGCTGAAGTACTAATTAAGTTGTTTAATTGACTGTAGGATGTCAGGAGAAGATGAAATGAGTACGGATATGCTAGCGACTGTTGCACCAGTGCCAGTAGCCGAGGTGACAGCGCAAAGCCAATCAGTTGAAGAAGTGGAAAAAATGAACCCAAGGTAAATCTGGGGAGTGAACATGATGATTATCCCGAGATGTATTTGAGTGAAGATGAGGAGGCAGAGTCTGAAAAAGTTAAGGTGGAGTTAGAAAATAAAACTAAAGTAGGAGAAAAAGATCAAGAATCTGCAGAAGTACAAGAACTCCGGAGTAAAGTGTTTCTCTTGGAGGAGTTGTGGAAGACGGCGGGAGTGTTACGCGAAATGACTGAAGAACAGAATGAGTTGAAGGAGCAGGTGGAAAGAATGAAGACTGAAGGTGGTGGATCGTCTGATGGAACAATTAAGCGGAAGGGCAAGAATAAGAGAAAGAGGGACAATGACAGTGATAATTCTAAAAATTCAAACCCGAAGAAGAAGCAAGTCTGTAAAAAATGTGAAAAGACTCACGTGGGAGAATGCATGATGTGGAAGAACGTGTGCTTGAATTATAAGCAAGAAGGACATATTTTCCTATATTGTCATAAGCCGGATATGAGGAAGTGTTTTTCATGTGCAAGAATAGGTCACGGATTCAACTAGTGTCCCAGCAAGAAGAAGACTGGTGAAGGGAGTGGACGGTAGACAATTTAGATATAAGCGGTAGTATCTTTTGGTAGTAGGTTATGATATTAGTGGTTGTAATATCAAGAACAATGTGTAAGCATATGTAAAAATATATATGTTTGTACAAATGAAATCTTTATTTTCTATATGAATATAAGATTAAGATTAATGTGTGTTCTTAAAACTCATACTTATGGTAAGTTCATGACTCATAATTTTATGAAATGTTTTGAACCCCTCAGCGAATGGACACCAAAGGTCTGACTAGGATAAGTTCATACACTCATATAATTGTGGCAAGTTCCTGAACTCATAAGTGTGGTAAGCTTGACGAACTAGGAATAGTTATGTGAAAATGGAAAATTGCAACTTTTTGTATAAAGTTGTGTTATTAATCCTGATATTATTTCAAAAGGGATAGTAATATGTGTTAAGTACTAAATGCACTATGTGCTATTTGAATAAATATGCGATTATATGAGAAATATGTGTTGAATTCTTATTGTGTTATGAATTTGCGTAGAGAAAGAGAATTAAAGTAAGATTTTTTTTTAAATCAGATCATGCCGCCTAGACGACATAATCAAAATTAAAGAGAATAACAGTCAGTGAATAATGAAGAAGGTCGAGCTGACCCAATGCAAAACTTTGCAAATATGATAGTCGAAGCTATGGGGAATAGAGCGCCAGTAGCAAGAGCGAGAGAATATTCAGCTAACAAATTGGCGAATTTCAAGGACTTTAAAGCGGTAGGACTGTCGGAATTTTAGGGAACCACGGATCCGATTAAAGTCTAAACTTGGGTGAAAGAAATGGAGAAAGCATTCATTATTACGAGAGTGTCAGAAGAGCAAAAGATAACTTTTACAACATATTTGATGAAGGAAGAAGCCAATTACTAGTGGGAGACCAATTAGGCGAGAGCTGGTACAGCTGTGGTGACTTGGACAAGATTCAAGGAGTTGTTCTTTGAGAACTACTTTTCGCCGAGTATGCAATCCAGGATGGAAGTCAAATTTCTAGAATTGAAGCAGGAGAACATGTCGGTTTTTGAGTATGCTGCTAAATTCAACGAGTTAGCGAGATTTGCACCTCATCAGGTGGACACAGAGGCAAGAAAAGCTAGAAGATTCGAGAATGGACTGAAGCCAGGGAAATTCAACAAGGTAGCAGTATTGCATATCAATACGTTTGCGGCTTTAATGGAAAAAGCGTTAATTGCTGAAGGAGAGAGCGAAGCTGCATCTCAATTTCATCAAGTGAAGAAGAAGAAGACAAGTGATGGAGGAAGCAGTGGTGGTAGTAACCCGAACAAGAGAAAGTGGAGCGAGAATACCCAGTCGGGTAATAAGACAGAAGAGAATAGGAAAGGGAGGGAGCCATGTGTAACTTGTGGGAAGAACCATTCAGGAGTTTGTCTAAAGAAAAAGGGAGTTTTCTATAACTGTGGTTAAGAGGGACACATGTCACCTAATTTTCCCAATCCGAAGAAGATACAAGGTTGTTTTGCGTGTGGATCGACTAATCATCTGGTTCGAAACTGTTCAAAGAGAAATGTGGAGAAGAAAAGTGTCAACAAGGAACCCGGTAGCAGAACCTTGGCAATTCGAGGACCTGCATAGCCAGGAAGACCAACGAGCCATGCATTCAACATGACGGCGCAGGATGCAGTGGCTGCCCATGAGGTGGCGATAGGTAACGATTTCGTTTAGAAATTTTATTACGTAAGTATTATGAGTTAGATAATTACTGTGAATTGTTTTCTTTTATAGATCCAAGTCACAGGTTAGAATATATGACATAAATTAATATTGTGTTGATAAAATTGAATTGATGATACAACTTTAAAAGATTGTAGAGAACAAGAAAGCGGTGATTCCGAGGACGGAATCCTTATAAGGAAGGGAAAATGTGATAACCCGAGATTTCGAACAATCCGAATTTTACGAATAATTTTTTTTTAAATTTGAATATTGATTATTAATATTGTGTGGTGTATCTGTGATATGAGTCTCGAGATGTGGTCAATTTGGGTATTAACTGAGAAATAAGAGTAGAATTATGCTTAACAGATTTAGAAATCCTAACCCTAAGTCCGGATAGGGATTCGATAGAAATTTCGGTTATAATTAACATAACAGTGAGAACTGTGTACTTTTGTATAGGTATATTGATCAACGATTAATTAGGTAGGGTACAATATTAGTAAACCCTAATAAGTGATTAGAAACCCTAATCTCAAGATTAAAAATCCTAGCGTACAGTTAGGAACCCTAATCAAAAGTCAGGAGACCCTAATTTTAAATTTGGGAATCCTAAACCCTAATCCTAATTAGTAAGCCCTAATGTGATTAATAAACTTTTATATAATTAGGAAACCCTAATTATATATTTAAAATCTTAATTTTTTATTTAAAATCCTAATTTAGGAAATTCTAGAAACTAATATTATAAAACCTAAGGGTTAGAACCTTAGGGTTAAACTCTAAGGGTTTGGACAATTGTCTAGATTGCCATTAAAACTACATGTTCAATGACCAAAATACCCTTTTTGCTATTTTTGTTACTTGACTTGTAAAGTTGACAACAACTTTAGTTGTTGACCAACTAATTTGACCTTTGTGACCTAAAAACTCCAGCCAATCAGTCCAATTCAGCAGATCTATACAATATATCACAATATATATTGATTAAGAAAAAGAAAGTGTAATAAATTTGGTCATTTGCACTCAAGCTCTCAACTTACATTTCTCTCTCCAAAACCTCTGAATTTCTTAAGTGAATCAGTCACTAGATAACCCCTTAGAACACCAAAATCAGTTAAGGAGATCAAAGATCAAGGATTGGACAGGAGAAGGTATAAACCATAAGTTTCATTTTGATCTTGTATGCTTTGTCAAAATTCGTGTTTATGTGTTTATCTATGTGCTAGAAGATGTTTCATGATGATCTATGATGATCTATCATAGATCTATAGCATCAAAGGCCTCAAAATTGAAGTTTTTCAAAAATTATCCAAGAACACAAAAAGTGGTTTGACAAGCAAATGTCAGGAGCCACAGATCTTTCTGTGTTTTTGATTTTTCTTGTTTTAATTGTTAAATCCATAGTCTGACATGAGGTCTTTGATCTGGAAGTGGACTCACAACCATTCTATGTCCAGATTGTAAGTTATTAATGGTCAAAACTCGTTGACCAAGCTTGACCGGGTGATTTCTGGGTAATCCAGAAATCCTAAAATCGGGTCTGACAAGCTTTCGTAATGCCTTGATCTGTCAGGTTTGATGTGTATTGTTGATGTTGTTGTAACTAGATTGTAGTTTGTTGTTTGGACTATAGATCCATGCTTTAAGATCCCTTATATCACAAACAGGATCGAAGTAGTGAGTGGTCAAACTAGGCCACTCGACATTGACTTGCAGTTTCTTGAATTTCCAGAAACCGGATGAACACCATTTCTGACAGCCTTTGACCGGATTGAATCTGGAGATTATGATGTTGTTGGACTGAGATCGTGGTATATAAATGTTCCTTGACATGAGTACTATAGGTTTGAACCTTAATAACACCAACACCATGACCAGAACTAAGCTAAAATCGAACCACAAAGTGGTACCTCGCAACTGTCTAGGTTTCTGGGTTATGCAGAAAACCCAGATGATGTCTGACAACGACTTTGGAGAATCTGATTTTCTTGTTTGTTGTATGACCAAGATGATGGTTGGATGTTGTAGTGTTACAAAAACACTACACGATCACAGTTCAAGCTAGCCTAGAGCATGATTACACTGAGAATCGAAGGCGACCAAAGTAGACACCTTGAACACTGACTGTCAGTGTTCTTGAGCCTCAAGAACACCAACAGCGACAGAAAAAGTCGCTATAGGCTATAGTGACGGTTTATTTAATTTCTATTTCCTGATTTTCTGAAAATTAATTAAAAATAGAAATAAATTCTAAAAAATTATAAAAATGGTTTTAAAAAATATTTTAAATTATGAAAAATAACTTTTAATTATTTGGGATATTTTTCATTAATATTTAAAATTATTTATATATTAATGATATTTAATTTATTTAATTATTGTATTAAATAAATTAGAGAAAAATAATTTTTATATTATAAAAACCATTTTAAATAAGAATAAAGTATTTAAAAATATTTTGAATTATAGAATGGAATTTTTAATATTTTTGGAGAATTCTCATTAATAAATTAATAGATTTATTTTGCTATTATATTAAATAAATGATAGAAAAATGATTTTATTGATTTAAAAATTATTTAAAAAATGAGAAAAAAGATTTAAAAATATTTTAAGTTATAATTAATGACTTTTAATATTTTGATAATAAATTCATTAATATTTAAATATTAATATTGATGGTTGTTGGGTAAAATTTAGTTACGCACAACACGCAAGTATACGTGGTCAACAAGTAATAAAGTGTAAGTAGAGTATCATTCCCACGAGGAATTGCTTAATAAAAATCACTAAGTACTAACCCGTAACCAACTCAATCTTATTTAAACGAATGAATTTCAAATTATATAAATTAAATTATTTAACTAAACAAATTCTAATTACAAATAATTAAAAATCAGATTATGGAGATTTTAGATCACAGCTTCACTTATTGCTTCATTTAAGTTAAGACACCTCTCATCAATTATTTTTTATCCTGAATTATTAATCAAGAACACTAAAGTAGATAAAATCACCTCTCGATGCATAATACTCATACTCATTTAAATCCATAGATGATAGAATTAAGCAAGACATCCTAATTAATTAATCCACTATATCTCTATGTGAATTACAATTAAAAAGGATTTAAAGCACAAGTTCTCTATAAGATTACATATGGCGTAAAGGCATATCTCTATTCTAAACACGAATCATGAATTCCATCTATGCAGAAATCACAAACACATGTTATCATGATCAGATCTAAATCTATACTTCATTTCTCGAGTTCATATAGATTATCACGGTAATTGATGGCCAATCAATTAAAAAATTAAGTTTAAATCACAATAGACAATCCTCATAATAGAACATAATAATTGATAGCGAAGCATATTAAAATAAACAACACAATAAGATCCATTGTAATCTTAAACAAAGAATTAGTTCATGATTATCGAATTAAAAATAAGAATCCATAGTTTAATATGCATTAAAAGACAAAGATAGAAGAAGATGAAGGTAGAATCTATTGTCTGTAGATTTGATGTTCTCTCCTTGCTCCTACTTTGAATCTTCAATGGTCTCCAAGTTGCTTCAATCTCCAAATCTAATAAAAACAAGGATTTTGATCTAATCTAATGGAATCCCCAAAACTAGCCTCTAATCCTTGTGATTCTCCTCCTTTTATAAGTCTCTTTATATGTCTTTAAGTCCTCTTGAAAGTCATTGAGTCAATCAGATCGAACCAATCATTCTTGGACTCAAATTTGGATAAAATTCACTTTTTCTACGCGTACCCCCGCCCCGGCGGCGGTTTAGTCTTGTAAAGGGCCCGCCCCGACGGGATAGGGTTCTATTTTCTAGTTGGTACCCCCGCCCCGACAGGGGTTTTCCTTAGTAAAAGCCCGCCTCGGCAGGCATCATTTTTTACTAAAGTGTCCTCTGGTAAAATGGCCATAACGTTTGACCCAAAAAGATTTACGAGGCCCGCCACCTATCAAATCGAAGATATCGACGAGCTCTACAACTTTCATTCTTTAAGAATTGAGAAATACTGGCCGGATGAAGGTTGAAATTGAGCTGGAAGTGACTGATATGCAAATGGCCACCCAAAACAGTGAAGTTCAACGTCCGTTGGTACAAAGATCATAACTCTTGCATCCGAACTCCAATTGGAATGATTCAAGATGTTCCGAAAAGCTAAGAAGAAGTTCTACAATATAATCTAAGTTTCAAGCCAAGAACATTAAATAAACATGAAAGCCCAAATAATGTCCAGATTTCTTTTCTTTGCGATTTTGTAACAATTCTTTGCGATTTCAGCTCCCAAGCATATAATCTACAAAACGAACACAAACTGCATGAAAAGTAACTAAGAAACATGAGATTAAGTAACTAATTCAAGTAACAGATACGGGATAAGAAGGTATAAAACCTACTTATCAAATACCTCCAAACTTAAACATTTATTTATCCTCAAGCAAAAACACAAAACAACAATGATATGCAATGCAACTAATCTACATGCCTACGAATCGAACAGTAATGACAGAAACAAGTCTATTCAACTGGCCTTAGAGAAATCAAGTAAACATGATAATACATCATATCAAAACAAATCATTAACTTCCCAATTAATCATCAAATCTTAGACTGTTATCACTAATATAGTGCGTGTGTGCTCCAAAACAATGTTAACTGATATAGAATCAAATTTAACACATAACAAGTCTCTTTGAAGGCATCATACAGTGTAAACTCAAGAAATTCAAAAATAAGCTAGATCCAACTAAAATCAAATAATTACCAATATCGAGGGTCAACATGGGGTACTTATGCTTTATTTTTTATCTACGGGAGCTTTTTGCTCTTATTTCCCGTTTTATTCATTTTTTTTCTCTTTTGGTTTATATACACATAGCTATGCAATGTCTTATTTCCTTAGGCTTTTCAATGCTACCTTAACGAGCTTTCGACCAACGACTCCCAGACCAATAAGACCTTAGGGTGTTAGGTGTAAAGATAATCCCCTCGGGCTTACTTACTCAAGTAATAAAGGCCACAAAACTAGACAAACACGCCATGGTGTTTATTCATACTTTTTCTTTTTCTTTTTTTTTCCTTTTTTTTCTTTTTTTATAGCTTATATACCCCAAATATTCCTCCAAACTTAGGTTCTTGTCTAACTTTAGCCATCACTACTTATTCTTGTCATTCTTTCATTCAAACTAGCATTATCCTTTAGAATCTCATTATGTATCAATTTAAACTCAATCAATCAACAAGTTATTTTTACTGTGCTATCCTTATTATACCAGTTTCAAACAGAAAAAGACTCAATTCAGAAAAGAAATCACATCAAAGCTCTAATAGTCAGAAAAATACTTATCTACCCAATTCCAATCTCATCATTGGCCAAAACAAACTGTAAATATCAAATAGCTGGACTCATGCAAGATGTACTAAATACTATATAAACATAGTAAACTAACTACTAATTTTTTAATTTTTTAATTTTTTTTCAAGAAACTGAATGTAAAAACTAAATGTAACTATACGAACTACAATATAAATAACTAACTATAAGCAATACGACACTAAAATGCCCCCCAAACTTAAACTAGACATTGTCCTCAATGGCTGAATTAGAAAAAGTTAAAGCAGATGACTTCCTTAAAAATATAGCAATCCTCCTCCTTGTTCGCTAGGTTTGGAGAATAGGTTAGGCACATGGAACAAATTGGGCACCACACTTGAATTTGACTTGAATAACCTTTTCATAATTTTTTGCCTGTCCATTGAACCTCTAATACCTACAATGAAGAGAGACAACATGGATTAGAATAGCACTTGGATTGGTAAAGGAACTTAATAAGCAAATTAATTCCTATCTACTAAACAAACTAGTAAAGCATATAAATATAAAAATTCTTGGGTTGCCTCCCTGTTAGCGCTTGAATTATAGTCTTTCAGCCTGACTTTGTTTGGTCAACGATATACAATTCCTCTTAAGTAATTGAGGAACCCTCCATTCATCGGAATTAATGTAGCTTTTGGTTGGTTCCCATTTGTGATGGCTATTGAATTAAAGTCACCAAGCATGCTTTATTTAAATATGTGCCCAATTGAGAATGTTGAATAACTAGGTGCTTTTCCATCCGTTGAGCCTATGATTCGATTGGGGCTTTGAGCCTTGGCAAGAACAACGGGCTCTTCTTCTATCTTCTCCTCCTTATCCCAACATGGGTTTACATTTGTACTAGCTCTCATGTCATAAAGAGCCTTGCCGACGACATGACTACCCAGCGGGCACGGTTTTGCAAATCTAACTGGACCCTTGATCTTTGGAAGAGAAGGAACTTGGGGCACTAATAAGATCGGCTCATCCTCGTTGGTACTCATAGTTAGTTTTTCACTGACTTTATTTTCATTATCCCCACTTGTCTGCTCTTTTTCAACATCTCGTGTCTTATTGAGTTATAGATTTGGCTCGGGCACTTCATCAATCTCGGAATCATCTTCATAACACTAATTATTTTGAGGACAGTTTTTCAAGGCTTTGAGCATTTGTTCCATCTGGTTCTGCAGATTTTGAATTGATATCTCTTGATTCTGAATTGACCGCTCTTGATTAATCCTCCTCTCCTCATTTGATGTTATGAACTTGGACAACAATTCCTTCAATCTTGAATTATCTATCTCAGTTTTGGAATCCATGTATTGAAGACCATGGGTTGAAGTGGTGATGAGTTCTTCCATCTGGTGCTGAAAATTGTGGCTCGATATTTCTTGACTCATCATCCTCTCCTCTTGGTTTGGTATGAGCTTTAACAGTAATTCCTCCAAATTTGACTTTTCTTCTTGTGGCAATGGAGGTTTACATGAAAATTCCGGTGTGTATGTTGGATTTGGAGGGTAGTATTGGTCTTTATAAGCATAGCTCCATGACAAATTCGAGTGATAGCCCCAAACTTGATGATAATTTGCATATGTATAATCGTTGAGATATTCACCAACGTGTTGTCCCGGCTCAAAACTAACGGTGCATTGATGACTCGGATGATTACCAACACAATAATTGCAATTAACTGCTATCCTTCAAATACATTGGACTGCAACATCGTCCAACCTCCTCGAAAGTGTCTCAAGTTGTGCTGATAATGCAAAAAAGGCATTGAGTCCATCAATTCCTGTGTCCCTTAGCTGAGTTATATTCGAATAAGGCCATTGATAATTGCATCCAGCCATGGTACCTTAAAAGAAAGAAAATTAGGGAGAGAATTAAATAAAAAGAAAAAAATATTTAAATTAAGACTAATTTGATTGAAGCTAATATTGGCAAAAAAAAAAATAAACTAATTCCCCGGCAACGGCGCCAAAAACTTATTGGGTAAAATCTAGTTACGCACAACACGCAAGTATACGTAGTCAACAAGTAATAAAGTGTAAGTAGAGTATCGTTCCCACGAGGAATTGATTAATAAAAATAACTAAGTACTAACCCGTAACCAACTCAATCTTATTTAAACGAATGAATTTCAAATTATATAAATTAAATTATTTAACTAAACTAATTCTAATTACAAATAATTAAAAATCAGATTCTAGAGATTTTACATTACAACTTCACTTATTTCTTCATTTAAGTTAGCACACTTCTCATCAATTATTTTCTATGCTGAATTGTTAATCAAGAACACTAAAGAAGATAAAACTACCTCTCGATGCATAATACTCATACTCACTTAAATTCATAGATAATAGAATTAAGCAAGACACCCTAATTAACTAATCCACTATATCTCTATGTGAAACACAAGTTCCCTATAAGATTACATATGGAGTAAAGGCGTATCTCTATCCTAAACACGAATCATGAATTGCATCTATGCAGAAATCACAAACACATGCTATCATGATCAGATCTGAATCAATACTTCATCTCTCGAGTCGATATATATTATCACGATAATTGATGGCCAATCAATTAAGTTCAAATCACAATAGATAATCCTCATAATAGAACAAAATAATTGATAGCGAAGCATATTAAAATAAACTACACAATAAGATCCATTGTAATCTTAAACAAAGAATTAGTTCATGATTATTGAATTAAAACTAAGAATCCACAGTTGAATACACATTAAAAGATAAAGAGAGAAGAAGATGAAGGTAGAATCTATTGTCTGTAGATTTGATGCTCTTTCCTTTCTCTTACTTTGAATCTTCAATGGTCTCTAAGTTGCTTCAATCTCCAAATCCAATAAGAACAAGGGTTTTGATCTAATCTACTCTAATCTAATCTAATAGAATCCCCAAAACTAGCCTCTAATCCTTGTGATTCTCCTATTTTTATAAGTCTCTTTATATGTTTTTAAGTTCTCTTGGAAGTCCTTGAGTCAATCGGATCGAACCAATCCTTCTCGGACTCAAATTTGGACAAAATTCACTTTTTCTACGCATAACTCCACCCCGGCGGGGGTTTAGCCTTGTAAAGGGCCCGCCCCAATGGGCTAGGGTTCTATTTTCCAACTGGTGCCCCCGCCCCGACGGGGGATTTCCTTAGTAAAAGCCCACCCCAGCGGGCATCATTTTTCTGCTGAAGTGTCCTTTGGTAAAACGTCCATAACATTTGATCCAGGAGGAGTTACGAGGCCTGCCACCTATAAAGTCGAAGATATCGACGAGATCTACAACTTTCATTCTTTAAGAATTGAGAAATAACGGCTGGATGAAAGTTGAAATTGAGCTGGAAGTGACTGATATGCAAATGGCCACCAAAAATAGTGAAGTTCAACGTCCGTTGGTACAAAGATCATAACTCTTGCATCCGAACTCCGATTGGAATGATTCATGATGTTCCAGAAAGCTAAGAAGAAGCTCTAAAATATAATCCAAGTTCCAAGCCAAGAACTTGAAATAAACATGAAAGCCCAAATGATGTCCGGATTGCTTTTCTTTGCGATTTCATACCAATTCTTTGTGATTTCAGTTCCCAAGTATATAATCTACAAAACGAACACAAAATGCATGAAAAGTAACTAAGAAACATGAGATTAAGCAACTAATTCAAGTAACAGATACCGAATAAGTAGGTATAAAACCTACTTATCAAATAGCCCCAAACTTAAACCTTTGCTTGTCCTCAAGCAAAAACACAAAACAACAATGATATGCAATGCAACAAATCTATATGCCTACGAATCCAGTAATAATGATAGAAATAAGTCTATTCAACCGGCCTTAGAGAAATCAAGTAAACATGATAATATATTATATCAAAACAAATCATTAACTTCCTAATTAATCATCAAATCTTAGACTGTTATCACTAATATAGTGCGTGTGTGCTCCAAAACAATGTTAACTGATATAAAATCAAATTTAACACATAACAAGTCTCTTCAAATGCATCATACAGTGTACTTATGCTTTATTTTTCATCCATGGGAGCTTTTTGCTCTTATTTCCCGTTTTATTCGTTTTTTTTCTCATTTGGTTTATATACACATAGCTATGCAATGTCATAATTTCTTAGGCTTTTCAATGCTACCTTAATGAGCTTTCGACTAACGACTCTCAGACCATTAAGACCTTAGGGCGCTAGGTGTAAAGACAATCCCCTCGGGCTTATTACTCAAGTAATAAAGGCCACAAAACTAGACAAGCACACAACAGTGTTTATTCATACTTTTTCTTTCTTTTTTTCTTTTTTTTCCTTATTTTTTTTCTTTTTTTTTCTTTTTTTATAGCTTATATACCCTAAATATTCCCACAAACTTAGGTTCTTGTCTAACTTTAGCCATCACTACTTATTCTTGTCATTCTTTCATTCAAACTAGCATTATCCTTTAGAATCCCATTATGTATCAATTTAAACTCAACCAATCAACAAGTTATTTTTACTATGCTATCCTTATTATACCAGTTTCAAACAGAAAAAGACTCAATTCAGGCAAGAAATCACATCAAAGCTCTAATAGTCAGTACTATACTTGTCTACCTAATTTCAATCTCATCATTAGCCAAAATAAACTGTAAATATCAAATAGTTGGACTTATGCAAGATGTACTAAATGCTATATAAACATAGTAAATTAACTACTAATTTTTCAATTTTTCAATTTTTTTTTCAACAAACCGAATGCAAAAACTAAATGTAACTATACGAACTACAATGTAAATAACTAACTATATGCAATACGACACTAAAATGCCACCCAAACTTAAACTAGACATTGTCCTCAATGGCTGAAATAGAAAAAAATAAAGCAAATGAATTCCCTGAAAATATAGCAATCTTTCTCCTTGTCCGCTAAGTTTGGAGAATAGGTTAGACACATGGAACAAATTGGGCACTACACTTGAATTTGACTTGAATAACCTTTTCATAATCTTTTGCCTATCCATTGAACCTCCAATACCTACAATGAAGAGAGACAACATGGATTAGAATAGCACTTGGATTGGTAAGAGAACTTAATAAGCAAATTAATTCGTATCTACTAAATAAACTAGTAAAGCATATAAATATAAAAAATCTTGGTTAGCCTCCCAGTTAGCAATTTAATTATAGTCTTTCAGCCTGACTTTGTCTGGTCAACGCTATCCAATTCCTCTTCAGTAATTGAGGAACCCTCCATCTATAGGAAATAATGTAGCTTTTGATAGGTTCCCATTTGTGATGGCTATCGAATTAAAGTCACCTAGCATGCTTTGTTTAAATATGTGCCCAATTGAGAATGTTGAATAACTAGGTGCTTTTTCGTCCGTTAAGCCTATGATTCGATTGGGGCTTTGAGCCTTGGCAAGAACAACGGGCTCTTCTTTTATCTTCTCCTCCTCATCCCACCATGTCTTTACATTTGTATTAGCGCTCATGTCATAAAGAGCCTTTCCGACGACATGACTACCCAGCGGGCACCGTTTTGCAAATCTAACTGTACCCTTGATCTTTGGCGGAGAAGGAACTTGGGGCACTAAAAACATCAGCTCATCCACGTTGGTACTCATAGTTAGTTCTTCATTAATCTTATTTTCATTATCCCCACTTGTCTCCTCTTTTTCAACATCTCGTGTCTCATCTAGTTATAGATTTGGCTCGGGCACTTCATCAATCTCGAAATCATCTTCATAAGACCAATTGTTTTTAGGACAATTTTTCAAGGCTTTGAGCATTTGATCCATCTGGTTCTGCAGATTTTGAATTGATATCTCTTGATTATGAATTGACTGCTCTTGATTAATCCTCCTCTCCTCATTTGATGCTACGAACTTGGACAACAATTCCTTCAACCTTGAATTATCTGTCTTAGTTTTGGAATCCATGTATTGAAGACATGGGTTGAAGTGGTGGTGAGTTCTTCCATCTGGTGCTGAAAATTGTGGCTCGATATTTCTTGACTCATCATCCTCTCCTCTTGGTTTGCTATGAGCGTTGACAGTAATTCCTCCAAATTTGACTTTTCTTATTGTGGCAATGGAGGTTTACATGAAAATTCCAATGTGTATGTTGGATTTGGAGCGTAATATTGGTCTTCATAAGTATAGCGCCATCACGAATCCAGGTGATACCCCCAAACTTGATGATAATTAGCATATGTATAATCGTTGAGGTATTCACCAACGTGCTGTCTCGGCCCAAAACTAACGGTGCATTGATGACTCGGATGATTACCAACACAATAATTGCAATTAACTGCTATCCTTCAAATACATTGGGCTGCAACATCGTCCAACCTCCTCGAAAGTGTCTCAAGTTGTGCTGATAATGCAAAAAAGGCATTGAGTCCATCAATTCCTGTGTCCCTTGGCTGAGTTATTTTTGAATAAGGCCATTGATAATTGCATCCAGCCATGGTACCTGAAAAGAATGAAAATTAGGGAGAGAATTAAATAAAAAGAAAAAAAATATTTAAATTAAGACTAATTTGATTGAAGCTAATATTGGCAAAAAAAAAAAATTAAACTAATTCCCCGGCAACGGCGCCAAAAACTTGTTGGGTAAAATCTAGTTACGCACAACACGCAAGTATACGTGGTCAACAAGTAATAAAGTGTAAGTAGAGTATCGTTCCCACGAGAAATTGTTTAATAAAAATCACCAAGTACTAACCCGTAACCAACTCAATCTTATATAAACGAATGAATTTCAAATTATATAAATTAAATTATTTAGCTAAACGAATTCTAATTACAAGTAATTAAAAATCAGATTATAGAGATTTAAGATCACAACTTCACTTATTGCTTCATTTAAGTTAACCCACTTCTCATCAATTATTTTCTATCCTGAATTGTTAATAAAGAACACTAAAGCAGATAAAACCACCTCTCGATGCATAATACTCATACTCACTTAAATCCACAGATGATAGAATTAAGCAAGGCACCCTAATTAACTAATCCACTATATCTCTATGTGAATTACAGTTAAAAAGCTTTTAAAGCACAAGTTCTCTATAAGATTACATATGACATAAAGGCATATCTCTATCCTAAACACGAATCATAATTCCATCTATGCAGAAATCACAAACGCATGCTATCATGGTCAGATCTAAATCTATACTTCATCTCTCGAGTTCATATAGATTATCACGGTAATTGATGGTCAATCAATTAAATAATTAAGTTCAAATCACAATAGACAATCATCATAATAGAACACAATAATTGATAGCGAAGCATATTAAAATAAACTACACAATAAGATCCATTGTAATCTTAAACAAAGATTTAGTTCATGATTATTGAATTAAAGCCAAGAATTCAGAGTTGAATACACATTAAAAGACAAAGATAGAAGAAGATGAAGGTAGAATCTATTGTATGTAGATTTGATGCTCTCTCTTTGCTCCTACTTTGTATCTTCAATGGTCTCCAAGTTGCTTCAATCTCCAAATCTAATAAGAACAAGGGTATTGATCTAATCTACTCTAAT
This sequence comes from Panax notoginseng, assembly GCA_016801055.1. Taxonomy (NCBI): domain Eukaryota; kingdom Viridiplantae; phylum Streptophyta; class Magnoliopsida; order Apiales; family Araliaceae; genus Panax; species Panax notoginseng. The sequence continues at coordinate 90,841,545 of CM029014.1, forward strand.
CTAATTTAATGGAATCCCCAAAACAAGCCTTTAATCCTTGTGATTCTCCTCCTTTTATAAGTCTCTTTATATGTCTTTAAGTTCTCTTGGAAGTCCTTGAGTCAATCGGATCGAACCAATCCTCCTTGGACTCAAATTTGGACAAAATTTGATTTTTCTACGTGTACCCTCGCTCCGGCGGGCATCATTTTTTTGCTAAAGTGTCCTCCGGTAAAATGGTCATAACTTTTGTTTCAGAAGAAGTTACGACGCCCGCCACCTATCAAATCGAAGATATCGACGAGCTCTATGAAGGTCAAAATTGAGCTGGAAGTAACGGATATGCAAATGGCCACCCAAAATAGTGAAGTTCAACGTCCGTTGGTACAAATATCATAACTCTTGCATCTGAACTCCGATTGGAATGATTCAAGATGTTCTGAAAAGCTAAGAAGAAGCTCTACAATGTAATCCAAGTTCCAAGCCAAGAACATGAAATAAACATGAAAGCCCAAATGATGTCCGGATTGCTTTTCTTTGTGATTTCATACCAATTCTTTGCGATTTCAGCTCCCAAGCATATAATCTACAAAACGAACATAAAATGCATGAAAAGTAACTAATTAGAAACATGAGATTAAGCAACAAATTCAAGTAACAGATACTGGATAAGTAGATATAAAACCTACTTATCAATGGTTTAAAAATGATTTTAACTATTTTAAAAATTATTTAAGTAGAATATGGGTGATTTAAAAATATTTTAAGTTATTATTAATAACTTTAATATTTTGACAAGTATGTCATTAATATTTTACTATTATTTAAATATTAATGATGATGGAATTAATTAGTATTTAAATCATTTAAAAATGATTCCAGTGTTTGGAAAATTATTATAAATTATAATAATTGTTAGAAAATTATTAAAAGCTTCCGAAAAATATTATAAATGATATATGATTTATCTAAAATAATATTGAAACTTTGAGACCGAGTTTAAGTGACAATAAATATGTAAATTATCGGATAGAGTGACCAAGACACCGAGATGAGACCAAAGTCCAACCAGACCGAACTAGTTAGACTTGATAAGTGTTTATATAGGTTATAAACACTGATGTGGCTATGTGGTAATATGCCTAGGAGAAAGATTGACTGTAAATTACAGTGATACGTGTTATGAATTATTATTCTAATTGTGAGATCGATATTGTGATTATAGGTCTTGTGAACGCAGATAAGTATATTATGTAGCAGTAATCAACGCGGAAGGCAAGTTTCCTAACTCAACCTTGAGTTAATACTTTTAAATATTAGAGTGGTTGATTATTATTGATTAGACCAAGTCTGAGAATTTATTGCTGAGTATTCGCAGTTAGTGCATGATTATTAATTCAAATTGAATTAGTTATTTTGATAATATACTTGGAGAATAACTGTTGTTGGTTATTCACATCCATAGAAGTTATTATTGATTGTAAATAGTATAGTTAATTTTTGTCTATTGTAGAATCGTGTTGAGCAATGTCTTAGCTAATTATTCTGGCTTAACGAATATTTGTTAGAACTTGATAGGTTCAAGAAAAGAACTCAATTATTATTGACAGATCGATGCCAATTATTTCGGTTAGATCGAGAAGTGATTAGATATTGAAATCAAAATATGTTGTTGTTATAAGTCAAACTTTGATTATAAGACTGAGAAGAACAACCTTTTATATAAAGGGAACATTTTTGGTCATATATTCGACCGATGCGCGCGTGTAAGTATTATGCATAATATAGGGTACAAGGAGTTAGCCGCTCTAAGTACTTGCAGAGGGGTATAATTTAATTTTTATGGTTATCTGATACACCTGGGTATATTAAAGTCAAATCTTTAATAGTTACTCGAGAAGAGAAGTTCAAGATCCAATGGATCGCTCAGCATAAATCTGGAAAATATTTCACTTTATTATTGCGTAGAATTGATTCTTGATTATTCAATAGAATATCGTAAAAAATTTGAAAGAGTTGTACTCTTTCATTATCAGATTATTGTGTTGTATAAAATGCGAGAAGACTTGTTATTTATTAAGGATTTGTTCAGCTATTTCAAAGTTTCCAGAACATTGGTTTTATTCTATCAAATTAGATAGTCTGTTATTATTTATTCTTATACATTCATTGTATGTCTCAACTTGCGGGGCAAATTTGTTGTTCACCCTTGCTAAATAAAATATTTCAGCTAGGAACGAAGAGGTCAGTGGGTCTAAGAAGAACAAAGACAAAGACATAGTGCTAGAGTAGTTATATGATGAACATTATTATGTTGTAATTGTAAACCCTTTTTGTATATCTAAAGGGTATATTTGTAATGTTAAGGTTAGATGACCTTGGACGAATTTATTAACAATATCTGTTAATGGTTTATATATTGTTATTTCTATATGAATGTGTAGTTAGATGTTATTATATTGTGGATCGTGAGCACCAAACTCGGGGGTCAGGTAACCCAGATTTGGGGGCGTCACATTGATACTCTATTATTTTTATCATAGTAGAAAACGACATTCGATATTCTAAATATCTTTGAACGTTTCAGACTAAATATGATTTCTTTGAGGGGTTTGTTATTAATTTGTCTCATCTTGTTTAGCGCGCATGCACACACACACACACACACACACACACACACACACACACACACACACACACACACACACACACACACACACACACACACATATATATATATATATATATATATATATATATATATATATATAATATACGTCATATTAATTAACATGCGAAGCATGTTTGCATAATATATAGTATACATATAGTATAAGCATGCACATATAAAATATTATATTCTACCCTGATTGATTATGGATTTTTATTCTAGTTTGGTTCACTAGAGCCACCAAGTAAACCAAAAGATCAAACCCTAGGGTGAAAGAATTAAATTTAAACATAACTACTACATTTAAATCCCGGGCTCCATTACAAACGGGTCTTCAGGCGCTCCTTGCTCCTTGGTCTCCAATTCTTCAAAATAATAGTATAAGCATGCACATATAAAATACTATATTCTACCCTGATTGATTATGGATTTTTATTCTAGTTTGGTTCACTAGAGCCACCAAGTAAACCAAAAGATCAAACCCTAGGGTGAAAGAATTAAATTTAAACATAACTACTACATTTAAATCCCGGGCTCCATTACAAACGGATCTTCAGGCGCTCCTTGCTCCTTGGCCTCTAATTCTTCAAAATAATTCTAACTATTCCTATTACAAAACTATTTACAAAAAATAGAAACATTGATCAGCAGCCAAGGGGAAGTACATAAGAGGGAGCTTGAATTTACATTAAGAAAAACTAAAAAGAACGAGGTATGCAGACCCCATTTAATAAAACACATACATTCATGCATCCAACAAGAATAAAATCTAATTATATTGGTCAATAGTGCATAATCAATCTCATTTATTATCATACATATCACTATATGTATCAATAAATAACATTCATCTCATGAATCATAAATCCATTCCATATATACATTGATATCAATTTAATGGGTAAAAGTTTGCTAATATTTAGTTTTTAAAACAAAATAAACTCTTTTATTTTAATCAAAAACCAAATCAAAGTTAAACTCTTTAATTTTTTTAGAAATTTGAAATCATATTACAGATAAAATGAACATCTTTATTTTAAACTTTTATTAATTAAATAAACCATTTAATTTAATTAAAGAAAGCAAAAGTTTTCTGTTTCTGGGATGTGGCACGGCCGCACCCAGAATGAACTAGGACGCGGAACAGCCGCGCTGTAAAGATAGGAACTGATTCTGGGTTAGGGCGCGGACATGCTGCAGAATGAACTGAAGACGGCGTGGCCACGCCGCGATGTAGAACCAGAATACTTTTCTAGTTTCTTAAAATTCGATCGTATCACATATCAACTCATACATGGAATCATAAAATCAATAATATGCACAAAGTTTTGCTCTAATACCACTACTAGGTTTGTATATGGCGCGATTACATAATAAAATCACGTAAATATAGCAGAAGCGCGATAAAAAGGAATTTAAAATTTTTCATACAAACAATCACCATGATCATGCTTTGTGCTTAATTATCAATCTAAACAAAAAAGAAGGATAATCAGATTCATACCCTTGTAAAACCAAGCTTCCTTAGTTACGAGTTTAACTCCTAGTCCTTCGTAGTATCCTTGAATTCGCGGGATTGGATTCCTTCCTTTGATTAACATTAGCCACCCAAGCGTCTGGCCTATAGAGGTGATCCACCAAGGATGAACAAAAAACAATAATAAGGATATTTGGCAAAAGCCTAGTTTTTCCTATCTTTATAGAAAATGTGTACCCTCCCAACTCTTGAAATAAATTGCATAACTTGTGTCACCCACACCCATAATAAGACTCATCTTATTTATAGATATAGGGAACCCTACTAACTATTTAGGAATAGGGTTTTTATTTAATTATTTACACTATTTTAATTAATCAGGCTTACTAATCTCATTAGGAATAAATAATTAAACTCTTTTAATTAATTAGCATCCTAATGTTATTAGGAATATATATGAGAGTACTTATATTAATTAATTCTCAAACCCATTTAGAAATTAACTTAATAATAAGACTCCTCTTATTAATTTAACTTAATAATAATAATAAGACTCCTCTTATTAATTTAACTTAATAATAATAATAAGACTCCTCTTATTAATTTATATTTAATATTTCTAAAATATTAAATAATAAATATTAAGCTATTTAATTTATTTTATCACCATAGAATAAATTAAATACACTTAACTCATTATTACGATTATGCCATTTACTTCTTAAATAAATATTATTCCTTTTATGGTGTGACCTTAGGTTCTCCATATTAAATCAGTTGTAAAAAATCAATTAGAACAATTCTAATCTTATTTAAATAAATAAATTAAACTATTAATTTATTTAAATAAATAACATTTATTCTACAATAAGGATAAGCCTCCTTAGCGATCAACGACTTTCTAAATAATATAGATTTCAACATTAATCATAAAAGAACCTTTGAGTAAATAGTTATCGTACAATTCAATTCTTCCACCATACAATGTCCTAATTAAATATAAGACATGAAATTACTGTTAAATCTTATTTTATTTAATTATATGTATTTCAATTCACAAATGCACAACTCCAAATATTAATACAAATTTGAAACTTCCACCTTGGCCAAGAATTTCCGGGTTGTCATTTATCGAATTATATAGAACATTTCTTTTCTTTTACTAGAAACGGTAGATTCTTTATTGATCATTTATTATCTCCATTTATTGAGTAGCTGAGCAAGATTTCTTTCTAGATCGTAGAGTTTAGCATTGAGTGTTCTTCAACTTTTTGTTGTGTACTTGCTTACTTATTGCATATGTGTCTAATTTGTATATAAAGGAGCCTTTGAAATATGTATGTTTGAAGGCATATGTTGAAGCATTAAATGCATCAGACATTTCTGGGCACCGATGGTGACTTCTTGGAAATTTGTTGTTCAACCGTCTGACCCACTGACACGACAGACTGCTATCTCACCTAACACCTGAAAAAGTGTTTTCAGCAGGCATGTAGTACTTTCCTTAACTTCTTCAATACGTTTCTTTGATATATACTAAGGATGAGTGTTGGGTCATTAGGATTCCCGAAAGTCTCAACGTCTATAATTTATTCTTCATTTGTAGTATTTTATCCTTCAGCTAATGGACAAGGCTTGATGCTTCTGATGCTGACGGGAGATACATTACGATCATGATCGTGGTGTCTTGTCATATTCATGCTTGATTCAGCATGTTAGAAGAGAACACTACGATTTCTCTTAAGCACTGATAGACTATGATCTTTACTTACTTATTTTGTAGACTCTACGCTTCCGAGAGCAAACTACGATTCCTGACTTGGCTCGGCAGGCACTTGGATCAACTCTACGATTCTGAGTGAGGCCCTCCAAAGCATACTACGATTCTGTAATAACTTTCTCGATACTCTACGATTCTACCTTGGCTTCTGCAATCCCTCGGCTGGCTCGACAAACTATGATTTTGTTTATACAATCCCTCATCTCTTCATGCAATATCTTCCATCTCGCTTTGACTTAGCCGTTCTCCATGATCATGACTGTTCATAAAGGCAGGGTCTCCAGAAAGCATGTTTAAGCCAGTAGTGTTTAACCCTTATTAGCTAGGACATGGCCCTTGACTCTTTAGCGGTTGCGCCATGAGAATTGGTAAGTACTGCTGTTATTCAGGTCATGGAGTCTAATAGTGAGGCTATCTTGTGGGAGGACTGCTTGAAGATTGAGTAATTTGTTTTCCTCTTCCTTTTCCTTTCTCTCTTTCCCCTTTTGTGATACTGTTGGGTAAAATCTATATACGCACAACACGCAAGTATACGTGGTCAACAAGTAATATAATGATAAGTCAAGTATCGTTCTTATAGAGAATAACACCCTCACAATTACTAATTTTCTATTAATCCAAATTTTATTAAACTAACCAATTTCAAGATTATAACTAAAAATATAAAAAAAACACTCAAACTACCAAACAATCAACAAACCCTAAAAACTGAATTTTTAAACAAGTATTGGAGAATTAGGCTTACAACTTCACTCTAAGCATCACTCTGATTATTACACCTTATTCCCGTTTAATTCACTATCCCAGATTATTAATCAAGAACACGCAAGTAAAACTAGCCACCTCTCGATGCACTAATACCGTATTAACTCAAATCCATAAATTAGATAGAATTAAGTTAAACACCTTAATTAACTAACTCACTATATCTTTATGTGAATTACAACCAAAGAAGGTTTATGTCCAATTTCTTTATCTGATTACATGCGATGTTAAGCATATCTCTACCCTAACATTCATCAAGATTCCATTTATTCACATAATTCAAGAACACATGCTATATTGACTAAGTCTAGACTCGTATTTCATCTCTCGAGTTCATACAAGTCCACATAAAATTGGTGATCAAGTAATTTATAAATTGAATCATAAATCAATATTGATAAATTGAGAAATAACTTATTAAACTAAAAATCAAAGTTACATAATCATCGTTCCACTCAAAGATCCGTTATAAGCCTAATAAAGAATTTAGTTCATCATTAGTGAAATAAAATCTGAATTAATTAAAGTAAACATCATCCCAATTATAGAAATTAAACTAAAGAAGAAGAATAAATCCAGAACTATGCAATTATTGTGAAATTGGCTTCAAAGTAATCCTCTAATGCTCTTGCTTAGAAAAAAACTGTCTTCAATAATGTATTTTCTTGTATGATATCCCAATCTTGTGTTTGTTGAATCCTTTTTATGCCAAAAAATTAATTCAGATTACAATTCCATGCATGATAGAGTTCCAAGTCAGTCCCATCACTTAGGCTTACGTTTTTGTAGCATTTGAAACCAAGTAGGAAACTTCTCTTCCCCGTACCCCCGCCCCGGCAGGGGTTTAGCCTTGTAAATGGCCCGTCCTGGCGGGCATGTGAACTGTCAATTCGTATTTCACCCCTCCACCCCAGCGGGGGTATTAAGCTTAAAGAGGCCTGCCCCGGCGGGGGTCCTTTATGCTAAATTGCTCACTTTAGCTCCAAATCTTGCCCAGTTTTGCCATGTTTTTGCTCTTTTAGTCCAATAGTCACGCCACCACACCTAAACACGAAATTACACTAAACAAGTAAAAACGAAACATAAAACCAAGAATTAACACACTTTAAGCTTAAATTAGGAACCGATTCGTAGGTATAAAACCCACGTATCAAAATCCCCCAAACTTAAACTGTGCTAGTCCTCGAGCACGAAACAAAACTAACATGCTATATAATGCAATGCAATGATATGTAATGCACCTAATCTATATGCCTACGAATCCAACAGTCCTCATAAAATCAAATTTATTCATCCGGCCTCAGAGAAATCAAGTAAACACGACAACACTTGTGACGCCCCCAAATTTGAGTACTTGAAACCCGTACTTAGTGCTCCACGATAACATTCATTCACCTACTTAATGTATTAATTAAACAAAATTATTATATCAAAGTTATCTACCTTCCCAGTCTCGAGAACCTTTAAGTCTTACATTACATGATAAATATTTATTATCATACTACAAACAGTCATTACAAATAACATTTTGTAACCTAATCCTTCAGCTTTCCCTTCTATTTGTCCTTGTCGGAACCTTCAGGTCGTACTAGATTAGCTGAAAATATTTAAATTTAAAGCAAGAATGAGCATTTGAGTGCCCATCAAGTAATATCAATGAATAAAGATTATTTGAAAGAATTTAAATGTTTTCATTGGACGACACTTCTACAACGAAGCATGAGTTATGAAGTAAGCAGAAATAATACTGAACTACATATCAATTCTATTTCGTTTTTTTTTAAACTACGTATTGACTATAAATGTTGAACAGTTAACAAACTATGAACTTTATTTTAATTTTGAAAATGTTAAAAAAAACTTCATCTGCAAACCGTCATGTCTTACGGACACTGGGGGTGATCAGCCCATTATGCCCTGTATTGATCAATACTACGTGTTGGAATGATATATCTGATCCGCCTTTGGCGCATAAAAGTTTTCCATGTTCGGGATGTTCATAATTAATCTAGAATTCGAACTAAAATAGTTCAATTGAATAACAATAATGTTCTATCATGGTCTATAATATTTTTAATTCTATGGCTAGCTGAATTAAATAGCTTAGACAATTTTTTAATAACATATACATACCTGAAAATAAGTAGGCATGTGTCAACATGTGATTAAATACAATCATTATCCAAGTGAGGGCACTTGTATAATCTAACTTAACTATCTATAAACAGGTTATATATTGATCATACCTTACTACTGTACTGGTAAACAAGTAGAGTTCGATCACTGGCATGCATACTAATGTTGAAATACATGATCAATAACAGTAGAGTTAAAAAGTCTATGTAACAGGAGTATATCTCACTAACTTACTTACACAGGATTATTGTATAAGTAGATACAAAGAAAAAGGATACTTGCCTGATCTGCTGCTTACACAACTTAGTTTTATCTTTTATACTGAGACCTATCATTCATATTATTCTTTTGATCAGAATGATATATCATAACACATAACATTGCTATTTGCAGTAATCATATAGCTTAAACACATAGTCACATAGTTATATCAGTCATTCTAAAATAAATAATTACTTATCAGGTCAATCTATATAACTTTGGGTCAACTTCGGATTCATTTTGGTGTACCGACAGCTTTATCGGGTAATAATCGAGTTTATATTCACTTAACCTCTATTCTGTAACTTCAATACTTTAATATATTAATCATATTATTTTTCAAGGTATTATAATATTTTTTTAAATAATTATTATAATTTATCATAATTTTTCAAACACTAAACCATTTTTAAATAATTTAAATACTGAATAATTCCCTTATCATTAATATTTAAATAATATACAAATATTAATGAAATACTTGACAAAATATTAAAGTTATTTATAATAACTTAAAATATTTTTAAAATACTAATTTTCCCCTTTAATGATTTTTAAAACATTTAAAATTATTTTTAAATAATTATCATTAATATTTAAATATTAATGTATTATTCATCAAAATATTAAAAGTCATTTATTATAACTTAAAATATTCTTAAATCATTTATATCATTTTTAATTGATTTTTAAATCATTAAAACCATTTTTTAAACTATTTATTTAATATAATTATTAAATAAACCTGTTATCATTAATATTAAATTATTAATGAAAATTATCTCAAAATATTAAAAGTTATGATTTATAACTTAAAATATTTTAAAATACCTTATTATCATTTAAAATAATTTTTATAATATAAAAATCATTTTTAACCCATTTATTTAATACATTTATTAAATAAAGTTAATATCATTAATATTCAAATAAATAGCAATATTAATGAAAAATATGTCAATTTATCAAAAGTTAATTTTTATAACTTAAAATAATTTTTAAAACTAATTTTGTAATTTTTAAAAAATTTATTTCTATTTTTAATGAATTTTTCAGAAATTGGAAAACTAAAATAATTAAATCTGTCGCTAAAGGCTATAGCGACAGTTTCTATCGTAGTAGGTGTTCTTGAGGTTCAAGAACACTGACAGTCAGTTGCTAAGGTGCATACTTTGACCGTTCATTACTCGTCGTACATGATGTTTTTGGGCAAGGTTTTGTAATGATCATGTAATATTGATGTAATGCTACACGAATCATCAACTAACAAGGTCATATTGTAACAAGCATGCAAGATCTGGAAGTCCAAAGTGACTTTTAGGCCCTCCCTGGGTTTTTTGGGTTACCCAGAAACCCAGGCAGTGCTTGATAGCTACTTTGTGCCTTAATTTAATCAGGTTCCACTACAAGAATTCTGTGTGATGTTATGGTGTTCTAACGATTCAGGTTTGTAGTCCACATGTCAAGCTACAATTATCATTCATTAAATCAGTTAAACTACATCAGAATCATAAGATAGCATTCGGTCAAACCTTGTCAAAAGTAATGTTCTTATGTTTTCTGGGTTTCCCAAAAAACCGAGTTCGTGAACGAGCTAGCTAGTTTGACCATCATTTATTTTCACTATGTTGTTTATCTAAGTGATATAGGAGCATGAATCTGTAGTACACATACAACAGTATAACCTAAATGCACTAACACAAGCAAAACAGCAAACACATGCAAGATCTGGGCCCATGAACTTGTTGTCAGACACTGATGAACAAGTTCTGGGTTACCCAGAAATTAGAAAGTCATGGTTGAGTAGGCTACTTTGACCATCCACTACTTACAATCTGTTGATTGTTTGAGTGATATATAGACATGGATTTAGAGTCTATCTAACAGGTTACATACTAGATACAATAACATCTCCAAATCTCCTAACATCTGACATATATTAGCCTTAGAAAATCTTGTCAGACACTGGTATTGAGTTTCTGGGTTACCCAGAAACTCTTGGTCATGCTCGGTCAACTGGGTTTGACCAACAATATCTTGTATTCTGGACATGATCTAAGCATGATTTCAAGTTTAGATCAAAGTCCTTATAGCAAACTACAAGTCTAAACAGAAAACACACAAAATCATTAACAAAAAAGAATCTACAACCTCTGACTTTTGCTTGTCAGACAAAATTTTAGAGTTCAAAGGCAGTTTTGAAAACATTGATTTTAAGGCACTTTGATGCTATAGATCTATGATATAACATCATAGATCATCATATAACATCTTCTAGCATGCATCTAAACACTTAAACACAAATTTTATCCTAACATGTAAGATCAAATAAGGCTAAGGTTTTATACCTCTCTCTTGAAGATGCTTTGATACTGCTCTATACAATTGATCTTGGTGTTCTAGAGGGTTGTTTAGGGACTGAAATACTTAGAGATTTCGTGGGTTTAGAGAGAGATAGGCTTGGTTGAGTGTTAGATAGCAAGTGAGCAATTTTTGTAAACTTTATCTTTCTTTTTCTCTTATAATTTGATTTAATGAATCCAATCTTGTAAGCTGTCAAAAGAGATAAGATTTGGCTGAGATTTTAGCACATGGGATAAGCACAAGTGATGAGTCATGCAATTCTAGAACAATCTATTAACTTAAGTTTTAAGTAAAGGGTAATTTGGTCATTTTGCACACTAAAGGGTATTTTGGTCTTTTCCATCTAGAATTTAAGGGTAGTTTGGTAATTTCATATATTTCTCATAAATTTTAATCTTATGATTTGCTAATTAACATTAGGGCTTGCTAATTTTCACTTAGGGTTTTAAAATTATGGTTTCCCTATAAAGAAATTAGTAATTAGGGTTTCTAGATAATCATTCGGGTTTTCCCTAATTAGATTCATAACCACTAACATATCTCTTTAATCAGTCTTAGTTTCCTATTTGAATTTCAAATTAGGGTTTATTAGTTTAAACTTAGAATTTTCTAATACTCTGCTATTTCTGATCAACACTAAACAATACAAACATACAGTACATATATAACATATTAAAATATAATTATTATGTACTAATATTCTCATTCCTTTTTCATAATCCAAGAATTAGGGTTTTGGACCATATCTGACTTAACTTTCATTATCAGTCAACTTAAAAATTTGAATTGACTATTCTGCTAAATCCATATCGCATATATTCAAAATATTATTACTGATAACTATAATCATAATAATTTATAAATTAAAAAAAAATTATTCGTAAAAATATACATATAATTATTCGAAAACTTTTGGGTTTTTACATTCTCGCCTCCTTATAAAGATTCCATCCCTGGAATCACCATTACCTTACCCTTAATTTTAATGTTTTATCCTTAGATTTTTATTATTATTATGAAAAATTGAATTACTATATTCTCCCCTCCTTATAAGATTCGTGTTACAAATTCGGAACTCAAATTCCTCCTTCAAAATTCTTTTATTAACGAATTATTATATTATTTTATCAAACTTATGATAAGAGAATAGGTTAAATCCGAATTAGGTGTATATATTATTATCGTTGATCGGGTTCATACCTAGAACTCCATCTCCTGCTTCGACCGTATCTTGAACTGTCATATTGAAGATCCTTGCAGTTGATTTGGTTGGGTTGTTTGGTGGAGTTGGACCAGTTATTGCTAGCGTACCGCTGCTTTTCCCCGTATTGACATTTCCCCCATCAGCTCTCCTTTTCGGACATTCCCTCACCTTATATTCTATTGATCCACAAATAAAACAACCACTATTCATCCTTGGATTAAGACAGTTGGGAGAGATATGTCCCTCCTGTCCACACTTAAAACACACAGACTTTCCCTTCAAGCACTCTCTAGAATGGTTCTTCCCACAGTTTCCACATTGCACTATCTGCTTCTTCACACCCTCCTGCTTAATTTTTATATTTCCTAAATTGTCCATTTTTATCTTTCCCATCTTACTTCCACTACTCCCTTCCATTTTGATAGGTCCCTCATTCTTAGCCTTATTCTTCTTCTCCTTATTGTAAAGAGTAATGGCTTCACTTCCCTCTTCGGCTATGATAGCCTTGTCCAACAGTGTTGCAAAAGTACCAATTTGCAATACCGCCACCTTGTTGTAGAGCCAGGGTTTTAAGCCCAGCTCAAACCTTCGTGCTTTCCTCGCTTCCATGTCTACTTGATGTGGAGCAAAACTAGCGAATTTATTAAATTTTACGGCATACTCCGCAACTGATATGTTCCTCTGCTTCAACTCCAGAAATTTCACCTCCATCCTAGCCTGCATACTAGTCAAAAAATAATTCTCAAAGAACATTGTTTTGAACCTAGTCCACGTCACCTCTCCTACTCCAGCTCTAGTTTGATTAGCCTTCCACTAGAAATTTGCCTCCCCTTTCATCATATAAGTGGCAAAAGCTATCTTTTTCCCTTCTGCTACCCTGGCGATCACAAAAGCCTTTTCTATCTTCTTTATCCAAGTCTGAGCTTCTATCGGGTCAGTTGTTCCTCTAAACTCTGTCGGTCTTACTGCTTTGAAGTCTTTAAAGTTTTCCAATCGATTATCGGGCTGATTGCCTCCAACTGGCACTACATTCTGCATAGCTTGAGCTATCATGTTTGCAAAATTCTGTATTGGGTCTGGTTGCTACATTGTTGACAGATTCCTCTGCCCTTTGGTTTTGATTTTGTCTTCTTGGTTGCATTATCTGATAAAATCATAAATTATTCTTTTATTGACTTACATTCTATGTCTTATCGTATATGTTTAACATATAACACGTGATTTCAAACTCAAATAATCATATACTTAAAATATTAAATTTTGGAGCTTGATTTACTACATTATCAAATTATCAGATAGATACATAAAAACTTATTTCATTAAATAAAAATATACTCATATTTATTCATAGTACTTTACACAGGATAACACATATTGTTATAAGCATCTGATATCCCTTTATGACCACAAAAGTCAGGATTCGCTACTACAAGTTATACAAAAGTTAGAAATATTTCATTACACGCACCTACATATTATATCAGCAAACATATATATTCAAATACTAATCCTACTTATTCCCTACATCTTCTCCTGATCCTGGACAATCTTTCACCCGATGACCTTCTAACCCACAATTAAAACATGCACATTGCTTAAAATTAGGACACTGAGGAGAGAAATGTCCCTCATGTCCGCAACTGTAACATATCTTTTTCCCTATCCGGCACCTGCCCTTATGTTTCCTTTTACAGTTTGTACACTTTCTTATTTTTTTAAAGTTCTCAGAATTCTCTAACTCACGGTCGTTCATCTTTCTTTTCCCCTTTTTGTCCGAAGTTGCACCTGATATTCTGCTTTTGGTTCCCATCTGATCAATTTTTATTTTAAGCTTATCTTGTTCTTCTATTATTTCGATCAACGCCTTCTGCAATTGACTATTAAATAACTTTTCTATTTCCAATAACTTTTCTAAAGAAGAAATCTGGTCTCTCAGATTTTGCACTTCCGTTGATGCTTGATCAGCTCCAGCTTCGGTGTCTAAATCACTATCTGTTAGTTCTACCATTTCTAGGTCTGGTACTATATTCTCCAAAATAATCACTTCATCAATGTTACTTTCAACGTGAGCCTCTATTTCAGCTATTGGCTTCGATATTAGCTCGGGTGTATTGATTTGATCCTTCTTCATGTTATAAGCGTATAATAATCCTTTTCCACCTGACATCAACACATAAATTATTTTGATTAGTACATATAGTATATACACACAACAAATAATAGTTTTATATAAGTTATCTTTTATTTTGTTTTATGATTAATTTATTTAATTCATCTCCTTTAAACTCTATTTGAGTTATTTATATTTTTAATGTTTTCCTTTGTCCTAAGGTTATAGCCTAAGGTCTACTCCCACCTAAGGTTTCTAACCCTAAAGCTTTGATACCATGTTGTGACGCCCCCAAATCAGAGTACTTAAAACCCGTACTTAGTGCTCCACAATAACATTCATTCATCTACATAATGTATTAATTAAATAAAATTATTATATCAAAGTTATCTACCTTTCCAGTCTCGACAACCTTTAAGTCTTATATTACATGATAAATATTGTATTATCCTACTACAAACAGTCATTACAAAAAAAATTTTGTAACCTAATCCTTTAGCTTTCCCTTCCATTTGTCCTTGCCGGAACCTTCAGGTCGTACTAGCTTAGCTGAAAATATTTAAATTTAAAACAAGAATGAGCATTTGAGTGCCCAGCAAGTAATATCAATGAATAAAGATTATCTAAAAGAATTTAAATATTTTCTTTGGACGACACTTCTACAACGAAGCAATAGTTGTAAAGTAAGCTGAAACAATACTGAACTACATATCAATTCTATTTCATTTTTTTGAAACTACGTATTGACTATAAATGGTGAACAGTTGACAAACTATGAACTTTATTTTAATTTTGAAAAGGTTAAACAAAACTTCATATGTAAACCGTCATGTCTTACGGACACGGGGGGTGATCAGCACGTTATGCCCTATATTGATCAATATTACGTGTTCAAATGATATATCTGATTCGCCTTTGGCGCATAAAAGGTTCCCATGTTTGGGATGTTCATAAATATTCTGGAATTCGAACTAGAACAGTTCAATTGAATAGCAATAATGTTCTATCATGGTCTACAATATTTTTAATTCTATGGCTAGCTGAATTAAATAGCTTAGACAATTTTTTAATAACATTTACATACCTGAAAACTAGTACGTATGTGTCAACATGTGATTAAATTCAATCATTATCTAAGTGAGGGCACTTGTGTAATCTAACTTAATTATCTATAAACAGGTTATATATTGATCATACCTTACTACTGTACTGGTAAACGAGTAGGGTTCGATCACTGGCATGAATACTAATGTTGAAATACGTGATCAATAAAAGTATAGTTGAAAAGTCTATGTAACAGGAGTATAACTCACTAACTTACATACAGAAGATTATTGTGTAAGTAGATACAAAGAATAAGGATACTTGCCTGATCTGCTGCTTACATAACTTAGTTTTATCTTTTATACTGAGACTTATCATTCATATTATTCTTTTGATCAGAATGATATATCATAACACATAACACTGCTACTTGCAATAATCATATAGCTTAAACACATTGTCACATAGTTATATCAGTCATTCTAACATAAATAATACTTATCAGGTCAATCTATATAAGTATGGGTCAACTTCGGATTCATTTTGGTGTACCGACAGCTTTATCGAGTAATAATCAAGTTTATATTCACTTAAACTCTATTCTATAACTTCAATACTTTAAAATATTAATCATATTATTTTTCAAGGTATTATAATAATTTTTTAAATAATTATTATAATTTATCATAAGTTTTCAAACACTGAAACCATTTTTAAATAATTTAAATACGGAATAATTTCCTTATCATTAATATTTAAATAATGTACAAATATTAATGACATACTTGACAAAATATTAAAGTTATTTATAATAACTTAAAATATTTTTAAAATACTAATTTTCCCCTTAAATGATTTTTAGAACATTTAAAATTATTTTTAAATAATTATCATTAATATTTAAATATTAATGTATTATTCATTAAAATATTAAAAGTAATTTATTATAACTTAAAATATTATTAAATCATTTATATCATTTTTAATTGATTTTTAAATCATTAAAACCATTTTTTAAACTATTTATTTAATATAATTATGAAATAAACTTAAAATACCTTATTATCATTTAAAATAATTTTTATAATATAAAAATCATTTTTAACCCATTTATTTAATACATTTATTAAATAAAGTTAATATCATTAATATTCAAATAAATAGTAATATTAATGAAAAATATGTCAATTTATCAAAAGTTAATTTTTATAACTTAAAATAATTTTTAAAACTAATTTTGTAATTTTTAGAAATTCATTTTTATTTTTAATGAATTTTTTGGAAATTAGAAAACTAAAATAATTAAATCTGTCGCTAAAGGCTATACCGACAGTTTCTGTCGCAGTAGGTGTTCTTGAGGTTCAAGAACACTGACAGTCAGTTGCTAAGGTGCTTACTTTGACTGTTCATTACTCGTTGTACATAGGTTTTGTAATGATCATGTAGTATTGATGTAATGCTACACGAATCATCAACTAACAGGGTCATATGGTAATATACATGCAAGATCTGGAGGTCCAAAGTGACTGTCAGGCCTTTCCTGGGTTTTCTGGGTTACCCAGAAACCCAAGCAGTGCTTGATAGCTACTTTGTGCCTTAATTTAACCAAGTTCTGTGTGATATTATGGTGTTCTAACGGTTCAAGTTTGTAGTCCACATGTCAAGGTACAATTATCATTCATCAAATCTGTCAAACTACATCAGAATCATAAGATAGCATTCGGTCAAACCTTGTCAGAAGTGATGTTCTTAAGTTTTCTGGGTTTTCCAAAAAACCGAGTTCGTGAACGAGCTAGCTATTTTGACCATCATTTATTTTCATTATGTTGTTTATCTAAGTGATAAAGGATCATGAATCTGTTGTACACATACAAGAGAATAGCCTAAATACACTAACACAAGCAAAACAATAAACACATGCAAGATTTGGACCCATGAACTTGTTGTCAGACACTGATGAACAAGTTCTGGGTTACCTAGAAATTAGAAAGTCATGGTTGAGTAGGCTACTTTGACCATCCACTACTTACAATCTGTTGATTGTTTGAGTGATATATAGGCATGGATCTAGAGTCTATCTAACAGGTTACATACTAGATACAATAACATCTCCAAATATCCTAACATCTGACAAATATTAGCCTTAGAAAATCTTGTCAGACACTGGTATTAAGTTTCTGGGTTACCCAGAAACTCTTGATCATGCTCGGTCAACTGGGTTTGACCAAGAATATCTTGTATTCTAGACATGATCTAAGCATGATTTCAAGATTAGATCAAAGTCCTTATAGCAAACAACAAGTCTAAAACAGAAAACACACAAAATCATTAACAGAAAAGAATCTACAGCCTCTGACTCTTTCTTGTCAAATAAAATTTTAAAGTTCAAAGGTAGTGTTGAAAACTTTGATTTTAAGGCACTTTGATGCTGTAGATCTATGATATAACATCATAGATCATCATATAACATCTTCTATCATGCATCTAAACACTTAAACATAAAATTTATCCTAAAATGTAAGATTAAATAGGGCTAGGGTTTTATACCTCTCTCTTGAAGATGCTTTGATCCTGCTCTATACAACTGATCTTGGTGTTCTAGAGGGTTGTTTATGGACTGAAATACTTAGAGATTTCGTGGGTTTAGAGAGAGATAGGCTTGGTTGAGTGCTAGATAGCAAGTGAGCAATTTTTATAAACTTTCTATCTCTTTTTCTCTTATAATTTGATTCAATGAATCTAATCTTGCAAGGTGTCAAAAGAGATAAGATTTGGCTGAGATTTTAGCACATGGGATAAATACAAGTGATGAGTCATGTAATTCTAGAACAATCTCTTAACTTAAGTTTTAAGTAAAGGGTAATTTGGTCATTTTGCACACTAAAGGGTATTTTGGTCTTTTCCATCTAAAATTTAAGGGTAGTTTGGTAATTTCATATATTTCTCATAAATTTTAATCTTAAGATTTGCTAACTAACATTAGGGCTTGCTAATTTCTAATTAGGGTTTTAAAATTAGGGTTTAAGAATTCTCGATTTAGAAATTAGGGTTTTAGCTTAGTAATTAGGGTTTCTAGATAATCATTAGGGGTTTCCCTAATTAGATTCATAATCAATAACATATCTCCTTGATCACATATACCTGATTAATAATCAATCTTAGTTTCCTATTTGAATTTCAAATTAGGGTTTATCGGCTTAAATTTAGGATTTTCTAATACTCTGCTATTTCTGATCAACACTAAACAGTACACACATACAATACATATATAGCATATTGAAATATAATTATTGTATACTAATATTCTCATTCCTTGTTCATAATCCACGAATTAGGGTTCTGGATCATATCTGACTTAACTTTCATTATCAGTCAACTTAAAAATTTTAATTGACTATTCTGCTAAATCCATATCGCATATATTCAAAATATTATTACTAATAACTATAATCATAATAATTTATAAATTAAAAAAAAATTATTCGTAAAAATATAGATATAATTATTAGAAAACTTCTGGGTCTTTACAACACTTCATATCAAAACCACTCAATAATTCCTTATCAATCCTCGAATCTTAAACCGTTATTACTGGTATAGTGTGTGTGTGTGCTCAACAATCATGCTAACTGATGTGAATGCAAATTTAATACATAACAAATCTCTTAGAAGGTATCGTACAGTGTAAACTCAAAATATTTAAAAACCAGACGAAATCCAACTAAAATCAAACATTCACCAAGATTAGGGGTCCGAATAGGGTACTCATGCTCTCTTTTTCATTCACGGGGGCTCTTTTCTCTTATTTCCTATTTTATTCTTCTTCTTTTTTTAGATAAATAGATAGTGAGTGCGTTTTACGCTCCATCTCACGCCTATGTTTATGGGGAATGCGTTTCACGTTTCTTCTCAACCCACCACATGACTCAATTTATTCACTCGGGAAAGTTCCCATTTTTTTATAGAAGCTTATATACCCCACTTTTTCCCCCAAACTTAGGTTTTTGCCTAATTCTTCATCTTCACTGCCTATCCTTGTCATTCTTTCATTTAAACTAGCATTATCCTTTAGAAAATTCTTATGTATCAATTTGAACTAATCAGTCAACATAAGTGTCATTAATGTGCTAACCTTTTTATACTAGTGTCAAACATGCAAAAGATCCAATTCATAACTCAAAATTACATTACAATTCTACTATTCGGTACTGTACTTATCTACTTAATCTCACTCTCATCATTGGCCAAAGTAAATTGAACTATACCAAATCGCTGGACATATGCAATAGAACATAATACTTAACTAAACTAAAAATAAATACATATTTTTTTTATATATGGTAAACATAACATGATTGAAAACTAAATGAAACTATTTATAATCCTATATTATTATGCAACTAAATGGCTACATGAATGCAAACATTTAATAATCCTAAAACTAAACATGAAACTAACATATGCAAGAAATTAAACGTGCAACATAAAAATTAACTAACTCCCCCAAACTTGAAAACTATAATGTCCTCATTGTAAAGAATTATGCAATAATGTATGAAGACTTCCCTATAATTTGCTAAGCGGGAGGTGGTGGTGGTGGTGGTTGTTCTTCATCTAAATCACTGGGTGGAAACTGTGGCATGGAGGTTGGCTGTTGGTATGGGAATTGCGCATTTGGATTAAAACTCTGTAGCGTCGTATTCAACGAGGCAAAGGACATATTCATGGCCTCAAACATATGGTCCTA
This sequence comes from Panax notoginseng, assembly GCA_016801055.1. Taxonomy (NCBI): domain Eukaryota; kingdom Viridiplantae; phylum Streptophyta; class Magnoliopsida; order Apiales; family Araliaceae; genus Panax; species Panax notoginseng. The sequence continues at coordinate 90,862,083 of CM029014.1, forward strand.
CCTCGTTGTGAGTCTCCGAATCTCTCTTCGGGCTTCCTTGTTGTACTTATCCATTTATTGCTGAAGGATCTAGAACTGAGGACTAGGTATAGCTTCGGGCTTTAGTTTAGCCTCTGTTCCTTGCTCACCCATCATTGCATCCCTCTGAAACTCGACATCATCTTAGGTATCTTCAGCGTCAACCTCATCTTCCGAGGCTGATGGAAATATAAACCCGACTCCTCTAGGATGCGACTCACCTCCGGGCCACACCGCATAAGGCGCAATCATCCTCGTGTCTAACATTTGAAGCGACATCTGGGTGGTCTCATCATCGAACCATCGTACTCCCGCCTGCCTACACAACCAACAAATGAGCGATGGGAGTGGCAAGCCGGCAGAGAATGGTCCTCGCAGGCATCTTCGGATGGAAAAGTTGATGATAGCCCCCACATCTATGATAAAATCTTGGTAACGACATATTACAGCAATGCCTTCTCCTTGGTCACATCTGACGTGTGTGTGGATGGAAATAACTTGGCGCACACGAACGCGTACCAGATCTTTCCATACCGGCTGAGATCCTTACTGTGGAAGATAGTGCCCCCTTTTCGGCCTTTGATCCATGTAGTACTCGGCTTTGTCATTTCCTTTAAAATAGCCTCGTAATCAGGATCATTGTCACGTAAGTGAGTGTACTGGCAATGTCAAGGAACTCATAACTAGTAGTACGTGTTGAAGGCGTCGACACTGAAAGGAACTAACCTACCCCGCACAAATGTGTTGAATGGGGCCTTATCCTCTACGTTGGCCTAAAATTCTTTTACCACACTCACGATTGCAGCCTCAGGCTCCTCCGTTAACTTATTCTAACCTTTTTGATAAATTTGTTGCATCATTTCACCGTCAACATGGTCAGGTGCCAACCCCTGCTCTGGTGTGAGTGCTTTCGTTACAAGGTAGTCGTAACGGTCGACGGCGGCAGCACTTATGAATTTTTGCCTATCAAAAGTCCATGTTGGTGGTGCGGACCCTGAACTTTCTCCCCTTTGTCATTTTGATGTCGATTTAGGTGCCATTGAATTGGAATTGGTAAGCTTCGATTAAAAAATTCCCCAAACTTCACTCAAGCAAACCGTCGAACACTTGGTGTGCAAGACGTGCAACCTCCCAAACTTAGTGATTTGGCTTCTATTGCAGTGATAGATAATGAGGAATTGGAAGATAACTTACTCACTCTCAGTAAGAATCCTACCCTTGAATGTCTGATTTGGTGTAGATTGAGATGGTTAGACTGTGATGAAGGTATGGTTTTATAGAGAGGGGGTGATGGAGAGAGTTATGGGTTGAAGTAGTGGATGAGTGGGTTAATTGAGTGGGGATATGGAGATTAAATAGCCAAATCATGGGTAAAGAGTGGAGAAAATGGCGTTTTAGTTTGGGTAGAAAGAAGTTGAAGTGTAAGAGTTGGGAGTAACTGCCATAACTGCCGATTTTGGCTCTTCAGATTGTATACCCCCGCCCCGACGTGGGTTATTAGGCTTATAAAGCCCGCCCTAGCGGGCATGTGCACTGATTTGAGAATTCGAGACCCCCGCCCAGGTGGGGGGTAATATGCTTAAATGGCCCGCCCCGGCAGGCATGCAGTCTGTTAGTGGGATTTTGAGACCCCCGCCCCGGTGGGGGTATTAGGCTTACAAGGGCCGGCCCTGGCGGGGGTGTAATCTGCTAGTATCCTTGATTTCTCCCATTCCTTGCATCCTTAACTTATTCATTCGCATCTTAATTACCTAAAACATCATTCAAACATAAAAAGAAGTTAAATTGAGCAAATTAAGCATGGTAGGTAAGAGTATTTAGCACAATATAACTTACTAACTACTGAATGAACTTATTATATACTAATTATTATTCTAAACTACAATTTTACTAACATGAATAACGATACTAAGAGTAAAAGTAAAATTGGGTTGCCTCCCAATTAGCGCTTGATTTTAAGTCGTTCAGCCTGACTACTCCCTATTTATGGCGCGTCGGTAAGTGTGATTGCGATGACATCCCAATTGGATTCACCACCCCAATAATGCTTCAGTAGTTGACCGTTGACCTTGAACGTCTCCAATGGGTTCTTACTGTATAGTTCAACGGCGCCATGTGGGAAAACCCTCTTGATAGTGAATGGATCCGACCTCCTCGATTTTAGCTTTCCTGGGAACAACCACAATCTTGAGTTAAACAATAGTATTGATTGCCACGATTCGAACGTTCTCTGCATGATTTTCTTGTCGTGCCATTTCTTTACCTTTTCTTTGTATAACTTCGAGTTCTCATAGGCTTGAAGTCTGAATTCATCGAGTTCATTTAATTGAAGTAGCCTCTTTTCACTTGCTGCTGCTTGATCGAAGTTGAGTTTCTGAATTATCCAGTAGGCTTTATGTTGTAACTCGACAGGTAGGTGATATGCTTTCCCGTAAAGACACTGATAAGGTGACATCCCAATTGGTGTCTTGTAAGCAGTTCTGTAAGCCCATAATGCATCATCCAATCTGAGAGACCAATCCTTTCTATTCGAGTTTACTACCTTCTCTAAAATTCTCTTCACCTCCCTGTGCTAAACTTCAGCTTGCCCACTTGTTTGGGGATGATACGACGTTGCCACCTTATGGTTGACCCCATAATTTGACAAAAGAGCTGTGAACGATCTGTTGCAGAAGTGACTACCCTCATCACTTATTATAGCTCTAGGCGTGCCAAATTTTGTAAAAATATTCTTTTGCAAGAACTTAAGAACCACTTTAGCATCGTTAGTGGGGAGTGCTACGACTTTAACCCATTTTGATACATAGTACACCGCAAGCAGGATGTACTGATTACTGAATGATGATGGAACCCCACAAAATCAATGCCCTAAATATCAAAAATTTTAATTTCCAAGATAGTTTATAGTGGCATCTCATTCCTTTTCGATATGTTGCCCACCATTTGACATCTATCACAGTTTTTTACGAATTGGTAGGCATCTTTAAATATTATAGGCCAATAGAACCCTGCTTGAAGAATTTTTGCTGATGTTCTCTCACTTCCATAATATCCTCCGTATATAGACGAATAACACACGTGCATTATATTTTTCACCTCGCTGTAGGGCACACACCTAATCATCTTGTTGGCGCACTGGTTAAATAGGTATGGCTTATCCCACATGTACCACTTGACGTCATGTAGGAATTTCTTTTTCTGCTGTCATGTAAGATCAGGGGAAGGATGTTGCTCACTAGATAGTTAGCAAAATTTGCGTACCACAAAAATTCTGCATTGACTCCAAATAGTTGCTCATCCGGAAATGACTCGTTGATTATACACTTATCCTCTTTATCTGTACCCAGATTTTCCAGCCTCGATAAATGATCTGCAACTTGATTGTCCATCCCCTTTCTATCCTTTATTTCCAAATCAAATTCTTGTAGAAGGAGGATTCATCTGATAAGTCGCGGCTTAGCATCCTTCTTCGAAATTAAATACCAGATTTTCGAGTGATCCATATATACCACCACATTTGTCCCAATTAGATATGCCCAAAATTTGTCAAAGGCATATACTAATGCAAGTAACTCCTTTTCTGTAGTTGTGTAGTTCAATTGTGCATCCGTAAGGGTTTTACTTGTATAGTATATGGCGTGGAATGTCTTCTCTCGGTGTTGACCCAAAACAGCCCCTACCGCAAAGTCGCTTGCATCGCATATTAACTCAAAAGGTATATTCCAGTCCGGTGCGACAATAACTGGAGCTGTAGTCAATTTCTTCTTCAATAACTCAAATGTTAACTTGCACTCCTCATCAAACTTGAAAAATGAATCCTTCTTTAAGAGACTGCACAATGGTTTTGCAATCTTAGAGAAGTCTTTTATAAATCTCTTATTGAACCAGGCATGTCCCAAAAAATTACGGATTCCCTTTACTGAAGTTGGCGGTGGAAGATTTTTAATCGTTTCCAGCTTTGCTCGATCAACCTCTAATCCCTTCGCTTAGACCTTGTGCACCAAAATTATTCCTTCTTCGACCATAAAGTGGCACTTTTCCTAGTTAAGCACCAAATTAGTCTCTACGCAGTGCTTTAACACCATGACTAAGTTTTCTAAACAGACATCAAAACTATCCCTAAAGATCGAAAAGTCGTCTATGAAGACTTCCACATTTTTCTCCACCATGTCTGAGAAGATGGCCATCATACGCCGTTGGATGGTAGCAGGTGCATTACACAAGCCAAATGACATTCTCCTGAATGCGAATGTACCGTATGGGCACGTGAAGGTGGTTTTCTCTTGTTCTTCAGGAGCAATGTCTATTCAACTTGCTTTTCCTCTCCCTGTTTCTCTTCAACCACTTTGGTGTCATCAACTTTATCATCTTTTGTAACTGAATTTTCTGCACTTTTCGTATCAAGATGTTTTCCGCTTCTCAAGGTGATTACTTGACACTGATCGTGATTTCCCTTCGGATTCTTTTCGGTGTCACTTGGTAGAGTCCCTTGCGGTCTATTGTTTAATGAAGGCTAGTTGTCCCATTTGATTTTCTAGATTCTTGATGGCTACTGCTTGTGACTTCATAACTGCCTCGTTACTCGTTATATACTTAGACAAAAACTCTTCTAAATTTGATTTTCTCTCTTTATGCTGACTTGTTTGTTGATGCTAATTCTGGAAACTCGGGGGGATAAGATTGTCGTGGAGCCTGCTGATTTTGATTGTTGTTCCATAAGAAATTAGGATGGTTTCTATTCCCCGAGTTATAGGCATTTTGATACATATTCTGTCACGGTATCCTGTTATAGCTGCCCACAAATTGAACTGATGCTGGGTAAGTTGGAATTTTTATTTGTCCCTTTTCTGTTCTTGTTCTTTGGTGTTCTCATGTTAGGTGGGATTTGTTTGAAAAAATAAGTTGTGAAAAGGTCCGACATTTATATGTCGACGATTGGACTATAAGAGTCGTCAGTTATTTTTTTAACTGGTTGTACCAACACAACCAAGAAAAGGTTTGCACATTGACCCAGTGATGTGACACTGCTTAATGGGTCTGTAAACCCGAGTTTCATTAGGGTCCGGGGACTTACTTATGAGGAGGGAATGTGTTAGGCACCCCCCGACATCCGTGTTACCATGGTGACCGCCACTTTTCAAGAAACTGTTATATGAATGTGTGTGTATATGGGTCAATGTGCTGTTATTTGGAAGTAGTGCTATGCCTCGTTCGCACCTATATACACAGGGTTTGAATTATATATATATAATTCAGTTTTAACAAGACATAGTAGTGATGTTTTGTAAAAAGAGGTTTTTCAAACCCTTATGCTCAATAGTAATTGAGGCCTTTGATACTTCTATTTTATTAAATGTTCGGCTAGATTGCTTTTATTTTTGTGATGCAAAGCATCTTCGAGAAAATAATGCACAAAGCAATGCCAAACTCCTTATGGGCATGATAGTCATCTAAGGATATTCGAACACTATGCATAATTTACAAGCCGTGTACAGCTAAAAATGTCCATCACGGGAACCGAATCTAGATTCAGTGGACTGAATCTATGATCACATGATTCCTAGGCTCAAATAATGTATCAATTTATATGAAAAGCTGTAAACAATTATATATATATAAGCTGTAAATATATATATATATATATATATATATATATATATATATATATATATATATATGCATACATGATCAACCACCACGAAACACCTCCATGGGGGATCGGAAATGTAAATATATAAAAGTGATATATATATATATATATATATATATATGTGTGTGTGTGTGTGTGTGTGTGTGTGTGTGTGTGTGTGCATACAATCAACCACCACGAAGCACCTCCATGGGGGATTACAAATGTAAATAAAGCAATAAAATGATCAACCGCCTTGAAGTAAACTCCAGGCGAGAAAAAATGTAAATAAAGTTGTAAAAACGGTCAACCACCACGAAGTAAACTCTAGGCGGGGCGAAATGTAAAGCAAGCTGTAAAAGGCCACGAAGTAAACTCCAGGCCTGACAGAGATGTATATATATATATATATATATATATATATATATATATATATATATATATACTGTAAACGCTCCGGATGTAAAATTCAGGCTCATCAAACAAAGTTCGACAACAGTTTATATATAAGTATATATATATATATATATATATATATATATATATATATATATATATAAGCAAATAAACGCTCCAGACGTGAGTCCAGGCTCAATCGAGGTATAACTCGATAATGTTAGTCCATATATATATATAATATTTATACAAAAAGAAATAAAAGCCACGGACAGAAGTCCGGGCATACACACGTAACACGACTCTCAACGTGCAGAACTGTGCGTGCACAGTAGTGGAGAAAGGCTTTAGAAAGTGTAAGAAGGCTTACAGTGGACTGCCAAAGAAGATATTAATGACTTTAAATGGATGAACACTCGGCTCCCACCGATAAAAATATAACAATACAGAAGCTCACAAGTGTTTAAAATGAGAAAGCACTCAGTTTATAGTGTGTACAGAGCAAATTGGACAGGGCTTTCTCGCTTTTTTTCTTAAAAATATGGCCACCCCAAGCCCTCTATTTATAAAGGGGGGAGCCACAGGTGTACCTGCGGCTGCCTGGGGTGCCCCGGGCAATGCGGTCTCGCTGTCTCGAAGTACATGCACTCGGACAACGTGATGTTCGCTTAAACCTTTATAACTTTTAATTCGGGAGTCCGATGGAAGCGTACCATACCGTTCCAGAAAGTTCTTTCTGAGAGCTACGCAATGATGTAGGATTTACCCTTTTTTGACTTTGAAAAGATGGGCTCATGACTAAAATGGCATTTTTGGGTTTCCGTCAGGAAGTCCGTTGAGCTATTTTACGTAGTTTGCGCTTGAAAGTGAAGATATGGTTCTTGTGGGACTTCTTTTAAAGCAATTTGATTTGAAATGAGTGTATTTGTTGTGAGTTGAAGTTGAGTTTGCAAAATAACCATTTTGCCCCTCCCAAAGTTATCTCCGATTTTTGCGCAGTTGTAGCAGTTTTTTCTCAAGGTTATCTCTGAGGTTGACTTGATGTTGACTTTGACTGTCCTCAGGGTTATCTCTGAGGTTGGTTTGATCTCCTAGGATTATCTCCAGGCTTTGAACTTGATCCCCCAGGGTTATCTCTGAGGTTGAAACTGACTTTCCCGGGGTTATCTCTGGGGTTGGAAACTGATTTCCTGAGGTTATCTCCGAGGTTGGAAATTGGATCTTCTGGGGCTATCTCTGGGGTTAGAATTGATGGTGTGGTCCTCCAGGGTTATATCTGGAGTGTGAAAAAGACGCTTTTGTCCTCCTGCATAGTTAGTAACAGGAAAACAAAATTTTGAATGTCTACATATGCCCCTCTTTATCATGTTCATGCAATGCAATGTAATGGACAATATAAAGATTACTAGACACTTGAAATATGACAAGGTACTTCTAATGATGCAAAGCGCAATGTAATGAATGTTTATGATGAATGTTAAAATGTTTTTGTAAATCGCAGTTCGCAAATCGCATTTCGCACTTCACATTTGGTCATCGCACTTCGCAACTCGCACATCGCATTTTGCACTTCGCACTTCGCTTTTCACTTTTCATAAATCGCAATGTAATGAATATTATGATGAATGTTAAACTATTTTCGCAAATTGCTTTACCTTTACCGATCATTATTGATGCCTATGCTAGTGTTGACTCCAACGGTTTGGCATTTTGTCGGTGTCGCCGATGTTTTTTGATGAAGATAAGTTGAGATGTTTTCTACATCTCTACTGGGGATGACATTCTGAAATCATCGAACCTTTCCGATGTATACGCTGGTAGTTTGCAACGGTGCCTACCTTGTTGATCGCTTAACTATTTCGGTTCCCACGCGAACGGTGTTATACGAGGCTTTCATCGCTAAACTGTTTTGATGTTGCGCAGAATTGATGCCAATAGTTTAGAATATCAGATCATCTGATACCTTCACTGAAGTAATATCCAACGTTTTGCCTCACCAGACTCCGTGTGATGTTACGCTCACCCTTTTTGAGGTGATTTGGAGTTTTCCTTTCATTGTTGGGTGCTTGTGCCCCATTTCCTTGAGCGTTTGATTTGCAACTCGACTAAACTGATGACCTAAATACCGTTGATATCCTTGGAGGGTGCAACTCATTCTTTCGCTGCCCAGATTTGAACTTCGGTGTAGAGGCCTCGACTTGTGAGGACTCGAAGTCGGTTGGCACATTTGATGATGAGGATTTCATTCGCTAGACCTTTCGTCGTCGTTGACCTTCTGCTTTTGAGTTAAGGACTTTTTTTAGAATTTTCCCATTCTTTTGTAGGGGCAAGCTAAAGTTGCCATGATTTCTTTCAGGGTTCTCCCCTTTCTTTTGATGAGAGGATTGATCTCGCCTTAAGCTTCTTCCATTTCTTGGAATTGGACAATGCCCCAGCACTTTCGCACGTTGATGCCGAGGGTTCATATGAAAAACTCTCTTTGTTGATGAAGTCGCAAGTGAGTAATATCCAAATCGCCAATGAGATGATGTGAGGGAAGCTCTGATGATGATGTACTATACTGATGGTGTTGACTGGCGCATTTTCCTCTTTAGGATGGTTGATAAATGCCCCAGTGTTGAGTTATCGTTGTTCCCAAGATTGCCCCAGTCTTGTTGTAAGGGCTCCAATATTGGGTTGTCACCAATTTTGAAATTGCCCCAGCCTTGCTTGTTGTCTGGGATAGTTGCTTTGACAGATGAGCTGATAAGACGTCGAGATCGCAAGAGTCTTTTACTTCTATATTAGATGGTGAACAGGTAGTTGATTTGGGCTTTGATGCCCTCAATCATTGTTCTTGACTTGTTCTCGCAATCGGCGTTAATGGTTTTCTTCTAATTTGATGAAGACTTGTGATTGAGGGTGTCGGCTCTTTGAAGGTCCTCGCTACTGATTGTCTTAGTGTATCGCTATTTCTTCCTTTCTGGAATTTGTGCCAGATTCGATGGAATGACATTGAAGTGTTGTTGGGTCTTCTCGACATGGGTCGCTGACTTTGAGGGTTGTTCTTGCGGCGTAGACTTGGGATTGATGTTTTGGGTTTGGACGTTGCTTTTGAGGGTTCGACCGCACCACTGTTGGCTGCCTACGTACTCCTGTGAGTGTGGGAGATCAGGTCTGCATAGTTCTTACTTGATAAGATAAACGGTTTAAAAAGTGTTTGTTTGGGGTTTTTTGGGTTTTTTGTTTAGTTTGACCGCACCATAAATGGTTGCCTACGTACTCCCATTGATGAAGGGAGATTAGGTCTTTCGTAGTTTAGGCTCTGGCTTGAAAGGCTGAAAATATTTATTGGAGTTTGAGCTTGGTTGAAAGGGGTTTTTCCATTTTTGTAGTGGTTTAACTGCACCGTACATGGCTTCCTACGTACTCCCATTGATGAGGGGAGATTAGGTCTGCGTAGTTCCAACATTGGTTTGAAAAGGTTCAAAGTTGTAAGTGGTGAGAAGGGTGTAGAGATGTCTTTGTTTTTATTTTTTTTTTCTTTTTCTTTTTGTTTTTTTGTTTTTTGGTTTTTTTGTTTTTTCGTTTTTTGTTGTTTTGTTATTTTTTTTCTTTACATGCATGGAAAATAAATGGCATACTACGAAGAAAGTGATATTGTCCCAACATCTCCTGAAACTCACAACTATATCCTCTGGATCTGCATCTTCTTGGCTAGCTCTTAATTCTTAATATCTTCACTTATAGCCATAACTTGATCGCTTCCTGACTCAGTACATTCCTCAGGGACGCTTGAACTGGACCCATCGTACAAAGGTATGAACTCTTGATTCTTTGATGGGTTGGCTTCCCCGACAATCTCACCACCTTTTTCTTCATCTTTTCCTTCACCTTTTTCATGAGTTTGATATGATTCGACCATGAATTCTCCCTTGAACTATTGTTGCATTTCTCGCAAGGAACTTTCCTTTTTGGCTTTTTCTTCTTTGGAAAGGATTAGTATTTCTTCCGCATCATCCAAGGTTATAAAATTAGGAACGTGGTTGTTATCTTTGGACCACAGGATGTTTGATGTGGGCAGAGGAATCTCCTTTAGGGGATTCCCTTATTTCCCTTGTCATGTTTTACATTAGGATCAGTCCACCTTGTGTTCTAGCAGAATTGTCGCTCATAGCCTTCACCTCCTTTGAACTGCATGTCTCGAAGGGACATCTTAAGCTTTCCTTTACGCCTTTTTTAGTCATGTGGAATTCTATCTCCAGCTCTCCATTTTCAATGAGATCCTGGATTTTATGTCGCAAAGACCAACATTTCTTAGTTCCATGTCCAAGTGAGTTAGAATGGTATATACACACCTTGGTGGAATCATAACTCTTTATCTTGGGATTTATAGGAGGTAGCAACTCACTAATCCTTCTTTCGCTTATCAGAAAGTGTAGCATTTCTTCATTTGATTTGCTCAAAAGGGTGAATTTTTGGGCTCATTGGGAGGTTGTTTGATCTTTCTTCTTTGGGAAATCGCATTCCCTTGAGCGATTTTTTCGCTGGCGAGATCTTCTAGCAATTTTATCATCCCCCTTTTCTTGTACTTTCAGCCTGCTTTGATATTCTTCATTTAGCTGGCTCATCATAGAGAGATATGGGCTTACATTATGGTTAACCTCCTTTTTCTCTTTGCTTTCTGATAGTCGAGTGAAAAACTGCCACGTTTCCTGATGTTAGCGCACTATCAGCTTAACCAGCAGATTTACTTGATTCTGGATCGTCTCTAATTTTTGCATTACTGGCATACCCTCCTCCGAGTTTTCCCACTCTAGGACATTTGTTCTGTGCCTTCGGGGGTATTCCTCCACCCTTCGTATGTACTTACGATTTGGATACATTTCACTGCTTCCTAACCCGATCAGGTTTACTTCCTCCGTATCATGCTGTAACGGAGGGTTAGTGTTGACATTTTGTTGATCGGGTTGTTGGACCACAATACTGCCACTTTTGATCAGATTTTAAATCTAATGCTTTAAGGGCCAACAATTTTGTGTATCGTGTCCTGGAGACCCTGAGTGGTAAGCACATCTCTGGCTCGGATTATATCTTTTGCTCCCTGGTTCCAGAGGTGGAGCAAGTTCTGTAATTTTCTTATGATCTATTAATATCGCCAAGACGTTTTCAAGGGAATCGCCTAATGGAGTGAACACCCGATTTTTCGTTCTTTCAAATTTTCTTTTTCCATCCTGGCATTGGTTGAATGTCGCCTGTTGTTAAGATGGCAGATTGTCTTGCTTTTTCCAAATAGGGGGACTATAGTTTGGTCTCCTAGCTTGCCCCTGTACAACAAGGGATACATCTTCATCGCCTTTATCGGGTACCCCCTTGGGATTACTCGCATACTTGCCGATCTGTATATGTTTGGCGACTGCTTCCAAGGCAGTGAAGTCTTTAATCTTTCCTGCCTTCAGGCCCATCTCTGCCATTTCGCCGTGTTTGATCATTTCCGAGAATGGCTTTCCTATGCCTGCTAGGATTCTCTCATAGTAAGGCGCCTCTTGAATGTCTATGAAAGTCATCACCATTTCAGTTTCTGTCATTGATGGACTGACTTGCGCTGCCAGATGTGTGACGCCCCCAAAATAGGTATACATCACCCATTCTGAGTCACCAAATACATGGTACAGAATACAAATACAAACTTATATATACAACATGAGCTGTGAGTTTTAATACTATTATTATCTTCTTGACAGTATTAAAATTCAAAATAAGTCCTCAATATATTTATTATCACACTATTTCACAGAATAGTGAGGACTACTAATGCAAACATTTGGACCGTCACTCCATTCCCCGACTAGTCCCAGTTATATTCTCATTTCCTAAAAAGAACAATGAAAGAAAAGGGTGAGCTCAACTAGCCCAGTAAGAAATATTATGACTAAGATAATGTAGAATAAATTAACCTTAGCCTTCAACAGTATAACAACTGATAGAATATAATAGACAACAAGTTTTAGATCAACAACTGCAGCGGAATAAGCAATCCATTAGAAGAGTCAAGAAGAGCATGATGTCCACTATCTTCTATGATTTAAAAAGTTTATCATCAATTTTATCGCTGAGACTCAGCTTAATAAATAATCCACATCATCGAATCATCCATGCACAACATGCCAAGGATATTCTTTAGTATCACGACCACGAATTAGCCATGCATTACAGACCATGGATAATCGTGTTTTCATCAACGGTCATGATCATGCCATAAAATAATTCATCTTTGCACCCTCGGTCGAAGAGAATCCATGGTCATAATCATACCAAAAACTGTCCATCAATGCACTACGGGCCAATAAGGACTTTTATCACATTATTTGTAACATTACGGGTATGATTATACCGAATAATCCCTAGTCATAATCGTACCAAGTCCATCTATGCACTTCGGCCAAAGATGACTTTTATAACAATATAAGCATGAGGATGATGACAATGACATAATAATTCAATAAAACAAGTTCAAGGATAAATTTTAAACATTTATAATTTAATTTATCTAGAATTCAATAACGTTCAAATTGTCAACATGATACTGCTTTATGGAGTAAAATTCAAGAATAATATTGTACCAAAAATGATTTGGACCGAAAACGAATCAATTTTTATCATGAATAGTACATCGGGTGAATAGTACTTGAGTGAATAGTACCCTATGAATAGTAACCCGTGAATAGTACTCCGGCATTAAAAAGTTAAAACTTATCAAGAATGCTTAGAATAATATTTCCATGAAAAGATACTGGTTGAAGCGCAAATATCAAGGATATTCTACTAATTTCATGGAGTATAGAAGCCAAAACTTAACAAAATGAGTATAGAATTCGAAATCTAAAACAAAATAATATTACTTACATACTACAGAGTATGGAAGAAAATATTATTTCATACGAATACTGAACAAAAATAATATCCCTTACGAATATTAAACGAAAATAATATTCATTACGAATATTAAACGAAAATAATATTCATTACGAATATTAAACGAATATAATATTTCTCGCGAATATTGAACGAAATAAAATTTCTTATGAATATTGAACGGAAATAATATTCATACGAATACGAAAAATAATATCTCTTCAGAATGTGAAATAAATAATACCCCTTACCTCAAAACGAAGAGTATTCCAACTGGTATAGCGGGGATATTCTTGAAGAAAACTTTCACTATTTTCTAAACTCAAAACTTTCTAAAACTCGAAAGAAATATGCTCAATATTATAGAAGAAGAATTCTCTGATTCTGGTGTGATTTTCGATTCTAACTAAGTATCCTATTTATAGGAGAATGGAAAGGATACTATTTGAATTTCCCACGGACGCACAGTATTTAGAAATCACGGATGCCGAATTTGTTCAGCCGAATTCAACGAAATTATTTTTTATTTTACTATGCAGACACTATGCAAACACAATGCATAATAAAATATAATATATTCTATTTTTCATATAAAACAAAACTTATTATAATATATATATATATATATATATATATATATATATATATATATATATATATATGTATAGCACATGTTTCTTTTGAAAACTGTCCCACCCGTGACCAAATTTTCAACATACATCCCCCTCCCATATTCATTTTCAACACGTGGGCCCCACAGTGGCCCCACTTATTATTATTATTATTATTATTATTATTATTATTATTATTATTATTATTATTATTATTATTATTATATATATATATATATATATATATATATATATATATATATATACACCGAATAACTTTCTACCGATTATTTTGAAAAATGGGTAAATGTGGGTCCATAAAATACCCTAAAAATTACAACAAATATTTTATAAAAATTCCTTCAATATTTTTAACAACATTTATTAATATTATTATAACTCGCAATATTAACAACCAGGTCGTTCCCAGGAAAGAGGGAGTTTTCCAATAAGGATTTTTCCCTATTGGCGCGCAATTAGGTGACCAAATCTCTCCTCAACAGAACTTCTAGACATTGTTAATTATGCAAATAATAATATGAATAACTGTATCATCTCAATTATTGATTTAATAATATATAAAATATTGACAATAATTGAATCAAATAACGTGAGATACTATGCAGCAATTACTGTAGCAATAATTGAACAAAACTGAGTGACTTCTCACGTAAGCATCAATAATCAATACCGTGTGCTACTATGCAACTACGCGTATTACTGTACTTTTACGATTCCTAGGCTCACATGATGTAGCAATTTATATGAAAAGCTGTAAACAGTTATATATATAAAAGCTATAAATATATACATATAGACATGATCAACCACCACGAAGCACCTCCATGGGGGATCAGAAATGTAAATATATAAAAGCGGTAAATATATATATATATATATATATATATATATATATATATATATATATATATATATATATATATATCTATATATATGCAAACAATCAACCACCACGTAGCACCTCCATGGGGGATTGCAAATGTAACTAAAGCAATAAAACGATCAACCGCCTTGAAGTAAACTCCAGGCGGGACAAAATATAAATAAAGCTGTAAAAACGGTCAACCACCACGAAGTAAACTCCAGGCGGGACGAAATGTGAAGAAAGCTGTAAAAGGCCACGAAGTAAACTCCAGGCCTGACATAAATGTAAATATATATATATATATATATATATATATATATATATATATATATATATATATATATATAAGCAAATAAACGCTCCAGACGTGAGTCCAGGCTCAATCGAGGCATAACTCGATAATGTTAGTCTATATATATAAATATATATAGATATAAATATAATACATATACAAAAAGAAATAAAAGCCACGGACCGAAGTCTAAACATACACACGAAACACGACTCTCAACGTGTAGAACTGTGTGTGCACAGTAGTGGAGAAAGGCTTTAGAAAGTGTAAGAAGGCATACAGTGGACTGCCAAAGAAAACTTTAATGACTTTAAATGGATGAACACTTAGCTCCCGTCAATAAAAATATAACAATATAGAAGCTCACAAGTGTTTAAAATGAGAAAGCACTCAGTTTACAGTGTCTACAGAGAAAATTGGGCAAGGCTTCCTCGCCTTTTTTCTAGCAAATATGGCCACCCCAAGCCCTCTATTTATAGAGGGGGGAGCCATTGGTGTACCTACGGCAGTAGCAGGTGTACCTGCGGCTGCCTAGGTTACCTTGGGCAATGTGCGTCCCGTTATCTCGAAGTACGTGCACTCGAACAACGCGTTGTTAGCTCGAACCTTCATAACTTTCAATCTGGGAGTCCGATTGTAGCGTACCATACCATTCTGGAAAGCTCTTTCTGAGAGCTATGTAATGATATAGGATTTACCCTTTTTAACTTCAAAAGGATGGGTCCATGACTGAAATGACATTTCTGGGTTTCTGTCAGATAGTCCGTCGAGCCGTTTTACGTAGTTTGCGCTCGGAAGTTAAGATATGGTTCTTGTGGGACTTCATTTGAAGCAATTTGATTTGAAATGAGTGTATTTGATGTGAGTTGAAGTTGAGTTGGCAAAACGACCATTTTGCCCCTCCTAAGGTTATCTCCAATTTTCGCGCAGTTGTAGCAGTTTTTTCTCAGGGTTATCTCTGAGGTTGACTTGATGTTGATTTTGACTTTCCTCAGGGTTATCTTTGAGGTTGGATTGATCTCCTGGGGTTATCTCCAGGCTTTAAACTTGATCCCCCGGGGTTATCTCCGAGGTTGAAACTGACTTTCCCGGGGTTATCTCCGGGGTTGAAAACTGATTTCCCGGGGTTATTTCCAGGGTTGGAAACTGATTTTCCGGGGTTATCTCCGGGGTTGGAAACTGGATCTCCCGGGGCTATCTCCGGGGTTAGAATTGATGGTGTGGTCCTTTAGGGTTATCTCTAGAGTGTGAAAAAGACGCTTTTATCCTCCTGCATAGTTAGTAACAGGAAAACAAAATTTTGATTATATACACTGGTTTGATGGCGCACTGCTCCGTAGGATGTTCTCCAGCACATAACTCGCACACATACGCTACCTATTGTGATTATGCACCCGTCATAGTATCCATTTTCTTTGATAAGGCAACAATCTGTGCTGCCAACGCAGTTACTCCATCTACCTCTAAAACCCAGTGACCTTAGGTTGCGTTATCCTCGAAGTAGGCCACTGGTAGTTGTTAGCTGTCATCATCTCAACTAACTCATACACTTCCTCATATCTTTTAGCCATAAATGTTCCACCCGAAGCTTTATCGATACTTGTCCTGAGATTACCATTTAACCCGTTGTAGAATGTGTTCATCTGCAGCCCGATAAGTAGGTTTTATACATACGTATCCGGTATCTATTACTTGAATTAGTTGCTTAAACTCATGTTTCTTAGTTACTTTTCATGCATTTTGTGTTCATTTCATAGATTATATGCTTGGAAGCTGTGTGAGAGACTATTGATATGAAATAGCAAAGTAAAGCAATCCGAACATCGTTTGGGCGGGCTATTTTAGCCTATTACCCCGTATCGGGGCTGGGGTACGAGCTATAAATCAGTAGCAAAGCTAGCCAGGGCGGGCTTTTTATGCAGGAAACCCCCGTCGAGGCGGGGGTACGGGCCAGAACATGTTTTTGATGCGTTTTGGGTCAAATTTTGATACCTTTTTGACTCCAAATTGGATTGGATTTTCTCCTAAGCTAAAAAATAGACTTGTAACCTATAAATACATGATGAGAGGCATAAAAGAGAGGAGATATATTAGATTAGAGAAAGGATTCTATTAGATTAGAGTAAAATAGGAGAAAACACTAGTTCTTATGAGATTTAGAGATTGAAGCACTTAGAAGCCATTGGAGATCCAGATCAAGAGCGAGACGGAGGACGAATTTGCCGACAACATTTTCACTTCTTTTCCTTAATCTTTATTGTGACGAACGAGAATTTTGTAAATTAATTTTAAATATTTATTGAATTAAATAAATATTTTTTTTCGATGATTTAATTATTGGATTAAATAATTAATTGATGCAATTGTGGTAGATTAATTTAATTATATGTGTTATATTTAAATTAATGTAGAGAAATTTTATTATTCAAGTATGTGATTATGTGAGCTTATTGTATTAAAAGAAATATTTAATAAGCATATTGGTATTTTAATTAATTTAATTATTAATTAGAGATTTAATAAATTGACATTATTTATTAATGAGATATTAATTATATGACTATATGAATTTATAAGAAGATATTATATTTTATTTATATTAAATTAAATAAGATATATGGATTATTGTGCAAGTGGATGTAACATCTATTATATATACTAAATCACAGTTTTTGACACAATATTTTGACATATGTACTTCTATAAATTTAACACATGTCCATCCTAATTAATACTTCTAAATATCTTTTACCAAAATACCCTTCACAACAGTGTCCTTCTTAAATAACAACTGTAATCCTATCTTCAACTTTGGCAATTCAACTTTGGCAACTAAATTCATTCAAATAACAATTAGAATCCTATCCTATCTTCAACTTTATCGTTCAAATTTTTTCAAATAACAACCGGAATCCTATCTTAAATACAATCCCCTAATTAGTATATGTTCTCAGGACACATTGAATGCTGTAAATCGAGTGAACAGCGGCAATTGAGCCACGGAGATGGTACTCAACATCGAGAGTAATTGCAACCTGAACAAGAGAGGGATCGCATACGTCGATTTTCCCCAAATCGTTCGTCGTCGTCACAAATCGTTCTTACGTGTATCCGAAACCCCTGCCACCAGACTTCTTCTGCACCGAGATTTTATCTTCCCTTCCCATGACTGGAAAACCTCCAAGGATTCTCGTGCAGACTGGCAGATTGTTTGATGATTATTCTGTACCCTTCCGTGTATCGTGGGATGATGATTACTAATTTCGCTTTTGGTGTACAAATTTGTTGGTGGTGGCTGATGTTTGGAAAATCTTTTTTCAAGTAAGTTTTCATTCATCTGTTTAATTATTGGTTCGTTACTGCTGTAGATCTGCTGTATTTCTTTTTTCAATATAGTTTTCCTTCATCTATATAATTTTGTTTTTGGCGAAATTATTTGTTCGTTACTAATTTGGTATTCTGTATTTCATGCTTTTGATTGATGAAGTAATCATATTTAATTACCATATTATCTTTTATAATTTATTATGATAAATCTAAACACTGTTTAGATTTATATTGGTTTGTTACTGTTGTATTTCAATCAGTGTTTATCTTTTATGTTGAGCTAGACTTGTGATAAATCTAAACACTGTTTAGATTTATATTGGTTTGTTACTGCTGTAATCAGATAGTTATGTTGACCTAGATTTGTGATAAATCTAAATAGTATTTAGATTTATATCAACTAAAATAATATTATCCTTTCTCATGACTGGAAAACCTCCAAGGATTCTCGTGCAGACTGGCAGATTGTTTGATGATTATTTTGTACCCTTCCGTGTATCGTGGGATGATGATTACTAATTTCGCTTTTGGTGTACAAATTTGTTGGTGGTGGCTGCTGTTTGGAAAATCTTTTTTCAAGTAAGTTTTCATTCATCTGTTTAATTATTGGTTCGTTACTGCTGTAGATCTGCTGTATTTCTTTTTTCAATATAGTTTTCCTTCATCTATATAATTTTGTTTTTGGCGAAATTATTTGTTCGTTACTAATTTGATATTCTGTATTTCATGCTTTTGATTGATGAAGTAATCATATTTAATTACCATATTATCTTCTATAATTTATTATGATAAATCTAAACACTGTTTAGATTTATATTGGTTTGTTACTGTTGTATTTCAATCAGTGTTTATCTTTTATGTTGAGCTATACTTGTGATAAATCTAAACACTGTTTAGATTTATATTGGTTTGTTACTGCTGTAATCAGATAGTTATG
Source organism: Panax notoginseng (assembly GCA_016801055.1). Lineage (NCBI taxonomy): Eukaryota > Viridiplantae > Streptophyta > Magnoliopsida > Apiales > Araliaceae > Panax > Panax notoginseng. Next base: position 90,881,073 of record CM029014.1, read on the forward strand.
TTGAGCTAGATTTGTGATAAATCTAAATAGTGTTTAGATTTATATCAACTAAAATGATATTATCCTTTATATATTAATTGTGAATTTATCTTAATTTAATTAAGATAATTCTAGGAAATTTTTTTGAGGCTATTCTATGAACAAGTCACTTGATTGAATTGGCAAGATATAAGCGAATATATCTTCCATTATGTAATAGCTGAATCCTAGAAAGGGTTGTCCCTCTTTCTGATGTATACTTTCAACTTAATAAACAGTACCATAATTGTGCCTCTACTGTGATTTTGTTTTCTGCGGTTATGGCTAGAAAGGTTCCAACTGTTTTAAAGTTTTGTAATTTTTCCTGTTATATGTGCTCCTTGCTTATCTGAGAACATAGATTTTATTATAAAAACTGATTATTTTTCTTTAGAATATTTATAAATAGAAGAACAACCCTTCAAAAATATTTAGACCTTCCAATTTCAAATGCAGAATCTATAATAATGTAGCTTAGTTGAATCAAGATATTTACCATGTGGTAAGGTTACATAAATTAAGATGCCTTTTATATTGTTTATTGCAGAACATGTGGAAAAGAGTACCATCTGCGAACTTGAACTTGATGAATCAAAGGTCAAACAGTTCAAGGATGCTATTGAAAATAGCTATTGGTTTGAATTTTTCATGGGTATGTTATGTTCTCTATATTTTATGGTTGCCGCCATGTCAATATTATGCATTCATTTAAATTGTGCTAAGATTTCAGACTACATTTAGAAAGGAAAAATATACCATGCACTCATTTAAATTTACTCACTTACATCAGGTTCCGTCCATTTAATAAGAATCCTACTATGCAGTATTGCAGTGTGATTGTAGTGTGTTGGTTATGTTCTATCATATTTTTGTACAACCGACAACATGCCATTATGCACACATTTATAGTACTGAAATTTCAAGCTACATTTGTAAAGGTGAATGGAGATTGAACATGTCTAGACGAAGAAACCTTCTTCCATTTCCATATTCTGTTGTAAATATAGGTGAGAATTTAAGTGTTAAAGTTGAGGATTTGATTCTGTATTATTAGCTCCCAATATTTTCAGTGATGTCTAACAAGCATGCAGTTGTATGAGTCATTATTTTACTCATTTACTTTATCATATCGGAGTTGCTGAAAATATTGTAGAGCCCTTGCCTTGATTTCCAACTTTCTGCCAGCTTTTATTATTGTTTCTGCCAGCTTCTTAATTCAAGTACATGAACTTCTTAATTAAGGTTTTTTTTTGCTTCGACTTAACTCTGATGAACTTTATTCTCTGTTTTTCAGACCTTTGATCAACACCCGTTTCCTACAAACCCACTCAATTCCTTAGGAACAACCAAGTTTATTCTATGCATATTACATATATATAAATTGGGTCATAGCCACTATAATTTTTATTTGTGGAATATATGCGTTTGTCTATGCATAATTTTGCAATTTTATTTCAGTGTTTTAGTTGCTACTACTTCATTAGTTATTACAATGTTCAAGGTATATGTACTTTGAATTGGTCAGGCACTTTTATCAGTGATATTGATAAATGATATACATATAAATGGTTATACGTAGATTTTTGGATCAATTTTGTTAGTTCTTATTTGTGTACGAAGTATAACCGATTTATATAGAGTAAATAATTAGTCATTTGCTTGTGTGTTTTTTTTGTAATTAAAAGTTGGTGATTTTGTGTTGCCTATGTGATTTTATTTTTGACAGGAGGTAGACAATGGAAGAACTTATTGTGTGAGTTGCATAATCAGGCAAATAATTGCTTGATGCATAGTTAAGCTGGTCATATATATAATGTTATATTCAGAGATGGAATCAATGCTTTATTACATTTTTGTTTTATTTCCGTCTTTTTTACTCACTTTTGTATCACCAAGGAAAAAGGATGTGGTTAGAGTTGGCTAAAAGTGAAAACTTTTTATTGGGTTTGGTGATTTTTACCTCTCTGGCATGTTTTAGCCATTGTTTTCGTGTGAATTATATTGCCTGTAATGGTTCTTCAACCAAATTGTGTCCTGCCATCCTATACTACATTCCTATTGAACCGAAAACTATTGAAGAAACAACTTCTTTGTTCCATGTTAACTCCAATTCAATTAATAGAACTCTGAGTGGTTTTGCAATTGCGGTATCTTGTGGTTGCCCTGATTATCATGATGGATTTACCTACCACGTGGAGTATACGGTTCAACCTGGCGATACATGGAAGGTCATTTCATCTAACTTTGGGTTTCTTGTGGTGGAGAAATCTGATAAAGCATTGATTCCATTTCTGAATATAACATTATATATATTATGTGGTTGTTCTGCAAATATGGAGATTTTAACGTATAAAATTGAAAGTGGAGATACACTTTTTACTATATGCGCTTGATTTGATGCTAATGTAGAAAAGACTGAGAAATTGAATAAGTTGGAGAACCGGGACCTTATTTTTGCTGGGGAAGTTCTGTACATCCCTGAACCAGGTAGAAGTTTTGTTGTTTATTGTATGCATGATTGTTTTTCTGGTTAAGATTCATTAAATCATTTTCACCCTTTGGTAACAATTTTGAGATGCATTAAGAATTTACACTTTAGGCATGAGTCTCAATGTGTGAGGCACCCACTAGGCAGATGTGTTGGTTCTATTAATGTGTGAGTTTACTCTTAAGGTAACATGTCCCAATTGCTGTTTCAGAAAATTGATTATCTTCACTGATGTTCATTTATACTTTTAGAGTAGTTCTAGAGTATTTGCAGGGTGCAGATACATGGTCTTGGTTCCTTCAAAGGCCTCATTTTTTTCCCGCCTAAACAATAGAATTAACATCAAATCCGTAATTATTACTTGGATTTGGTACCCAACAAATAGTTAATATGAAACTCATTCGCTACTGGTTCATCGTAAATGTGACACACTGAGTAGATCACGAAGGAATGTGAGGCTATTCTGTAAGGATGGTGACTATCTTGTCTATTGATTCTTTACACATTTTTTAGTTCATTTTCACAGTTTCTCAAATCTTGATAAGCTCAGGATAAATTCAATCTTTTCAGGAAATCCATATTTGACTGAAGTAGTTGCAAAACATGCAAATGGATTCAATCTTGATAGGATTGGAGCCTTTCCTGGTGTCGAGGTAAGATTAGATATCCCAAGTATATGTGAATTCAGTCCTCTCTGAGTGGTCACCTTAGCATGTTAGTAAAATGTAGATAAATATGCAAAACATAACAGGTTCTTAGGTATCATTGAGGTGATTCATCGGTTGATTCTGAAGCAATAAATGTGTGAATATATATGTAAAGAGTTCTAGGAGCCATAGCGTGATGCAGTTGTAAGTTTCAGTGTATATCCGTGAGGTTAGTGGTCTGAATATGAGGTAGCTGCTATGTGAAAATAATTTCAAAAACTTAGTTTATTACCTATTCCACCATTCCCGACACCCTTGATTTATGGGGAGTCGCTAGAGATTTACTATATATCGTACACCTTTAGAAGTTTCCCACGAAAAAATATAGGATTTTTTTTTGTAAGATATTTATTCATGATATTCTTTACTTTTAAAAATGTCCTAAATTGGTCTTAGATTGTGTAGGTTGTGCTTGACTAAAAGTTAACTGTATCTTCTCCGGTTACTTATTTAAAAAATATATAAACTGTGTCAGCTCCAGTTTCTTACTACATTAAGTGCTTAGTAACCAGCGTTCTGGTTTGATGCTCAGATGCAATTTACTCCAATGTTTAATTTTGTCATTTGGATTTGTTTTATTGAGTTCAACTGTTGATATATGTATTCTGCTCTATTTCAAAAAGGTTGATGTAAACACGAAGGTTGCCAACTTTAAAATGCCTGTAACTGGACGTGTTTCGCAACTAAAACTGAACGCAATGAATAGAATTGGAGCCGCACATAACTATTATAATGTGGCGGTTGCTGCGTTTTTTGTTATTGGACTAGATATTGGAATCAGTGCTACAACTATCAGTTCAACAGTTGAGAAGCTGAAAGCTCCACCTCATCGAATGCAAATTGGTAAAGCTGTCATTAATTGATGGTGTCATATATAATTGTTTTCCCTCTTGATTTCTGATTGTCTTCTTTTTTTGTTGCTTAATTTAAATGCATAGAATGAAAATAATTACAGGTGCAAAGGGGCATACCCAGAAGTATTATAGCTTAAACATCATGGAGGCATACCACAATGATGGTCATGCTATAATATAATGAGGATATTTACATTTTCCAAATGTGGAGAAAAGAGTGTTGTGAAGCAGATTTGTGGAACAAATTAGAAGTGGAGTCTGCTTTTAACCAACTGCAGTATTTCTTTGGCAAGGACCTCATGAGGAATGTTGACATGGTCATGAAATCTTGTATTTCTTTCTTGACATACCTTGTAAATGCGTTCATTAAGACAGGTTCATGATAAGTTTTGTGACCTTTATACCAGTTTGAGCTTGAATCATCTTTGAAATGGGTTTCATGAGAGTGGGGGGATTGAACCAACCACCATAAGAAAAAATTCGATTAAGAACTGTATAGTCATAAGGGCATTGGAAGAATAAATGATCCAAGGACTCAAACTCTTGGCGACAGAAGACACATTGCGTATTAACAAGAATCCCAAATTTGACTAGAGCATCTGTCATCTGCTGTGTGAAATTTTTTATGAAAAGTCAGCGATGCTATGAATGAGAAACGTGGAACATGGAGTTTGTGCCATATCACTTTGGTCTACCTTTGTCTAATAGAGTTCCAAATATGAGAGACCTTAAGAACAAGATAATGAGTGTTGTCCCACAAGAGTCTGTCACGAGCACGAGCTTGAGTATTAAAAGGCCTCAAGTAGTCAAAATGATTTATAAAATGAGCAATAACAAAGTGTCTAGAAGCAGGTAAAGGCCAATCATTGTTAACAATAATGTCCTTCACAGTAGCATTATCTCCCAAGCCAGAATGAATGATGAGAGGGTCATGAGTGTAGGTTTTAGCATTACCCCCTATAATGTATTCATAAATTTGATCATTGCATAATAATATACAATTTTTTTATTATATTTTAATTTATTAATTGTACGCACACATTTATTATTAAAAATTTGAATAACCCCGCCGCAACGCGCAGGTTTGTATCTAGTTAATTAAAACTATATTGTAAAAGTTTTATTAAATTAATGGGTTTTGTAAATATTAAACTAGCCAAACGTGGCTTTAGAGGGAGTTATGGCCAGTTAACCCATGATGGGCAACTGACCATGATGCGCGTCAGTTTTCTCCCTTATCATCTTACGTCTTTTATTTCTTCCTTATTGTTTCCTAAGTCCTTAGAGTTCACAGAGAGAAAGATTGAGAAATTTGAGAGAAAAGCTTGAGTGTATAATTATCAATTACTTGTGAAAGAATCACCACTGATCATCTCTTCCATTAGTTTATACTCTGGGTAATTTTTTCCAAACCCAATTTCTGCTTTTACGTATTTAAGTTCTTATACAAATGGTTTTCAAGTACTGTAAAGTTTTATGATGGGAATTTGTAAGGCTTATGTGAATATATGGGTTAAGATGTGTCACATCGTGTTTTATATATATATTGCATGATTCCATATCCTAAGTGTCGTTAATCTGATGACTTGCTATTTCAAAAATATACAGAGTTTGGGTTTTTGGCCTTATAGCCTTATACGTGATTTTAGTATGTCAAACATAAATGTTTTCGTAGATTTTACACTCGTATATTATTGTGCATGTTAATACGAAGAGACCAAACTTTAAATGAACGGATTTGGCTTTATTACGAATCCGCGGCGTTGAATTTTAGGAATTTATATTAAAAACTTCAAGAACATTAAGAACAGAGGAAAATTTTATGTTTTAATTCTGTGATTATATATTTTAATGGGTTAAAATTACTCTACAGATTGGGTAATGATTATATGTGAATACTAAAATGTGGGTATGTTAAATTAATGAAATTAAGGATTATTTAGTGTCCTTTTCGCTGAACTCTGTGTTCTTCGCGAAATAGGAATCAAAGTCTGGAGTCTCGCGCCGCGGTACCAACTCTAGAACTGAGATCCCGTGCCGCAGCGCCACCGCACCGCAGCGCCAAGACTCGAGCCACGGCGCCACAGCGCCATAGCATCAAGTGTTCGGCTGCAGCGCCACCACGCCGTAATGCGACGATCACGTGTATCAGTGGCGCCGCAGCGCCACTCTCCAGAAAATTCAGGAATTAGATTTTTAAAATATTAATGTCTAACAAGTGTTAGTGAATTGATGCAATGAACATGTAAATATGATAGAAGAATAATGTGATGATAAAAATAGTTGTTTAAACATGTAAATAACATAATTACATGTGATTTAAATTATTGAATTCATAATTAGATTATTATTCATGAAGTACAAATTATGTGATAATGAGATAAATTGACTAAGTATAGTCGATAATTAAAGTAGACAACGAGAATGAGTTTATGTTGATTAGTTAATTTATAATTAACTGGTATTGTGTATATAAATGGTATGTAGGATTTAATTCAAAGAACGTGCTTAGTTAAAGTACAATCTACGCGCGAGGCAAGTTTCCTAAACATAAACTCTTAAATTTGAGCAAGTTTCCTAACCCTACTTGTCATTATTGTTCGAGCTTATTATTTATCTCGAGTAAATTATCATTACTATTATTTAAGATCAAATGTTATATTAAAGATTTATTATCTTTTCAAAGCATGATTTAGTTATACAATAATTGTCTTATTGTATACTTTTGAGATTATTATTCGAATCGAATATCAATTATTGTTGAACCTTATTAGACTAGTGAACCTTATTGATTCAACTAGTCCATAGTTGATGAGCGTTCTAAATTGTAGAACCCTTGATGAATTATCCAAACCAAACTTCCTTTGGTACGGACTCGAATATCAAACTGAGATGAACAACCCTGTATAGGGGATTATTTACGCTTTAGCGTTAAGATATTGTGCACAGTATGGTACTAAGGGTTGATCCCCCTAAGTACGAGAAGAAGGTTCATAGTCTTATGACTGTTAAAAGTTTCAAGTATAACCCTTGTTAACCTAGGACATAGTTCAAGGTCTTATGACCCTCAGAATTCTTTTGATTCTTGTTATTCACTCTTGATTCAAAAGTTAAGCTTTTATTCAGATGTCTTTGATTTATTCGCATGTTATTATACTGTTATTTCATTTTTATACTTGTGGGCATTTGTGCTCACTCTTGCTTAATAATAACATTGCAGTTAAGAACGAAAGAGCTGACGAACCTTCCACTAGTAAGGGCAAGGGCAAAGTTAGCAAATGATGGAGACTTGTTGTGAGACCCCGAATTTTATGAAATAAAAGTATTCAATTTTTCTATTTTGATAAATGGTTAAATTGATAAAAGGTTAAAGTTAAGGGTGATATGTGATTTTTTTTAAAGTAAACAAGTTGTCATAAAATACCTGGTCATTATTCACGAGTTACTATTCACGGGTTACTATTTACGGGCTACTATTCACCCAAATTACTATTCACTCTAGTATTGTTCACTCGGGTATTTGAGACACTTTTTGTGTCGGAGTACTATTCACAAGTTACTATTCACGGGAAATATTCTTTTTGTCAGGAAATATCCGTACGACGGTACAATCATTGGTGGACCCCACAACGAAATTATTGTCGGATTGAGAAAAAGACAAAAATATTTTATGAAAATAACGGCGAAAGTTTTACCGTTGATACTGTTGAACTACTCGGTAGTAAAAGTACAGTAATACGTGTGGTTGCATAGTAGCACACGATATTGATTATTAATGCTTATGTGAGAAGTCACTCAGTTTGATTCAATTACTGTCAATTAATAATCTGAATTATTTAGCGATAATGAAGTTTTGTTTTATTCGTATTATTAACGTAATAAAACAGAAACATCTTTTTATATAAAACAGAATACTTTATTAAAGTTATTCTATAAATAGAATATATTATATTTTATTATGCATAGTGTTGCATAGTAAAAATCTTTTTATATAAATATAATATATTATATTTTATTTAAAAGATTTTTCTTTAAATATGGACCGTCAGATTAAAGTAAATCAATCTGGACCGTTCATAGATTAGTTACTATGCATTCCATTTTCCTATAAATAAAAGCTCATTCCTTCATTATTTTCTTACGAATTCACTGAAACTCTAGAGAGAGAAACTATAGAGAGAATTCATCTTCTATAATCTTGAGCGTATTTCTTTAGAGTTTAAGAAAGCTTTGAGCGTAGTACAAGTTTTCTTCGAGTATATCCTCGCCCTACTAGTCGGAATACTTTTCTTTCAAAGGTAGGGAATATTATTTGGTGTACTCATAAGGGGTGTTATTCTTTCTTATTCATGAAGAGAACTTCTGTTATTCCATTCTTTATTATTTTGTTGGAATAACCTGTATGCGCGATTTACCCTATATTTGGTTGAATGACCTGTATATGCAGTTTACCCAATACTTGGTGATCTTCTTTTATTATTCCGCATTTACGATTCTGTCGGAATATCATGTCGGTGTGAATTTCACCTGACCTAGTTCCATCATTTATTATTTCGTATTTACGATTCTGTCGAAATATCCTGTCGGTGTGAATTTCACCTGACCTGGTTCCATCATTTATTATTCCGTATTTACGATTCTATCGGAATATCCTGTCTGTACATTTTACGCCGGACCTGGTTCCATCATTTATTATTCCGTATTTATTATTCTGTTGAGAATAACCTGTTTGTGCGGTCTCTATCGCATGCATGGTGAATCCTTCTGTTATTCCATTCTTTATTATTCTGTTGGAATAACCTGTCTATGTGGATTGCCACATGCATGGTGAATGATCATTTGTATTCATTCCTTATTAAATTGTGAAAATGATCTTTTTACGTTGATTATGATGAGAGTCATAATAAAAGTATTGGACTGATGAAAATCATGGGTATATGAAGTATTAGTAAGTGTTATGATGTGTTATGTTGGTTATTATGTGAAAACAAGAAAGTTTCTTAGAAATCACAAAGGGTTGAAAAATCAGATTTTGGTAAAAACGTAACATAAAATTCAATTGATCATATCTCCTATTATATTTTGAATTTTTGAGTGTGGTCAAGTCCTAGAGTTAGATCTATGAGTTTTCTAACTTATCCAAGTGGAATTACTAGAAAAGGTATTGTAGATTTTCGTGTGGACTGATTTTAGCAAAGGAGTCAAAACTGTAAAATGGCCAAAAAGCTGCTGCCACGTTTTTGTGAGGGCTGTTTCGGCCACTTAATTAGTAAGAAAAATTCAGGCCTTTTGGGACATGAAAGTATATGGTATAAAGAACATCGTGTCCAAAAATGAGCTCATTTTGACTTAAAATGAGCAAGTTATGACCATTTTAATATTTAGGTTTTTCCGACGAAAAATGCTATAACCAGAGTTCTATAATTCCGATGATCATGAAATTTAAACTGGGAGCTCACGTTAACATGTGTAAGATCCTGTCAAGATTTGGGGATTTATGGAGTTAAACTTGAGGTAGCTAATTTCTTAAGGAATTAATTATAAATTAATTTTTGAAAAATAGTAAATGAATTTTAAAAATTTTGAAAAAAATATATTTTCAGTATGGGACTATATTATGCTAAATTCCAGAAAAGAAATATTTTTGGAACTGATTTGGTATTTTTCATGAAAATGATCTAGTTATGAGTAAATGAGTTAAATATGTTATGTGAAGTAACAAAGTTAGAAGATAGGATTTTATGACTTAGAAATCCTATATAAGGTATATGTAGATTGTTGATAAGGAATTTGATCATTGGTGATGAAATATTATGAGTATGACATGTTTGAATGATTAAATGCATTATTTGGTAAATTGTAAACAACTGAAATAAATTGTTTATAAGTTTAAGAAGTGATTAAAATATTGTTATGATATTAATAATATTAGATTATGAATTTATTATGTGATTGATAATATTTGGATAAAGTTAATGTCTGTAACATTTATCCTTGTTTTAGTTTGATTAATGCTTATATCATTGTCATCATCCTTATGCTTATATATATGGTGATGAAAGTTATCGTTGGCTTACGTGTAGAGATGGACCAGAGATTATTCAGTATAGTCATGACCATTGATAATTTAATGAATATCCTTGGCCCGTAGTGCAGGGATTATTCGATGATGTGGATTATTTTATTAAGCTAAGTCCCAGCGATAACAGCGTTGAAAAACCTTTTAAATCATAGAAGATAGTAGATTTTATTCTCTACTTGACTCTTCTAATGGATTGCTTGTTCCGCTGCAGTTAAACTTGATGTTTATTATATTTTATCAGTTTAACACTGTTGAAGGCTAATAATAATTTATTCTGCATTATCTTAATCATAATATTTCTTACTGGGCTAGTTGAGCTCACCCTTTCTTTCACTGTTCTCTTCAGGAAATGAGAATATAGCTGGGACGAGTCGGGGAACGGAGTGATGGACTAGATGATAGTATTAGTAGTCATCACTATTCTATTAAATAGTGTGACGATAATTGTAATGAGGACTCCTTTTGAGTTTGTATAATCTCTAGTAGACAATAATTGTATTCAAACTCATAGTTATATTTTGTCGTATTGTACACGACAGTTGTATTAGTAGGTTGTATTTGAATTCTGTACCATGTAAGTGGCGACCCAAGATGGGTGACGTATACCTAATTTTGGGGGCGTCACAATTGGTATCAGAGCTTAGGGATATGATCCCTGGCTAAGATATGAGAATTGAACTAGGAAGGGAGAGACGGGGAATTTCTTCGCTAGTATGACCTACCTAAGTTTATTTGTTATTTAATTGGTTGGTCAGAGTATATTGATAATATGTGACCTGTTGATTTAACCCTTGTTTTGTGGCAGTGTTTGAAAATGACATCTAACAATGTTGAGATAAGCATTAGAGCAAAATAATATGACCATATCGCAGTACGAGGTTTAGTTTGCGGAGTTATCCCGGTTTGCATCCCATTTGGTCGATAATGAGGAGCGAATGACGCGAATATTTCTAAGAGGTTTGAAACCCTATATACGTCAATACCTCATTCTCATATTTATATTGTGTTAAAAGTCATCTGTGGCTTACGTGCATAGATGGACTTGGTATGATTATGATCAGGGATTATTCGGTATAATCATGACCGTAATATTATAAATGATATGGTAAAAGTCATCTGTGGCTTATGTACATAGATGGACTTGGTATGATTATGACCAGGGATTATTCGGTATAATCATTACCGTAATGTTACAAATGATGTGGATTAATTATTGAGCTGAGTCTCAGCAATGAAATATTAATTCATGGATGTGGTAAAAGTCATCTTTGGCCGTAGTGCATTGATGGACTTGGTATGATTATGACAAGGGATTATTCGGTATAATCATGACCGTAATTGAAAACACGAATATCCTTGGCCCGTAGTGCATGGATAATTCGTGGTCGTGATACTATTAAGCTCAGTCTCAGCATTATTGATTTTATAGTTGTATATCTTTGGCCTGTAGTGCAAAGATTAACTGTTGATTATTGGTTATACAGTTGTAAATCTTTAGCCGTAGTGCAAAGATGAATTTATTAGTATGATTATGAGCAGGAATTGTGATTTGGTATAACCATGATTTTTGATATTTCAGGTGAAGATATGTGATGTAAATTATCTTCTTCTTGGGTGCGAAAAGGAATTCAGAATCACAATTATAATTATGAGTTATTCATATGATTGTGGACAGAAATTGTTGATTGATGTTACAGGGATATGGTCATTGGCGGAGATATTAGTCTAGAAGACGAGTAATATACTTCGCTAGGGTGTGACTTACCTAAGTCAAAATTTTTCTGGATAAGTTGACAATTTGTGATATGTCAATTAACCTTTGTTTTGAAGGTATATTCTAGAATGATATCTAAAATACAGGAGATGAGAAATGGGAAAATCATGATAGAGCGGAATTATCCGGAAAGGTACAATCCGAAAAGAAAGCAAGGTATTCTCATCTCTTCGAATATCAGGTACGTACGTAAATTTCGAGGACGAAATTCTATAAGGAGGGGAGATTGTGAGACCCCGAATTTTATGAAATAAAAGTATTCAATTTTTCTATTTTGGTAAATAGTTAAATTGATAAAAGGTTAAAGTTAAGGGTGATATGTGATTTTTTTTAAAGTAAACAAGTTGTCATAAAATACCTGGTCATTATTCACGAGTTACTATTCACGGGTTACTATTTACGGGCTACTATTCACCCAAATTACTATTCACTCTAGTATTGTTCACTCGGGTATTTGAGACACTTTTTGTGTCGGAGTACTATTCACAAGTTACTATTCACGGGGAATATTCTTTTTGTCAGGAAATATCCGTACGACGGTACAATCATTGGTGGACCCCACAACGGAATTATTGTCGGATTGAGAAAACGACAAAAATATTTTATGAAAATAACGGCAAAAGTTTTACCGTTGATACTGTTGAACTACTCGGTAGTAAAAGTACAGTAATACGTGTGGTTGCATAGTAGCACACGATATTGATTATTAATGCTTATGTGAGAAGTCACTCAGTTTGATTCAATTATTGTTAATTAATAATCTGAATTATTTAGCGACAATGAAGTTTTGTTTTATTCGTATTATTAACGTAATAAAACAGAAACATCTTTTTATATAAAACAGAATACTTTATTAAAGTTATTCTATAAATAGAATATATTATATTTTATTATGCATAGTGTTGCATAGTAAAAATCTTTTTATATAAATAGAATATATTATATTTTATTTAAACGATTTTTCTTTAAATATGGACCGTCAGATTAAAGTAAATCAATCTGGACCGTTCATAGATTAGTTACTATGCATTCCATTTTCCTATAAATAAAAGCTCATTCCTTCATTATTTTCTTACGAATTCACTGAAACTCTAGAGAGAGAAACTATAGAGAGAATTCATCTTCTATAATCTTGAGCGTATTTCTTTAGAGTTTAAGAAAGCTTTGAGCGTAGTACAAGTTTTTTTCGAGTATATCCTCGCCCTACTAGTCGGAATACTTTTCTTTCAAAGGTAGGGAATATTATTTGGTGTACTCATAAGGGGTGTTATTCTTTCTTATTCATGAAGAGAACTTCTGTTATTCCATTCTTTATTATTCTGTTGGAATAACCTGTATGCGCGATTTACCCTATATTTGGTTGAATGACCTGTATATGCAGTTTACCCAATACTTGGTGATCTTCTTTTATTATTCCGCATTTACGATTCTGTCGGAATATCATGTCGGTGTGAACTTCACCTGACCTAGTTCCATCATTTATTATTTCGTATTTACGATTCTGTCGAAATATCCTGTCGGTGTGAATTTCACCTGACCTGGTTCCATCATTTATTATTCCGTATTTACGATTCTATCGGAATATCCTGTCTGTACATTTTACGCCGAACCTGGTTCCATCATTTATTATTCCGTATTTATTATTCTGTTGAGAATAACCTGTTTGTGCAGTCTCTATCGCATGCATGGTGAATCCTTTTGTTATTCCATTCTTTATTATTCTGTTGGAATAACCTGTCTATGTGGATTGCCACATGCATGGTGAATGATCATTTGTATTCATTCCTTATTAAATTGTGAAAATGATCTGTTTACGTTGATTATGATGAGAGTCATAATAAAAGTATTGGACTGATGAAAATCATGGGTATATGAAGTATTAGTAAGTGTTATGATGTGTTATGTTGGTTATTATGTGAAAACAAGAAAGTTTCTTAGAAATCACAAAGGGTTGAAAAATCAGATTTTGGTAAAAGCGTAACATAAAATTCAATTGATCATATCTCCTATTATATTTTGAATTTTTTAGTGTGGTCAAGTCCTAGAGTTAGATGTATGAGTTTTCTAACTTATCCAAGTGGAATTACTAGAAAAGGTATTGTAGATTTTCGTGTGGACTGATTTTAGCAAAGGAGTCAAAACTGTAAAATGGCCAAAAAGCTGCTGCCACGTTTTTGTGAGGGCTGTTTCGGCCACTTAGTTAGTAAGAAAAATTCAGGCCTTTAGGGACATGAAAGTATATGGTATAAAGAACATCGTGTCCAAAAATGAGCTCATTTCGACTTAAAATGAGCAAGTTATGACCATTTTAATATTTAGGTTTTTTCGACGAAAAATGCTATAACCGGAGTTCTATAACTCCGATGATCATGAAATTTAAACTGGGAGCCCACGTTAACATGTGTAAGATCCTGTCGAGATTTGGGGATTTATGGAGTTAAACTTAAGGTAGCTAATTTCTTAAGGAATTAATTATAAATTAATTTTTGAAAAATAGTAAATGAATTTTAAAAATTTCGAAAAAAATATATTTTCAGTATGAGACTATATTATGCTAAATCCCAGAAAAGAAATATTTTTGAAACTGATTTGGTATTTTTCATGAAAATGATCTAGTTATGAGTAAATGAGTTAAATATGTTATGTGAAGTAACAAAGTTAGAAGATAGGATTTTATGACTTAGAAATCCTATATAAGGTATATGTAGATTGTTGATAAGGAATTTGATCATTGGTGATGAAATATTATGAGTATGACATGTTTGAATGATTAAATGCATTATTTGGTAAATTGTAAACAACTGAAATAAATTGTTTATAAGTTTAAGAAGTGATTAAAATATTGTTATGATATTAATAATATTAGATTATGAATTTATTATGTGATTGATAATATTTGGATAAAGTTAATGTCTGTAACATTTATCCTTGTTTTAGTTTGATTAATGCTTATATCATTGTCATCATCCTCATGCTTATATATATGGTAATGAAAGTTATCGTTGGCTTACGTGTAGTGATGGACCAAAGATTATTCGGTATAGTCATGACCATTGATAATTTAATGAATATCCTTGGCCCGTAGTGCAGGGATTATTCGATGATGTGGATTATTTTATTAAGCTGAGTCCCAGCGATAACAGTGTTGAAAAACCTTTTAAATCATAGAAGATAGTAGATTTTATTCTCTACTTGAGTCTTCTAATGGATTGCTTGTTCCGCTGCAGTTAAACTTGATGTTTATTATATTTTATCAGTTTAACACTGTTGAAGGCTAATGATAATTTATTCTGCATTATCTTAATCATAATATTTCTTACTGGGCTAGTTGAGCTCACCCTTTCTTTCACTGTTCTCTTCAGGAAATGAGAATATAGCTGGGACGAGTCGGGGAACGGAGTAATGGACTAGATGATAGTATTAGTAGTCCTCACTATTCTATTAAATAGTGTGACGATAATTGTAATGAGGACTCCTTTTAAGTTTGTATAATCTCTAGTAGACAATAGTTGTATTCAAACTCATAGTTATGTTTTGTCGTATTGTACACGACAGATGTATTAGTAGGTTGTATTTGAATTTTGTACCATGTAAATGGCGACCCAAGATGGGTGACGTATACCTAATTTTGGGGGCGTCGCACTTGTTATTTGATATGACTTGTTATTTTATATGATGTATTTGTTTAAGACTTAAGTTAAAGATGTTGTTTAAGACTTATTTATTTATAATTCCGCACAGATGTTTAAGGTTAGTTTAACCTGAGATTGTATTATTATTTTAGATGTTGTAACCCTTAAGGGGAAGATTTTATTTCTATTATTGCATAGTTTGCATTATTATGGGTAGATAGATAGATGATTTTTGTTTCGTGGACACCAAATCCCGTGGAATCGAAGTACCGGATTTGGGGGTGTCACATTTATTATTATCTTTTAATGTGTATTCAAGTGTGGATTCTTAGTTTTAATTCAATGAACTAATTCTTTGTTTGAGATTACAATGGATCTTATTGTGTAGTTTATTTTAATATGTTTCGCTATCAATTATTATGTTCTATTGTGAGGATTGTCTATTGTGATTTGAACTTAATTGTTTAATTGATTGGTCATCAATTACCGTGATAATATATATGAACTCGAGAGATATAGTATAGATTTAGATCTGATCATGATAGCATGTGTTTCTGATTTCTGCATAGATGGAATTCATGATTCGTGTTTAGGATAGAGATATGCTTTTACGCCATATGTAATCTTATAGAGAACTTGTGATTTAAATCATTTTTAATTGTAATTCACATAGAAATATAGTGGATTAGTTAATTAGGGTGTCTTAATTCTATCATCTGTGAATTTAAGTAAGTATGGGTATTATGCGTCGAGAGGTGATTTTATCTGTTTTAGTGTTCTTAATTAACAATTCAGGATAGAAAATAATTGATGAGAAGTGTGTTAACTTAAATGAAGCAATAAGTGAATTTATGATCTTAAATCTCCGTAATCTGATTTTTAATTAGTGGTAATTAGAATTAGTTTAATTAAATAATTTAATTTATATAATTTGAAATTTATTCGTTTAAATAAGATTGAGTTGGTTACGGGTTAGTACTTTGTGATTTTTATTAAATAATTCCTCGTGGGAACAATACTCTACTTTCACTTTATTACTTGTTGACCACGTATACTTGCGTGTTGTGCGTAACTAGATTTTACCCACTAAGTTTTTAGCACCGTTGCCGGGGAATTAGTTTAATATTTTATTTTTTTTGCCAATATTAGCTTCAATCAAATTAGTCTTAATTTAAATATTTTTTTTCTTTTTATTTAATTCTCTCCTTGTTTTTCTTTCTTTTCAGGTACCATGGATGGATGCATTTATCAATGGCCATACACAAATATGACTCCACCAAGAATTGATGGACTCAATGCATTTTTTGCATTGTCAGCACAGATTAAGACACTTTAGAGGAAGTTGGACGCTTTTGCTGCATAATTACACTATAATTAGGGTTGTTCTTCTCAGTTTTAAAGTACAAGTCCGCACCAAGGAAAGTTTGGTTTGGATAAACTTCAAGGGTAATTTAGGGTTTAACAATCACCAACTAAGGATTAGTTGATCAACAAAGTTCAATATCATTTCAAATGATCAATAACAACATAATGTGGAATAATTATGAATCACAGGTGAACCAACACTATATATCGAAGTCAGGCGTAGAAATAAACTAGAAAGCATAAGCATTGAGTATATAATAAACCTTGCTTGAATAATATTAAGCTAAGGCAATAATATTATCGAATAAAAGAATTGAATTATTGAACATGCATTAATGAATAATAAGTTGAGAACGAAACTTTCTTAATATAACAATAAAGACTAGAAACTTGTGTAAAGTAAATGAGATAGGATAACTCAATTAGAGATTTGAGTTCAAGAACTTGCATTCATTATAAAGAGAATAAAACTAGGAAAACTTGTTTAATTATAAACAAGTTAGGGTAATTCAAACAAAAATTAGAGTTCAAAACTTGTTCAAATAAAATTAGGGTTAGAGAACTTACCTCATAAGTAAGCAATTAAATTATAACTCACGTTCACCGACACATATTATTAGAATCACAACATCTATTAGATATACTAACATCCACTTTCCAAGTTAAATCTCACTTTAGTTGAACTTGTTGTTTTAGTACAAGTTTCATATCACTAATACCACATACACTTCAGAAATCACAAGTCTTAGAATTGCAACACTTAGTCATCAACTCTAGCTTTTAATAAATCACAACGTAAGATTTATACGACTTACTAATTTTAACAACTTTGGAATTACCACATACACGATACAAATATGTTATAGTATCTTTATTACATGCTCGCCACATTAATATTTCATTAGACTAGGTTACAATGGGTTTTTAAAGTCTGCACAATCAACAGACCTCATTGCCTCTGTTCTGGCTATGGCGCAGCTGTGCCATTTTTAACCCTGGAACCAGCGCAGACAGAAACTATGCAGACAGCTTATTTGCTCTGTTCAGTCCAACTATCACGAACTCCATCAATTAAACAGCAACTTACACATACCCAGATGTTATAGAATTCATATAAACATTACCCATCATATATATACTAATTTAGAACAATTAAACAACAACTACAAACAAATTTAGTCCTTTGAATTCCATATTTTTGCAAAAACTTTATTTTTGATATCCTTAACAAAAATTAACACTAAAACTTCATTAGTACACCAAAACAACTCATTCAAATTGTATTCTTTTCGTTTCTTAATGAATTAACACATTCAAAACTCAATTTACAATTTAGTTCACAAACCAACTATCAATTTTGGACTCCAACATGCCATATTCTTACACATGCAATGTAATCAGTTTTTTCTTATTTTTGAACGTAATTAGTATACTAAATCCTTGTCTAGATGTTAGTTATAACATCACAATTACATATGCACATAATCAATCACTTTGTATATCAACAATTCATCAAATTTGGATTACAGATGTTTGAAACTCAAGAATATAAAACTCTTCATATACGTAAAACTAAAGTTTTAGAAATTATACCTTCAATTGCTTGATTAATCCACAAGAATGATTAGTTTTGCTTCCTCAACCTTCTTCCTTCAAACTCACAATTTCTCTCTTTTCTTTCTCTCATTTCTCTCTATTTTTCTCTTTTCTTCTTCCCCTCTATTCTCAGGCTTAGGCCAACTTCTTACGTAACCAAATAAAACAGAGGCACAAAACTAAACGTATAAAACTGCCGTAATAATAAATATACTAATTATGTATCAGTTATAAAAATATTTATTATATTTTATTATATATATATATATATATATATATATATATATATATTAAATTCAAAAGCCACAAGGCTTTGTTTGGCAAAACACTTTTAAAAATAAATACTTAATATTTATTAAGCCTTGTTTGAAAAACCCATTTAAAACTCCTTTAATTTATTTTAATAAATCATTTATACTATAGTTTATTGTCCCACATTATTTACTTGGATTTCCATATCCAATCTTAATTAAATAAAAACTAAATACAACTTATTAAATAAATTCTCCACTTAACCACTTACCACAAAATTATAATTTTTATTATAATTTTATTTAATAAATTAACATATCACTTTAATTACTAAATTAAATCAAAACAACATTATAGCAAATCATATAATCCTTAACAACTCTCTAATTTAGTTATTAAGTTAACTTAGAGTATTATCTCATAAATTTCATTCATCACTCTTTTATTTTAATTAAGTTAATTTCTATAACTCATGAATTATTTATTTAACTAATTAATAATCCATCAAATATTTACTTAATAACAAGCTCATCAAATTAAAAATATTTATTTATTTCAATAAATATTTAAAATTACAAATAAAATTCTGGATTGTTACACCTTTATTCTCCCCATTTATGTCAGCATCAAGGGTTCGAATGTCTTCTAACAGACGATTCATGCCTTGGACAAGTTCGTGGAGCTGATTCCTGAATTGAGCAATGTCTTCACGATTTTCTTGAACCAGAAAATCAGTTTGAGACTTGCGCTTTTGTAGAATGGCCACGACAGTGTCTGTTTGTTGTATCTGACTCGTAGAGTATTCTTGGAATTCATTAAAGGAAGATGGTAGGCTTGAGAGGCTTTCCATAACAAGTTTGTTTTGAGTTTCCTGGGTCTTCTGTAGAAGGATAACTGCTTCCTTATGCTTCTGGGCAGATTGAAAGTGAATTTGATCCCTTTTATTTATGATGTGGATCATTTCCTTGATGATCTCCCTAAGCTTATTTTTGAGCTCAGAACTCAGATTGTTGAGAAGAGTGTTGGCAGCATCTATCAAATGGTTCATCCTTGTATGAACAAGCATAGAGTGAGTTTTAAGATCTTCTTGAATATCTGTAGTCACTTTCTGTGATGCACTAGACAGCTCAGATTTGGTGGGAAGATCTGAGAGAAGCTCAAGTATATGTTGAGTGCCTGAAGAAGAGGCTCTTATATTTTGGTTTTGTGGGTTTGAGAGAGCAAGAGCAAGATCAAAATAATTGTTGGTTGAAGAGGAAGGAATGTCTAAAGGAGGTGCAGGTATGGAGGTTTGAGTTATGGGAGGAGAGGCTGTTGAAGCTGGTTTAGTAGGTGACTTTACGATTTGAGTAGGATCGATATTTGTAGAGTGAGAAATGGTTGAAGACTGTATTAATATGAAGTTAGGCATATTTGATTCATTAGATACAGAATGTTGGGATTCTGTAGCTAGAAATTGGTTTAGTGGATGAAGAATCACTTCCAACCATCTTGGAAATTCATAGAATTGGTTGAAATTTGATGGAGGACTGTGATTAACTCTAAAAGAGATGGTAATTGATTGTACCTCACTCCCAGTTTCTAAAGAAGGGTGATTAGTGATCAGCTTCTGAGCAAACGTGAGGTTGCCTAGGAATCCATGGGCTAGAACTTAGATTGCTGGATAAGCTTTGAAGGTCTAGAACATGTGATCCCAGGAGTTGAGAATTTGGACACTGTGATAGGGCATCATTGGTAAGTAGGAGAACAATTGATTGTAGTTGGCTCTCATATATCCATCCCAGCTTACTGCTATTATCTCAAACTCATCAATCTCTTCTTCTTCCTTGTCTTCATTTTCTTTATTGGAAATTTCCACCACTTCAAATATCTCTTCATTTCTTACCTGTTCTTCAGCCATTTCTACCTCCATAGATTCCATACCTTCCATTTCCACATCTTCTTGCATCTCCCCCTCAGCTGTAGCACTTTCTGGCACAGGGACTTTGAGAGGCTCCCCCTCAATCTGATCATTCATTTGTTCTTCAGGCAGCTCCCCCTCAATATGAGTTATATTCTTCTCAAGGGCATCTGGCAGCTCTTGTTCAGCAGCTATTCTTCTATCTTCTTCCTTCAGGACTTCTTCATTGACAAGAATGTATTTCTTTACAAGCTTTCTTTTTGTCCTTCTGGGCTGAGCCTCAGCCTTGGCACTCTTTTCAGCTTCAACTCTGTTAGTTGGTTCAGGCTGAGATATTATTGCATCATCCACCTCTGGTGTGATTATAAGTCTAGACTCTACAATCGAGGTGATTGAAGACTTTTTTATTTTGTGGCTTCATTTTCCCTTCTTAAGTAGCTAAGAGATAGTGGCTCTGTCTTCTTCATCTTTAGACTGCTGCTTCTTCTTCTTCATTTTCTTAAGAATTTCAGTGCTCGAACTTTCTTGGGGCACATTAGTGGTTGAGCCTTGAGGCTCTTTTGTTGCTTGAACATTCAATTTCCACTTAACTTTGCTTTTTCTAGTCAAAGCAATGGGTTCCTTTTGATTGACTTCTTTTTCTTCTTCGACTTCTTTCACAGCTGACATGTTTCCTAGTAGCCCAGATATCTTTGCTTCACCAGTCTTTCCACTTGATTCAGACATCATCCTTACATTTTTTGCAGGGTTTCTCTTCTAGTTTTGAAACAGCTGCTAGGTCATTCTTATGTTGGGGTTGATGGGTTCTCCTTCCTGGTCCCCAATTTTGTCACCGAAAGCAGATTGCATGATTATGCTTATGTACCTTCCATAAAGCATTTTTCCAGAGTTCTTTATTTTCTTTGAGCTGAGCATCCACTTCTCGATCCAATCTATGAGCAGAGCCCCATAGTTGAGTTCTAAAGCAGATTGATGTCATGAGCTTTAGTTGGACTTCATTCTCAAAGTCGTGGCCAGAGCTTTTACAACATATGCACTTTCCAATAATGTCAACTAGAAATTCATATTTCTGGGGAAACTCTTTCTTCTTGTACCCCTTGACACTCTGGGACTTCGTGTGGTGCATCTTCTTAGACCTTTATGGAAGTCGATGACACTCACAGATGAGAGTCCCTTTAATTTAAAACCTAGGGCTAGGTTTATATCTTCAGCTTTGAGTCTAATCTGCTCCCCCTTGACTCTCGTAGTCATAATGTTATCTTCAAAGACTCCATTGTTGTAGAACTCTTTCACCAGCTTTGAGTAGATCCTTGTGTTAGTGCTCAGAGCTTCTTCAAGACCAGCTTTCTTCAGAAGAGTTAGAATCTTATGGAGCTGTGGATCAGCTGACTTGAATTTGTCAAAGTAGAGTTGGTAGCCAGATATAACGCTGGAAACAACAATTGATTGATGTGATTTTCTTGAACAGAGGTTGGTTGATCATTTTGAAAGTTAGGGTTTCTTTTGAGAGAGAGAGAGAGGAATGAACTTTTGAAATTCTAAGGTGAATTTACAAAATGTAATTTCAAACTATATTTGTAACTTCCCTCCCCCACGATCTGCAGAGTGGGGCACGTGTTGAGTTCTGTGGGATTCCACGATTTTAAATAATAAGGAAAATATTGATCAGCCCTTAGCTCCCCCTGAGCTAGTGTATCCTTTAGGAAGACTACGATCGTCGAGGCTACTCTACGATTGTTGAGTTCACTGCTGATCATACTCTACGATCATTGTCTGTCCTAGTCCTTGTGATGAATTCTGACTTAGCATTCCTTTTGATTTAAGGTAGCTCAGGAAGGGCCTACCTCTTAGACTGAAACTAAGGGTCAGGTTTGTCCCTGAGGTGCTTATCAGAAGGGTTACTTAGATTTGATGGGAATGATGTCATCACAGGATGCCTCTTTGCCTTGTCGAGACTGTTCTACGATCGTGGTTTCTCTTTAGTCAACTCTACGATTTTAACATAGCCTTTTTATCTGCATGGTTAGCACAAACTAGAGCATAGAGTTTATAGTTGTAGATTTAGCATACCTAACTCACTTATCAATTTATTAAATCTAGATTCATCTAAAGGTTTTGTAAAGACGTCAGTAAGTTAATATCAGTAGGGATGTATTGTAAAGATATAGTTTTATTTTGAACATGATCCCTAATAAAATGATATCTTATCTCTATATGCTTAGTCCTAGAATGCATGACAAGAATATATGTTATTACTATGGCACTTGTGTTATCACAATGAACATGTATAGATTTGAAATCAAACCCATAGTCAACTAACTGGTTTTTCATCCATAAGATTTGACCACAACAGCTGCCAGTAGTAATGTATTCAGCTTCTGCTGTTGAGGTAGATACTGAGTTTTGCTTCTTGCTAAACCAGGACACAAGTCTGTTTCATAGCAACTGACAAGTGCCATTGGTACTTTTTTTTATCGATCTTTCAGCCTGCAAAATTAGTATCTTTATATCATGTCAGTTCAAAGGAGGACTCCTTGGGGTACCAAAGTCCCAAGTGAGGTGTGCCTTTGAGATACCTAAAAATTCTCTTTACAGCAGTTAAATGAGAGAT
Source organism: Panax notoginseng (assembly GCA_016801055.1). Taxonomy (NCBI): domain Eukaryota; kingdom Viridiplantae; phylum Streptophyta; class Magnoliopsida; order Apiales; family Araliaceae; genus Panax; species Panax notoginseng. Next base: position 90,904,352 of record CM029014.1, read on the forward strand.
TCCTTAGGATCAGCTTTAAATCTAGCACATATACATGTTGCAAACATTATGTCTGGTCTACTGGCAGTTAGATACAAAAGAGAGCCTATCATACCTCTGTATTGAGCAATATCAATACATTTGCCTTTCTCATCTTTGTCAAGCTTAGTTGTTGGGGCAATTGGTGTTTTCATGGGAGAGGCTGATTTCATGTCATACTTCTTAAGTAAGTCTTTATTGTATTTAGCTTGGTTAATGAAGATACATTCATCAGTCTGCTTCACTTGTAATCCAAAGAAGAAATTCAGCTCACCCATCACACTCATTTTGAACTTGCTCTTGTTGGGATTTTGGCACAAAAACGTAGAGAAATTTAAAAAATTTCAAAGACCATTCTGAAACCCTAAAATAGGATCCATGAGAAAAACATATTAATTCAGTGGTTAGAAATTTATACCGATTATAGAAGCTAAAATTGATTCGATCGAATCTCCAACGTAATTTAAATGAACTACGCCTCTACGATATCCACACGTACGTCTCGCGAACAATCACACGATCTGCTGTAAAAGAGCCGCAGTATTAGCCAAAAAGGATCGAGATTTTTCTAAAGTTTTTCTCGCTTGTCTCTCTCTAAGAGCGGCTAGGGTTTTGGTTTTTGATTAATTCCTAAAGTTGTTGATATATATATATATATATATATATATATATATATATATATTAAGTCTTACTTAATTAATATACATATATACAAATTATCCTATTAATTTAAATTCGTAATTTAAATACTATCAATCATATTGACATATTTAAATCTTACAATTTAAATTAATTCCCCTTTAATTACATTCTAAGTATGTGACCCTATAGGTTATTATTACGTTGGCAATAATCTTAAAATCATATTATAAAATTATAAACAGTGAGCGGCATCTAGTAATGCATCACTGCTACCCAAGTAACAATAAGATCGGTGATTCGATATAACCCTTTCGTGACCAATGTTTCAATATAATTTAATCCTTTTAACCTTGACATCCTAGATTAAACTCGAGTCATGGAATGTGTCATACTCTTCATAATTTAATCTCAGTTTTCTTGATCAATGAGTAGACTATATGAAAGAAATCACTATTTGAGCATGGCCATGCATTTCATAGTTCTACTCAATCAAGAGGCTTAGGGATATCACCCATAATATATAGGAGGGCTAAATTCCATCTAGATCACCCATATTCCTCACACGATTTGTGATGTACCCAATAATCACCTTTATTATCCACCCTATTAAAGGTGACTTTTGATGATATCAAAATACATAAATTCCCGTGTAGTAATATAATTATTTCATGTCAGAGGATCATTACATCATTGTCACTATAAAAATTGCTAATGACACATTGCATAATGCTCCACGTAGAATTCTCATGGTGGGTCTGTCCAGTACATTGTTCTCTAACATGTACCTATGCATTGACTCAATATCTCATATATTTATGACCAATGAGATTTGGTCATCAGTCAATCCATATACTAGTCTCAATGTATCATTGTTGTCCCATTAACAATGATACTTGACTAGTGACATTTAAGAGCAATGATACTAATTAATATTATATAATCTCATGTTCAAGTCACATACTTGAAGATATATAATTTGTATCATTATTCTAAGGACTTTTATTATGCTAAAATTTATATAACGCAGTAAATAAAACCATAATAAAATAATTCATCTATTCAATCAAATATAATATCAAATATTATATCAAATAATTGGCCTTTAGGGCATAAACTCTAACAGCTTTGCACAAGCTTGGCAAAACTCTTGCACATATTTTCATCAGTAGAACCAAAGATAATATCATCTACATATATCTTAACTAATAAAACTTTATTTTTGTGCTTCCTATGAAATAATGTGTTATCTACTCTACCTCTAGTAAAATCATTTTTAATAAGAAAGTTAGTTAGTGTTTCATATCATGCTCTAGGTGCTTGTTTAAGTCCATATAAGGCTTTTTCTAATCTAAAGACATAATTAGAGAGAGTTGGATTGATGAAACCTGGAGGTTGCTCCACATATACTTCTTCTTGAAGTTCACCATTCAGAAATGCACTTTTGACATCCATCTGGAAGACTTTGAACTTCATGTGGGCAGCAAAGGCAAGGAATATCCTTATTTCTTCTAGTCTGGCAACAGGTGCGAAGGTTTTGTTGTAGTCGATGCCTTCTTCTTGAGAATAACCTTTGGCCACTAGTCTTGCCTTGTTCCTTGTGATTACCCCATCTTCATCTATTTTATTTCTAAAGACCCATTTTGTGCCAATAACTAGGTGATTTCTTGGTCTAAGAACTAATCTCCAAACTTTGCTTCTTTCAAAATGATTTAGTTCCTCTTGTATGGCTTATATCAAACTTAAATCTTCCATAGCATCTTCTATCTTCTTGGATTCCATTTGAGACAGAAAGCTCAGATAGAAACACACATTCTAGGTGGTAGATCTCGTCTTGACTTTTGCATTTAGATCTCCAATGATTAGGTCTTGAGTGTGATCTTTTGGCCATCTGTTCCCTGTTGGAGCATCTCTTCTGGTGCCTTCTTGTCTGAATTCTTCGAGATCAATCTTTATCTCTTGTTACAGAGGTTCGTCGTCTGGTGTAGCTCTCTCTACGATTTCTTCTTCAGGCTTGACGATTTCATCTTCTAGGGCTGTGATCGTGGTGTTTAGCTCGACCATCTCATTCGTAGTGTCTGAGTCGTCAATCGTAGTGTCTTGAGGCACATATTTGTCTAAGTCTATTTCATCAAAGATGACATGAATCGAGACTACAACACTTAGCATCTTTTTGTTGAACACTTTATAAGCCTTACTGTCTGTGGTATATTCGAGAAAGATTCCTTCGTCTGACTTGGGCTGGAACTTAGTCAGATATTATTTTCCATTGTTGAGAATATAACATGCACAGACAAACACATGGAAGTAGCTGACATTTGGCTTTCTTCCTCTCTACAACTCGTAAGGAGTCCTTTTTAACGTAGAGTGAACAAGAGACCTGTTCTGAGTGTAGCACGCAGTGTGGATAACTTCTGCCCAGAAGTATTCAGGCAGATGAGCTGCTGCTAGTAGAATCCTTTCGGCTTCAATCAGTGTTCTATTCTTTCTTTTAGCTACTCCGTTTTGCTGTGGAGTTTGTGGAGCTGAGAAGTTGTGACTGATGCCATTGTCTGTGCAAAACTGATCCATCTCAGAGAAGTCGAATTCTCTAACATGATCACTCTTTATAGCCTTGATTTTCTCCCCTTTTTCGTTCATCACCAGTTTGAACATCTTGATGAGTTGAGAACTTGTTTTGTCTTTAGAGTTTAGAAAGAACACCCATATAAATCTGGTGTAGTTATCCACTACAACCAATGAGTATCTCTTCCATCCAAGGCTTATAGTTGGAATTAGCCAAAAAAGATCCATGTGAAGTAACTGTAGGGGCTTATCGATTGAGTTGATCGTTTTTCCTTTGAAAGAACTCCTAGTTTGCTTTCCAAGCTGACAGGCATTGCATGGCTTTTCTTTGACGAAGCTGAGCTTGGTCAAACCTGCTACTAGATCTTTGGAGGCCAGTTTTGACATGCTTTTGAAATTGAGACGAGACATTCTTCTATGTCATAGCCATCTCATTTCTTTAGAGGCTTTATCAAGAAAGCATATTGTCTCACTAGAGCTTAGTTGATCAAGATTAACAGTGTAGATGTTCCCTTCTCTTGTTTCGGTCAAATTTATAGAGGAGGTCTTCAGATCTCTGACTTGACACTGATTATTGAGGAAGGTGACTTGATGACCCTTGTCGTAGAGTTGACTTATGCTCAAAAGATCGTGCTTTAGCCTTTCCACATAGGCTACTTTGATGAAAGATATTGTACCATTCCTAGCTGAGCCATATCCTCTTGTCTTGCCAGAGCCATTTTCTCTAAAGATTATTGTTGGACCCTCCTTCTCTGTGAAGTTAGACATGAGGGGTTTTTTCCCGGTCATGTGCCTTGAGCATACTATGTCCAAATACCAAGTTGTGATCGTGGAACTCTATTATTGTGGTAAGATTAAACTCTCATTTTAGTACCCAGACTTGCATGGGTCCTACCTTATTAGTACCCTTGGGGACCCAAATCTGCTTGACTTTGGGTCTAAAATACAAATAATTATTGTAACATACTGCAGCCTTATGACCAATTTTATCACATACAAAACATTTAGCATGATGCATGCTTGTGTGTGTGTGGATTCTTTCTCCATTTGAACTTATGTGGATTCTTGGTAGTCTTTCCTTTATACCGATTCTTCTTTTTCCATGTATCCTTGTGATTCATAATTTGTGAAGAGTGAAACTTAACTCTACTATTCCTACCTGGTTAGTTCATGGAGTTGATTTTACTTGACTCTACGATCCTTCGAGGTTGGAGAGTAGTGACTAAGTTACTTTTCTCATTTCTGAATCCTAGGCCAGCATGGGATTCGTTAGGTCTTGGAACATGGATTGGATCAGAAGAGCAGGGATGAACTGGTTCTTCCTTCTGTAAGGATTTCACAAATGTAATGCTTCTATTGAAGTTTGAAACACAACTAATGTTAGTTTTCTTTAACTTTTCCACATATGGTTCGGAGGTGGATTCCCCAAAACCTAAATATGTTCTGTTAGATGCACTTCTCTGACTAAAGATCAGGGATTTCATGGATGAAGAGGATCTATTCCACATTAAGATTATCTTTTGTAGTTTCTCAATCTTACAGGTTAGATTTGACTCTCTTTGTGCATTAAGTTCATTGGTATGTCTTAAGAGTTTATTCTCAGCCTCAATTTTAGAGAGAGAGAGTTAGCACTTAGAAGAGCTATTTTCAGTTCTTCTTAAACTTTCTCTTTCTCTTTTTGAAGAAGAGATTAATCTTTAGACAGAACTCTGAACCATTTCATGTATTGATGCAGATCAGTTGTTATGTCATGTAGTGCAGTTCTTAAATCATCACTATCTACATCAGGAGAGTTAAAGTCGAATACCTCATCGATACTTACTTCATGATGGTCAGCGCTTTTCATTTCCTTTGCATTTTTGGCCATTAGACATAGATTTGCTAATTGAGGATCTTCATCATCTCCAGACTCAGGAGTTGTGTCGTTGTCTGTGTCACTCCATGATCCTCCGGCTACAAGACCTTTATCTTTCTTTTGGATCCTTTTGTTGCCTTTGAACTCCTTTGGATTTGTTCTTCTCTTGATCTCTTCTCTAAGAGGTTTGTTACAATTTGCAATAAAATGTCCAAGCTTCTTGCAGTTGTAGCATAGGTCGTTGATCTGCTCCTACCTGTAGTTGTTGTTAAATTTCTTACGTCTGCTGCTTCTGCCTTTACGCATGAACCTTTTGAATCCTCTTACCAGCATTGCAATATCCTCGTCATTATCTTCCTCAGAGTCATAATCATTTTCAGCATGAGCTTTGGAGATGGTTTCTGTTGCTTTGAGAACAACTCCTTTGTCCTTCTTTCTTCCTTCAGATAGAGTCTCTGCCCTTTGGGTCAGCTCTAGTTCGTAGGTAAGAAGATTTCCATAGAGTTGTTGAACAATCATTTCAAGGAGATTCTTTGATTATCTGATAGTAGTGGTTTTGGCATCCCACTTGCTTGGTAAAGCACTCATGAATTTTATGATCAGATCTTTGTTTGGATAGATCTTTCCAAAAGCTCAAAGAGAGTTGAGAAGAACATTTAATCTTTTATAAGTGGAAGTGACGTTTTCTCCTGGAACATGGGCGAACATTTCATATTATTGATAAGAGATTGCTTGTTTTCTCTGACTTCTTCAGTTCCTTCGTGCATAATAAGCAGTGCTTCCCAGACTTCCTTGGCAGTTTTGCTGTTGAACACATTCTTGAACAGATCATCTTCTAAAGACTGGAATAAAATATCCTTGGCCTTTTTATCTAGTTGGACAGCTTTCTTCTCGTTGTCAGTCCATTCTGTTTTGACCTTGATTTGAACTCTGTTTGGATCGTCTAGAGTTGGTGCAAGCTTTGTTGGAATGTAGGGCCCATTCGTAACAGTTTCATATAACTCTTCATCTATTGAGTTTATGTAGGCTTGTATACGAACTTTCCAGATTACAAATTTGTCTTTGTTGCACATTGGTGGCTTGCTGCCTCCTCCAATCTTGGATTCGCTTATCATATGTGCCATTGGATCTACTCAACCTTTGTAGGCTGATTGAGAGAACCTGCTCTGATACCAATTATTAGTTCCAAGAGGTATAATAGTTATCTAGAAGGGGGGCTAAATAGATATTTTTAAAATTTTCTTTTTCAAAATACTTTGTCAGATTAGTTAATAAATTAACTGCAGCGGAATATATGATTTGTGTGTTCCCCTTTAAGATAAACCAAGTTAATAGGTGATAAGCAGATATAACAGATATAGCAGTTATAGAAAGAATATAAAAACACAGTGATTTTAAGTGGTTCAGAGCACTCAAGGCTCCTAGTCCACTCTTCTACTCCTCGAGTAGGAAATCCACTAAGGATGTCTTTACAATCTTTGAATCACTTAGATTCCTTCTGTGACACCCCCAAATCCAGGTACTTCATTCCTACAAGATTTAGTGTTCACTTTCCATTTAGCCATATCTAACTACTCAAATGTAATAAAATTAAATCATAAATCCTCCCTTTAAAAGGGTTACATCAATAATCAAAAAGTCTTCCCAGGTTGTCTAATCTTAAACATCAATCAAGTGCGGAAATAAAATAATTACATCACATCATTAAATATAAAGTCTATCACCATGACAATAAATGAAATTACAAGTCTTCATCACTTACACATTTTTCCCTTTCCTTTGCTAGTGGTAGGTTCATCGACCTTCTCAACTTTAGCTGCAATGAGTGTATATATATGCAAGAGTGATCAAAACAAATGCTCACTAGATATAACAATGAATCAACAAAAGAATAATAACTGCCAATGAATAGGCTCATCAAAATTGAATAGTACTCTATCAATGATTACCAAAAACTGAAATCAAAATATGAAATATATCTGAGAGTCATAAGACCACGAACTATGTCCACGGTTACAAGTAATCTTTCAACTTTAACCTAAACAGTTATACTGTAGGGACTTCACGTACTTAGGGGGATCAGCCCTTCGTACCATGTATTGTGCACAAACATCTAAACGCATCGCGTATCCCCTATAATAGGGTTATTCTTCTCAGTTTTAGAGTACAAGTCTTCACCAAAGAAGATTTGGTTTAGATAAGCTTCAAAGGGTAATTTAGAGTTTAACAATCATCAACTAAAGGATTAGTTGAATCAATAAGGTGTGATAACACAACTGTTGATCAATAATAACATAATATGGAAAAATGAATATTCATAGGTGAACTAAATATATATTAAACTCATGCTTAGAAACAACTAAAAAGAATAAGTATTGAATAAAACAATAAACCTTGCTTGAACAATATTAAGCTAAGGCTATGATCTTAAGATAAAAGAATTGAGTTATGAACATATACTAAGAAATAACAAGCTTAGAATGAAACTTGCTCAAAATAACAATAATATTTCGCATTGCGTTAAGTAAATGAAATAGAACAACTCAGTTAAAGATTTCAGTTCAAGAATTTGCATTTATCATAAAAGAATAGAACTTTAGAAAACTTGTTTAACTATAAACAAGTTAGAATAACTAAACAATGATTAGAATTCAAAACTTGCTCGAATAAAGTTAGAGTTAGAGCTTGCTCAAATAAAGATTAGGAATAAAAGAATTTGCTTAATTAAAGTTTAGGGTAAGAAACTTGCTCAATGTAAAGAGGTAAGGTTTAGAAACTTGCCTCGTGCGTAAGCTATAAATTTATAATTCACGTTCACCTACACATAGTATTAGAATTACAATATCTATTAGATATACTAACATCCACTTTCCAAAATAGCACTCACTTCTAGCTAAACTTGTTATTTTAGTATAAGTCTTACTTTACCATATACATTTCAAAATTCATAACTGTTAACTTCTCAACACTTATCTACCATTCATTGTGTACACTAAGTCATAACATAACACGTTCGTAGCTTACTAATCCTTTTTCAACTTTGAAATTATAAAAGACATGATACGGTTCTGTTTTAACATCCTCATTACACGTTTGTTATCTTAACACATCATTAACAAGGTTACATTAAGAGTTCAAAGTCTGCAGAAGGAGCAGACTTCATTGGGTCTGATTGACTAATGGCATGGCCGCACCATAATTGCCTTAGAGTCTGGCACGCCCGCACAGCAACGTACCCGCTCCTAGAGGCAGCGCTCCCACGCTCGGCACCAGTACCAGTTTTGCAGAACGCGAGTTTTAACTTTGTTCTAAGCCAACTAACATGAATTTCATCCACAAAACAGTAAATGAAGCATACCCAATTGACATAGGACTCATACAAACATGATTCCTTACATATACACTAACTTAGAACAATTAAACAACAACTACAACTAATTTAAATCCTTTAAATTTCATATTTTATACAAAAACACCATTTTTGACATCCTTTACAAAAATCATCACTGTGGTTACAATTCTTGTCCAAATTAACTCATTCAAACTATGTTCTCTTCGTTTCTTAATGAACTAACATATTCAAGGCTCAATTTATAGATTGGTTTACAAATTAACCACCAAATTTAGTACTTTCACAAGTCATATATATAAACATGCACTGAAAATAGTTTTCTTTCTTTTTAACCGTAATTAGCATAATAATTCATGTCGAACTACAAACTCTAACATCGCAAACACATACAATCACTATAATTTAGTTGTATAGCAACAATTAAAAAAATTTGAATTCACAACAACTATAGAACTTGAAATTTTTTTTCCGTAAAATATATATATATATATATATATATATATATATATATATATATATATATATATATACAATATCAAGGTTATAGAACATACCTTCAATTACTTAATAATCCTTGCTAACCACAAAAAATCACTTGGAAAACATAGACTTTCTCTCAATCTCTCTCTATTCTCTCTCAACTTCTCTCTGTAATCTTCTTCTTTCTTTCTTCTTAGGATTTGGCCAAATGCGTTTTACGTAAAATAAAACTTAACCCAACGCACACACCCAAACGTCTGAAACCGACGTATACTTATTATTATAATAATTACATATCAGTTATAAAATATATTTATTTATTATTTGATTTATTTTATTTATTATAATAAAATTTAAAATTCAAAAGTCATAATGCTTTATTTGGCAAAACCCTTTAAAATAAAGACTTAATATTTTAAGTCTTGTTTGGTTAAATCAATTTAAAACTACTTTAATTTTATTTTAATAAACCATTTACACTATAGTTTATAATCTCATATTATTTATTTAGATTTCCATATATAATAAACACACTAAATAAATTTCCCACTTAATTCAATTATCACAAAATTATAATCTCATTATAAATTTATTTAATAAATTAACATACCATTTTAAATTATTTAATTAAAATAGTAATATAGCATTTCATATTATCTTACAACTTTTCAACTATTAAATTAAATTAAATTATAATGTTATATAATAAATTTAATTCACATTTACTAACAACAACCACATCAATAGAATATTTATTTAATTTAATAAATGTTTTAAATTACAAATAATAAAATCTTGGATTATTACATCCTTCCCTCCTTACAAGGATTCTGTCCCGAGAATCCTTGTAAGGAAAAATCCTTATCGGAAAGCCCCCTCTTTCTTGGGAACGGTCTGGTTGTCATAATTGTGATTCTGTAATATTATTTATGAATAATTAGTTATTGATTTATATGATAAGGAAATATTTATTTTATATGGATATAAATGATGGATAGAGAAATATTTATTTTGTGTTGATATAAATGAAAGAATTAATGCTAAGGTGTTTTATCAGTATTTTATCGGAATGGAGGAATTCTTAGAAAAGTGTCAATTGTTAAAAATTGATATTTTACCTTACATTATAAATGTATAATGTGGTTTTATAATTATATAATAATGGTGATATTTTCACACTAAATTCACGGTGCATGAATCAAATGAGAGAAATCTAAAAATCAAAAGAAGAACCAAATATGGGATTTTTAGAAAAATTAGTTTATTACTTGATTTTGTAAACTCTATAACTCTTTGTGTATAATGAGTTAGGAGATGAGCCATATATCAAAAGAAAACCCTAGAAGTAAGCTAAACGCATAAATTTGAATCACCCAATTATTCTTTGTGAATTTTTCGTGGTGACTATTTGAGTGAAACTGGTACGAGGGACTTATAGTACGAAAATTAAATCAGTGTTCTTAAAGCTCTATTGCGTGAGTTGTAATTTTAATCTGACCGTTGGATTGTTGTGATTTTTGGATATGTTATACATATATAAGTTGAGTTTATGTCCACAAATTTTGAACAGTTAAAAATTAACGTATGATTTGTTATGAATTTTAAGATGTGTTGAAAATCGTCCGTATGTGAATTTCGGCCATTTTTCGTTTAGAATTTGGAAAAACATAAAGCTATAAAGTTGTAGATAATTCGATTTTGTGTGGAATGGACATTAAATTCATATTTTTCTGATAAAGGGCTATTTATTATGAATTATTGAAGCTTCGAAAATTAAAATATTTTTATTAAAAATATAGGTGGGCCCCACTTTTGGTTGTTGGGGAAGATGGCTGATTTTTGGTGGGTGAGAATAGTAGCAGGTAAAGCCATCAGGTTACAGGTCAAGTCTGCTTTGGCGTTCTAACATTTTCCTATAAATAGGGTGCTGAGTTAGAATTGAAAATCACACCAGAAATAAGTTTTCTCTCTTTCTGTCTCTATATTATCGAACGTATTTTGTGAGTATTTAGATACATTATGAGTTGTTATTCAACAGTGCAAGTTTTCTTCAGCCTTATACCTGATATTTCAGCTGGAAGTACGGTTCTTTTGAGGTAAGGGATTGTAAAGGATAGTAAGGGATGTTATTTTCTTCCTAATGATGTTATTCTTTCAATATCATTATACCGAAATATTGATATAGATTTTATTGTGGAATTTCTACCTTTTTCATGTCGGGGTTACTATTTACGTATACGACACTATTCACGTATACTGCACTATTCACGTATACAACACTATTCATGTATATGACACTCTTTACGTATATGATATTATTTACATATACGGTACTATGTACGAATACGGTGTACTATTTACAAGTTACTATTTATGAGTTACTATTCATGAGTTACTATTCATGAGTTACTATTCACGGATACTATTCATGATAAAATTGGTTTCTTTTTCTGACCAAATTATCGTTGATTTATGAATATTGCTCTTCAATTTAAATGCAGTTATTGATCATATTATTTTTATTATCACATATAACATTTTTATAACCTTGGTGATAAAATTTCTCTTTGACTTGAGTGTAAAGATGGGTAGATTATTGGTATGATCGTGACTATGGGTTCTCTTTGGCCAGTAATGCAAAGTTAAATTGTTGACTGGTATGATCATGACCATTGAATTTATAATTGAATATCTTTAGCTTAAGTGCAAAGGAGAATTGATCAACATGGTTATAATTATTGTTTATATAAATTCTGAGATGATTATATATTTCTTTGAGATATTAATATCTTTGGCGTGTAGTGCAAAGATGATCTGTTGTTGAATATCATTAGCTTGTAGAGCAAAGATGATCTGTTATTGAATATCTTTTGCATGTAGTACAAAGATGATCTGTTGTTGAATATCTTTGGCCTGTAGTGCAAAGATGATCTGCTGTTGAATATCTTTGGCCAGTAGTGCAAAGATAAACTGTTGACGAATATCTTTGGCCGTAGTGCAAAGGTGAATTTATCAGTATGATTATGAATAGGAACTGTGATTTGGTATAACCATGATCTTTGATGTTTCAGGTAAAGACATGTGATGAAAATTATCTTCGTCCTTGATGAGAAGAGGAATTTAGAACCACAATTATGATTATGAGTGATTCATATGATTGTGGACCAGAATTGTTGATTGATGTTACAGGGATAAAACATTATTGGTGGATTTTTAATATGAAGAAGATAATAGACTTTATGGTCTATTTGACTCTTCTAATGGATTGGTCATTCCGCTGCAACTATGGTTGAAAAGTTTTATCATCTATCATATGTTCTAAATCTCTGATTTATTAATGATGAAGGCTATTGATAATTTAATTTTCTTTAGTCATGATATTCTTTACTGGGCTATTTGTGCTCACCCTTTTGCTTCACAATTCCTTTCAGGTAATAAGAGTGTAGTTGGGTCGAGCGGGGGTAACAGGGGAATAGAACGGTGGTCTCTATCTGTGAATGTTCTCCCTAAACAGTATGAAAATAATTTTATTGAGAACTTTGGTATAGTGTGTTATATTTTATACATCAGTTAGTAGTTATATTTGGTGAATCATATAGGGTGAGTCGAACCCAACTTTGGAAGGGTGATTTGCCACTATCCTATAAGATGTCTAATGACATACAACTTCGTGTTATCATAAGGCAGGGTTGTGCACATCCGCTTGCTGAGTATATCTACGAGCACTACCTATATAATCTTGGTGTTTGGTTGAAGTAGAATTCTCAATTGGAGACAATGGAAATAATTATATGTCAAGAGAAGACTCACCATTGGAAAGAACATGAGAGTAATCTTCTCGTTTTTCTTTGGGGTCTATTGGGTCAACCAAGGATAATTCTGCGGACATATGATATCTATCATAACCTAGACGCATAGCCTCCCATGTATGAAGGTTTTCTTGAGCACTTCCCAAAGATTTTAATTTTTAAAACAGTTATTGACTGTACCTTTATGTAAGGTATCACTGTGAGGTGTTGTCCATGGTTGGGACATGAGTCACAGTTGGTATATATTTGTATCAAAACTTACAGCATATGTGTTGTTGTATTTTGCACGATAATTGTAATATTAAAGTCGTAGTTATTTTCTATACCATGTATTTGGCGACTCAGAATGGGTTGGGTGGAATGGACCTATTTTGGGGACGTCACATTAAACTCATGCTTAGAAACAACTAAAAAGCATAAGTATTGAATAAAACAATGATTGAACAATATTAATCTAAGGCTATAATCTTAAGATAAAAGAATTGAGTTATGAACATATACAAAGAAATAACAAGCTTAGAATGAAACTTGCTCAAAATAACAATAATATTTCGCATTGCATTAAGTAAATGAAACAGAACAACTCAATTAAAGATTTGAGTTCAAGAATTTGCATTTATCATAAAAGAATAAAACTTAAGAAAACTTGCTTAACTATAAACAAGTTAGAATAACTAAACAATGATTAGAATTCAAAATTTGCTCGAATAACGTTAGAGTTAGAGCTTGTTCAAATAAAGATTAGGAATAAATGAATTTGCTTAATTAAAGTTTAGGGTAAAAAGCTTGCTCAATGTTAAGAGGTAAGGTTTAGAAACTTGCCCCGTGCGTAAGTTATAAATTTACAACTCACATTTACCTTCACATAGTATTAGAATTACAATATCTATTAGATATACTAACATCCACTTTCCAAAATAACACTCACTTCTAGCTAAACTTGTTATTTTAGTACAAGTCTTACTTTCCCATATACATTTCGATATTCATAAGTGTTAACTTCACAACACTTATCTACCATTCATTGTGTACACTAAGTCATAACGTAACACGTTCGTAACTTACTAATCCTTTTTCAACTTTGAAATTATCAAAGACATGATACGGTTCTGTTTTTACATCCTCATTACATGTTTGTTACCTTAACACATCATTAACTAGGTTACATTAAGAGTTCAAAGTCTGCAGAAGTAACATACTTCATTGGGTCTGACTGATTAATGGCGCGACCGTGCCATAATTGCCTTAGAGTCCGGCGCGCCCGCACGGCAGCGTACCCGCGCCTAGAGGCAGTGCTCCCGCGCTCAGCACCCGTACCAATTTTGCAAAACGAGAGTTTCAACTCTGTTCTAAGCCAACTAACACGAATTTCATTCACAAAATAATAAATGAAGCATACCCAATTGATATAGGACTCATACAAACATGATTCCTCACATATACACTAACTTAGAACAATTAAACAACAACTACAACTAATTTAAATCCTTTAAATTCTATATTTTATACAAAAATACCATTTTTAACATCCTTTACAAAAATTATCACTGTGATTACAATTCTTGTCCAAATTAACTCATTCAAACTACGTTCTCTTCGTTACTTAATGAACTAACATATTCAAGGCTCAATTTATAGATTGGATTACAAATTAACCACCAAATTTAGTAATTTCACAAGCCATATATATAAACATGCACTAAAAATAGTTTTCTTTCTTTTTATCGTAATTAGCATACTAATTCATGTCTAACTACAAACTCTAACATCACAAACACATACAATCACCATAATTCAGTTGTATAGCAACAATTAAAAAAATTTAAATTCACAGCAACTATAGAACTTGAAATTTTTTTTGCCGTAAAACATATATATATATATATATATATATATATATATATATATCAAGGTTATAGAACATACCTTCAATTACATAGTAATCCTTGCTAACCACAAAGAATCGCTTGGAAAACACAGACTTTCTCTCAATCTCTCTCTATTCTCTCTCAACTTCTCTCTATAATCTTCTTCTTTCTTTCTTCTTAGGCTTATGCCAAATGTTTTTTACATAAAATAAAACTTAACTCAACGCACACACCCAAACGTCTGAAACCAACGTATACTTATTATTATAATAATTACATATCAGTTATAAAATATATTTATTTATTATTTGATTTATTTTATTTATTATAATAAAATTTAAAATTCAAAAGTCATAAGACTTTGTTTGGCAAAACTATTTAAAATAAAGACTTAATATTTTAAGCCTTATTTGGTTAAATCAATTTAAAACTACTTTAATTTTATTTTAATAAACCATTTACAGTATAGTTTATAATCTCATATTATTTATTTAGATTTCCATATCCATTAAACACACTAAATAAATTTTCCACTTAATTCAATTATCACAAAATTATAATCTCATTATAATTTTATTTAATAAATTAACATACCATTTTAAATTATTAAATTAAAACAGTAATATAGCATTTCATATTATCTTACAACTTTATAACTATTAAATTAAATTAAATTATAATGTTATATAATAAATTTAATTCACATTTACTAACAACAACTACATCAATAGAATATTTATTTAATTTAATAAATATTTTAAATTACAAATAATAAAATGTTGGATTGTTACACCTTCAAGTCTAGCAGTCTTGGAACTTCTTAGTTCACTTAGAACTCTTCAAGTCCAGCAGACTTGGAACTTTTTAGTTTACTTTATGAGAGTTGAGTTCTTGGGTTGTGCTACTCAGTTGTCGTTAAGCATATGTTTGAAAGAACTGAGTAGCTGAGAAAGCTTTCTTTCTAAATTGTAGAGTTTAGCGTTGAGTGTTCATCAACTTTTTGTTGTGTACTTGCTTACTTGTTGCATCTGTGTCAGATTTATATATAAAGGAGCCTTTGAAATATGTTCGTTTAAAGGCGTCGGTTCAGTCGTCGCGGCAGACTACTATCTCACCTAACACCTGAAAAGGTGTTTTCAGTAGGCATGTAGTACTTTCCTTAACTTCTTCAATACGTTTCTTCGATATATACTAAGGATGAGTGTTGGGTCATTAGGATTCCTGAAAGTCTCAACGTCTATAATTCATTCTTCATTTGTAGTATTTTATCCTTGAAATAATGGACAAGGCTTGAAACTTTTGATGCTGACTGGAGATGCATGACTACGATCATGATCGTGGTGTCTTATCATATTCATGCTTGATTCAACCTGTTAGAAGAGAACACTACGATTTCTCTTAAGCACTGGTAGACTACGATCTTTATTTGCTTGTTTTGCAGACTCTACTCTTCCGAGAGCAGACTACGATTCTTGTCTTGGCTCGGCAGGCGCTTGGACCAACTCTACGATTCTGAGTGAGGCCCTCCAAAGCAGACTACGATTCTGTAGCAACTTTCTCGATAATCTACGATTCTGCATTGGCTTCTGTAATCCCTCGGCTGGCTCGACAGACTACGATTCTGTTGATGTCTATCTATTACATCTCAAAATAGATCAACCTAACAGCTTTGATCTTTTCTTTTATACATTCATTTACAGAATGATAAACATAAATTACAGATCAACCTAACATTTTTTGATCTATCACCTAAGTCCTTGTACAAATGTTCTTTGAAGGACTTTACATATACGCATGTTTATTTACTTTTAATATCAAATTTTAATATGCAATTCCCAACAAATGGAATAGAGGAAGGAGATAGGTAGAGAGAAAATAGGAGAGAGAGAGAAAAGTTGAAGAAAAAAGAGAAAGAAATAAAAAATATTTGTTAAATTTTATTTTTGCCACGTGTCAGTCGCCAAACACATTCGTTTGTCTAGCTGTATTTTTTTAACTGGAAGAGTGTAGGTGAGCTTGGTTTTATAACAACAATGACACTTTTAAAAAAAAAATTCATGGGCTAACTAGGATTTTGGCCAAAACTACAGGGGTTATTTTGCATCTTTGCCCCAAGTATATATGTTATCATTGTGCATTAGTTTTTGACTATATGTAGTTGTTCATAATATCAGTAACATGTAGTTTATTTCTGGGTTTTTGATTATCAGTCGCATGTTTGGTTTTAATATGGTCTTTTTGCAAGACGAAATGTAGTTGTCTTTACCATAATTTTGCTTGTGGGTGTTGTGACTTTTTTTGACGGAATTTCCAGAAGAATTTCTGTCAATATTAAATAAGAAGATAAAATATGATGTTACAATCTGATATAATAGTTTAAAAAGAACAAATATTTCAAAATAAACTACATAACATTTTTTTAATTTTCCATTACTAAAAATATAAATTTAGTAGTATTTACGTAGTTTGACCAAATAAATGTAATATAATATAATATAATAAACTAAGTAGCATTTACTTAGTTTTGTACTTGTAAAATAAAAAAAATAATTCAATAAAATATAGTAAAATAAACTAAAATTACATAATATAATATAGAATAAATTAAAAATAATAAAATAATAAAAAACATTTTAAAAATAAAATAATATAATATAAATAGAAAAATAAAAAATAAAATAACATAAAACACAATTAATTAAACTAAAATACAATAAAACAAAATAATATAACATAATATATAATACAACATCATATAATAAAGTGAACTAAGTTATATTTGCTTAGTTTCCATTACTAAATAAAAAAAATACATATACATATATATAATAAATAAAATAAAATAAAATAACAAAATAAAATAAACTAAGTAGCATTTACTTAATTTTTTACTACTAAAATAAGTTAAATACCTCTGCATGTAGTTTACTTAAGAGCTTAGAAACTCGTTCCACATTCACTCATTAGGAGTGAATGCCTAATAGTCCTAAATATGAGACTGTTCTTGGATGTTATGTCTCGCACTTAAGTCAATGCCAACAGCTTGAATACATTTTTTTCTATTTAGATGACTTTTCAGCTAGTACCTTAGCATGTTCTCTAAGTGTATACTTAGACTAAATTGTCTTGATCTATCTTGTTTACTTGTAGATTATGAGGAGGTAGTGCAGAAATTTCCTTTAAAAAGAAAAAATGTGTTCAATGTGTTAGCACTAGTGAGGAGACGCATTCAGGAACTGGATATAAGCCTGACCTTTTATACCAGAGATGAAGATATTTAAGATTCATGCATGGAGCGTATATGCTAACCTTGGTCTGATTGTGCCTTTTGTTTAAGCAAAGATGTCAAATGATCGGAGTTGTGACGAATGAATTTATTGAATTGTGATCCTGGGGACAAAATCCTTTTAAGGAGGAAGGGTGTAACGAACGAAAATTTTGTAATTAATTTTAAATATTTATTGAATTGAATTAATATTTGAGTTAGTTTATTTATTAAGTTAAATAAATATTCGATGAAATTGTTGTGTAATAATTTAGTTAAGTGTGCATATTAACTAAACTAATGTATGGTAATTTTATGGATTGAAGATTTAATTTAATGAAATAATTAAATTAAATTAATTGTTTAAAAAATTATAATATTGTGTAATGGTGTTATTTTAATTTAATTGAGTAATGGAATTAAAGGAATGATTAATTTAGAAGGTTAATATTTATTAAATAAATATTAAGAATTATGTTGGCTAAATAAATATTATGTGGATAATTAAATATTATAATTTAAATTTAATAAGTGTGACATTTGTATACTATATAACAAGGAAAACATGAAAATAAATTAAAAGGAGGTTTGAGAGGGTTTTGCCAAACATGGTCTTATGACATTTGACATAATTTAACTGATAAAGCTTTTGGGTTTTTTTACCTGATGGCTTAAGTATGCTGTTGGAAAAAATCTAATTACACACAACACGCAAGTATACGTGGTCAACAAGTAATATAATAGTAAGTAAAGTATCGTTCCCATAGAAAAATTAGTATGAATTTAACCCTCACAATTATCAACTTCCTATTAATCCCAATTTTATTAAACTACCCAATTTAATGATTCAAGTTATTAAACACTAATATTATGAAAAATACAAAGATCACAAAACAATCACAACTCTTAAAAACTGAAATTTCAACAAGTATTGGAGAATTAGGCTTACAACTTCACCCTAAGTTTCACTCTGATTATTTCTCTTCATTCCAGTTTACTAATCAAGAACACTCAAGTAGAATTAGCAACCTCTCGATGCACTAACACTCTATTAACTTAAATCCACAATTTAGATAGAATCAAGTTAAACACCTTAATTAACTAACTCATTATATCTCTATGTGAATTACAATCAAAGAAGGTTTAAGTTCAAGTTCTCTAATCAATTACATGTGATGTTAAGCATATCTTTACCCTAACATTCATCAAGATTTCATTCATTCATAGAAATCAAGAGCACATGATATATTAACTAAGTCTAGACTCGCACTTTCTCTCTCGAATCCATACAAGTCCACAAAGAATTGTTGATCAGGCAATTCATAAATTCAAGCATAAATTAATATAGATAAACTGAGAAATAGCTTATTAAACTGAAAATCAAAGTTTTATAATCATCGTTCCACTTAAAGATTCGTCATAAGCCTAAAAAGTAATTTAGTTCATCATCAATGAAATAAAAACTGAGTTAATTAAAGATAGCATCCTTCCAATTACAAATAATAAACTAAAGAAGAAGAAGAATTTCAGAACACCCTTCTCTTTAGTCCAATCTACAACTGTAGTGAATATCCTTCAAAATCTTCTCTCTAATGTTCTTGCTCGAAAATATGTCTTTAATCAATGTTAATTGCCTTGTGTTGTGTGTCTCAAATCTTGTTATTAGATGTAAAATATCTAGCTAAGACATGCAATCTGACTGCAAATCCACGCCAATATAAGTCCCAAGCCATCCCAAACACTTAAGCTCTATGTTTGTAGCATTAAAAACTGACTAGGACTGCTCCGCCCCGTACCCCCCGCCCCAGCGGGGGTATTATTTTGAAAATAGCCTGCCCCGGCGTGCATGGCTCCTGCTATCTGACTTCAAGACCCCCCACCCCGGCGAGGGTCATTCCTTCTAGTTGTCCTATTTTGCTCCTTTTCTTGCCACATTTCACCTTTATTTCACCCGTTTAGTCCAATAGCCACTCCACCACACCTAAACATAAAACATCACTAATCAAGTAAAAACAAAACATAAAATCAAGGAATTAACACTGATTAAGCTTGAATTAGGATCCGATTCGTGAGTATAAAATCCATTTATCAAAATCTCCCAAACTTAAACAGTGTTAGTCCTCGAGCACGAAACAACACAAACAACTATACACTGCAATGCAATGATATGTAATGCATCTAATCTATAAGCCTACTAATCCAACAGTCATCATAAACTCCAAATTATTCCTCCGGCCTTAGAGAAATCAAGCAAACACTACAACACTTCATATCAAAACCAATCAGTAACTCCTTATCAATCCTCGAATCTTAAACTGTTATCACTGGTATAGTGTGTGTGTGTGCTTAACATTCATGCTAACTGATGCAATTGCAAATTTGATACATAACAAATCTCTTAGAAGGCATCATTTAGTGTAAACTCAAAAATTTCAAAAACAGGCGAAAACCAATTAAAATTAAACATTCACCAAGAATAGGGGTCCGAATAGGGTACTCATGCTTCTTTTTTTTTCATTCACGGGGGCTCTTTTCTCTTATTTCCCATTTTTTTTGTTAGATAGATGATTAGTGAGTGCCTTTTACGCTCCATCTCACGCCTCTGTTTATGGGGAGTATGTTTCACACTTCTTCTCAACCCACCACAAGACTCAAATATATCATTCTTTTTTTAACTGAAGATTATATACCCCACTTTTCCCCCAAACTTAGGTTCCTGCCTAATTCATCGTCTTCACTGCCTATCCTTGTCATTCTTTCATTTAAACTAGCATATTCTTTTAGAAAATCCTTATGTATCAATTTGAACTAATCAGTCCACATAAGTGTTATTGACGTGCAAACCTTTTTATACCAGTGTCAAACATTTAAAAGATTCAATTCATAACTCAAAATTACATCATAGTTCTAATATTGGGTACTGTATTTGTCTACTTAATCCCAACCTCATCATTGGCCAAAATAAAATGAAATACAACAAGCTGCTGAACATATGCAATATAACACAATGCTTAACTAAATTATTTTTTTGTTTATATATGGCAAACATAACATGACTACAACTAAATAAAACTATTTACAATCATATACTACTATGCAACTAAATAACTACATGAATGCAAACATTTAATAATCCTAAAACTAAACATGAAATAACATACGCAAACCTAACAAATGAAATTAAATACGCAAACATGAAAATTAAACTAAATCCCCCAAACTTGAAAACTACAATGTCCTCATTGTATAGATAAAGCAATGAATGTGTGAGGACTTCCCTGTAGTCGCCTAAGCCTGGGGTAGTGGTGGTTGTTGTTCTTCATCGGAATCATTGGGTGAGAACCTTGGCATTGGAGCTGGCTGCTGGTACGGGAATTGTGCATTGGGATTGAAGCTTTGGAGCGTCGCGTTCAATGAGGTGAAATATAGATTTATGGCTTCAAACATATGATCCTGCCTAGCTGCGAGTCTCCGCATCTCTCTGCGTGCTTCCTTGTTGTGCTCATCCACTTGGCGTTGAAGGTTGAGGAACTAAGGACTAGATATGGCTTCGGGCTGTGGTGTCGCCTTTGTTCCTTGGTCTCCCATTGTTGCATCTCCCTAAAACTCGTCGTCATCTGAGGTATCCTCAGCGTCAGCCTCATCCTCCGAGGCTGATAGAAATACAAAGTCGACTCCTCTAGGATGTGACTCACCCCTGGGCCATACCGCATACCACGCAATCATTCTCGAATCTAGTGTCTGAAGCGACATCTGGGTGGTCTCATCATCGGACCATCAAACTATGGCCTGCCTACACAACCCATAAATGAGCGATGGGTGTGGCAAACTGCCAGAGAATGGTCCTCGCAGGCATCTGCGGATGGAAAAGTTGATAATAGCCCCCACATCTATAATAAAATCTTGGACAATGGCATATAGCAGCAATGCCTTCTCTTTGGTCACATCTGATATGTGAGTGGATGGAAGCAGTTTGGCACACACGAACGCATACCAGATCTTTCTATACTGGCTGAGATTGTAACAATCCAGATTTTTTTTAATTAAATATTTATTGAATTATATAAATATTTAATGGATGTGTTAATCGTTGAATAAGTATTTGTTTAATTGATTTGATGTGATTTAATTATTTATTTGTTTAATAAATAATTAATGAGTTAAGGAAAGCAATTATTTTGAAATAGTAATCTAATTTAATTTAGTAATTAAGTTAGAGAGATTATAATGATCAAATAAATTATTATATTTTGCAATGAATTGTTATCAGAATTAATTAATTAAGTATGAAAATTTAATTAAAAAAAGTGTGACAAATAACTATATTATAATTAGTTATTAAAATAAATTAAGTAATTTTGATTTGGTTTTACCCAAACAATGCTTAAGGATACAAATTTCTTAATTTTAACTAGTTTGCCAAATAAAGCCCTATGGCTTTTGAATTTTTAAAATTTAAATCATTTACAAAATAAAATAAATAAATAAAGTATATTTAATCTATACGTTATCTTCTGTAACTGATATAATAAGTAGGCTTATTATTGCCATATCAGTTTTTATTTTGGCATATACTTTTGTCAGTTATTGGTTTACGCTAGCCTAGTCTAAGACTGAACCTAAGAAAGAAAAGAAATTTGAGAGAGAAAAGGTTGTGATTTTCAAAGCAAGTTCTGACTTCTTCTAGCTATTATCAGTGATTAACAAATAATTTCAAAACAACAGAAGGTATGTTTTATAATCTTAACATATATGTGTTATACTATAATTCCTTAGTCTCGGTGTTCTTAAAATTCACTGCGTTGGTGGTATAATTTCTGTAATTGCTATTATACAATTGAATTATACTGATGGTATGTGGTTATGAGGATTATAACTAGTGTTAGATGAAGAATTGTATGATAAATTACGTTTGCAAAAAGGAAATAGTTTTTACAGTGAATATATATGTATAAATGTATGTTTTGCATGATAACAAAAATTAGTAGGTGATTGTATGCTATTTATGAAATTGAACGTCATGTATATTAATTGGGTATGAATTTTAGAGAATCGTACTTTAAAGTAATCAAGTTTGAGTTATTATTGATATTACAGTGTTAAACAAACGTTAACAATGGAGTTTTTTTAAAACAGTGTTTTCAAAGAATTATGTTTTCTAAGGTAGTTGTTTAATTGTTGGTAATTGTTATATGGATGATTATTAATGTTTATATATAGTTTACAATGAAGTTATGCATGTTAATTGGGGTTAATTGCCGTTAAAAATAAAGACAGTAGCTTTGTTATGTTCTTCGTGGTTGGGTTCTGCAAGTTTCGGCGCCCCAGCGCCAAAATTTGAGCCCCAGCGCCAAAAATCGCGCCCCGGCACCAAAATTAGCTCCCCAGCGCCAGAAGTTCACGCCCCAGCACTGAAATTCGTGCCCCAACGCCAATCTCGCGCCCCGTCGCCACTGTATAGCCTAGTCCTCGCGCCCCAGCGCCGGATTTGTAGTCTGACTTGGACAGTTTTGACCTCCTATAGTAAAATAGCCATAACTTCCTCATACGAACTTCGATTAGGGTGATTCAAGATGATCCAGAACGAGGACGACTAGACCTACAACTTTTGTTCTTTAAGTATGTCAATTTGAGGTCATTAGGATGGGTCAAATTGGTCATCTTTAGGACTATTGTGTTTTCAGAGGCAATCGGAGGGCGTCGGGCATGCACATATGCATGTGTAGTGCTCCTGACCATAAAAGATGATGTCCTAGGTTACAAAACATGAATAATAGTAATTATAATGATTCTTAACATTAATATATGATGTATTAGATGAGTTATAGAAGCATAGTAAGTATACACAAGAGAGGCAAATCGGGCGTGTGACGAATGAACGTCGAAACGCCGTGCCAAGTGTTAATGAACTTAAAAAGTGTTTCAATTCAATTGAAATGGATATTATAAGATATGGAATGGGTTTAATATAAAGCCAATAAGTAGTCCTAGCAAGACTTAAGCACTTGAACTTCGAGTTTGACTAAGAAGAAATACAGTGAGTCATAAGTCGAAAAGTTAACACAATCTAATTGACCATTGTGTGCTAATTAATAGGAAAGATTATGAGATGTGGAGTAGAGTTTACATTACAATTGCTATGTGTTGTTATGTGACTAATAGTTGATGTGTATGATTATATAATTGTGTAGGGCACGTGAAGTGCAGATAACTGTAAGCTGTTAAGCTATTATTGGTAAACAACGATCAAGGCAAGTCTTTCGGTTCCTATTTTCTATGTGGACTTAATGAACTGTTTTAAATTACATGATATGTTATACATGTTGAAATCGTGAAATGTTAAAGTCAATTTATGACTGTATTGTTTTGGTTAAATAAGGAGGATTGAGTAAGGAACTCAATCTTTATATTTGATATGTGAATTAAAAGCTTGTATGCCATGTTACTTTAATTATTATGATATGTATGTTTAGCATGTTATTATGTGCTATGTGATGCATGAAAACTGTTAGACTTTGCTGGGCTGTCGAGCTCACTCTTGCAAATAACCACTTTTGCAGGTCAAGATTTTAAGGTAAAGATACGTGCTATGTGAGTTATAGAGATCTATATTCACGAAGATTACTTATGTTTTATGAGAAATGTATTTCATATTTTGAACGTAACATGTTGTTGAAATGTAAGTTGAGCTATCCAATGTATATGGATATTTAGTTATGATGTAAGACTTTGTATAGTCATTTTGTTGTAACGATTCATGATATACGATTGAATCAATGAGATGCAATGTAATTGTTGCGATTCAGGGCAAGAAAGAAGGAAATGTATAAAAGTTTTAAATATTCTGCAATTTTATTAAGTTTAACATCGAATAATGATGTATTATTTAGAGGTTGAATGTATGGTTAACGACCGAAGTCGGGATTTAAATTGTATAGATTTTGGGGTCGTTACAGTTGGTATCAAACCCGTAGGTTATAAACCTTAGGTAGGAGTACCGTAGGCTATAACCTTAGAGAAGAGAGGTGAAGATAATGAACGAATAAGCTCAAAAAGAGTTTGAACAATAAGAAGTAATTTAAGCAATTTATAAAGAGGGGATTTAAACTTGCGTGAAAAGATTCAAAGAAGAATCTCGCAGAGTTATCAGGAATATGAATGTGGGGTTACCCAACTCCAATAATAAGTATTTAAGGTGATAATAAATAGATAGTGTCTATAAAAAGAGAATGATAAAGAAGTTAAGAAAAGAGAGTTATATCTAAGTATGGTGCAATTGTACTCTTTAGTAGTTGATGTATGGTATCTGGGCTAAACGATTCCTTCATAGAGCGGAGGTATATACGAACTAGCAACTCGGAACCTAGTTTGTTGGTTGTTTGTGGAAAACCACTCAGCGTACCATACTGAAACTATTAGAGACTCGATGTGTACCAAGTGTAGAGAATGGATGTGTATGATGAAAGTTTAGAACTCGAATGAAATGTTAAGCGATGTAAATGAAGTTAGAATTCTTAAAGGAAGAATTGTTATATAAACAAGAAGATTCAAAGAAGAATCTTGAAGAGATATAAAGATAAGAAATGGGAGTTTCCTAACTCCAAAAACCAAGATAACGAATAATGTCGTAAATGATGAAAAAGAGAAAGAATGAGGATCGTAAAAACAAAACGATCACGAGTTAAGAAAAGAATTTTAAGGGAGATGATTATAGAATAAGATCACGACGTGATCTGTTTAAGTTATAAAAAGGAAGATGGTTTGTAATGTTTGAATGATTATAACTTGATGCTATGAAGATAATGTACTATGATAGTACGAGATAAACTCACGAGGAGTTATAGATGATGTGATACAAGGAATTCGTATCGATCAAAGAGCAAGTTAAAAGAAAGATAGAGTTAGGTGGGATTTCAATTGAGAACTCATGTGATGGCTGAGTTGTACAAACCTTTGTATGGGTGAGGGTTTTGTGCTTGCACTCAGTTTATCACGTTGATAATCATTGGAATGTTTGTGTCACGCTATTTGCTATATGCCTGTTGAGAAGGTGATTCTTTTCTCATGTGTATAACAGATAGGTAGAGTATAATTAGGGAATATTATAAGGTTAAGTGCGAGTTCTTAAAACTCATACTTATGGTAGGTTCGTGACTCATAATTATATGGTATGTTTTTGGACCCCTCAGCGAATGGACGCCTATGGTCTGACTAGGATAAGTTCTTAAACTCATATGATTGTGGCAAGTTCCTGAACTCATAATGTGTGGTAAGTTTGACGAACTGGGGTATAATTAAGTGTGAATGGAGTATTGAGGATGATAGGAATTGATAGACCTATTAAGAAATGGATCATTATAGAAAGTGGAGTTGATGGTGGAAGCATAGGTATTCTAAATCTACTAGCTATGCTAGACTTTCGAAATTTATTGACTTCGTGCTGATGTTTACACTTCTATTTTCTTGAAAAACATTGGATCAAATGATGGAACCAATGAGTTTTAACAACAATACTGTTATTCGTATGTCTATGCTAATTACTTCGGCTAGACAAAAATGATTTGCAATATATCAAAATATATTTTATATCATTAATGCATCATGTAACCTGGTGCAAAGATGATAAAAACGATGGAGTCATCAATGTAATATTACCTAGTGTTGGATGTGATCTAAGTATCGTCAACCCACTATGGTATGATGTAGTATGATAAAATCACCAAATGACGGAATCCTCAACGGATTGTAAATACAGTGCGGTATCATGACGTCATAAAAAAAAGATTTTTGAGATTTCTTTAAGATATGAGAATACATATATATGTATGTATATGTATATTTTGGTTAATGTCCGAATTGTTGTAGAGGCCTATGCTATTTGATTCAGCTAGACAAATATTGAAAGATGTTCATGAAATTCAAGAGTTTCTGAGAAATTATGCCAAACCAAATTATTTTGGTGCGGATTCAGATGTTGAAAAGCTGAGATGAACAACCCTATTATTAGGGGTTACGCTTAGTTTATACTTTGCGCTGAAATGTTTGTGCACAATACATGTACGAAGGATTGATCCCCTAAGTACCTTGAAGTCATTATAGTCGTATGACTATAAAAGTTAAAGTTGAAAGATTACTTATAACTGTGGACAAGGTTCGTGGTCATTAGACCCTCAGTTGAATGCTTGCACTCTAAATTCTGAGATGAACAACTCTTTTATTAGAGGTTACGCTTAGTTTATACTTTGCGCTGAAATGTTTGTGCACAATACATGTACAATAGGTTAATCACCTAGAGTACTTGCGGAGGGTGTTTTCAGTCTTTGTGATTGATAAACATTCTGCCAAAGAGGGTTTAAAGTGTGAAGAACCGGGGGTGAAACACTATTAACCCTAGATAATAGAGTTCATGGTCTTGTGACCCTCAGCATGATTTGGAATCTTTTAAATTCCTGAGTTATTCAAACTACTTCCCAATTATTGAACAATTGTGGAAGATTCTTGTTATTCTGCAAGATGGAAGTGAAATAGGAAAATATTCCTTAGAAAGAAGTAAGTCGTACAATGCGACACTGAAAGATGAGTATGTTGAATAAGTGAGAAAAGATATTTTGAAGTGAGAAGTAGATGAGTTATCAAAGAATAATGTGAAACTTTTAATAGAAAAATTAATAATTGTAGAATGATCTTTGTGGAAAGAAAGTGGTTATAGAAACCAATGAATGAATGAAGTAGTGATGTAAAATCTACTTTCATAGAATGAATGAATAAAAATTAATAAATAAAATTTTGAGGACGAAATTCTTAGAAGAAAGGGTGGATGTAATAGCCCGAGTGTTTATGATAACGATCCTTAGAAAAGGAAATGAATGGGTTAAAAGATATATAATACTCAAAATATAATTGAGTTCAAATGAAAGTTATGAAATGAAACCTAGAATTTGTTAGGTAATGAATGTAGTAGGAAATATAAAATCTATATTTAGATAAAATGATGAAAGATTTCTCTGAGTTATTTGTGTAATTTGTGTCTTCGATTCTGGGGACAGAATCTTTGTAAGTAGGGAAGATTGTAACGAATGAGTGGCTTGAGTTGTGATTCTGAGGACAGAATCCTTGTAAGGAGGGAATGATGTAACAATCCAGATTTTTTTTAATTAAATATTTCAATATTTATTGAATTATATAAATATTTAATGGATGTGTTTATCGTTGAATAAGTATTTGTTTAATTGATTTCATGTGATTTGATTATTTATTTGTTTAATAAATAATTAATGAGTTAAGGAAAGTAATTATTTTGAAATAGTAATCTAATTTAATTTAATAATTAAGTTAGAGAGTTTATAATGATCAAATAAATTATTATATTTTGCAATGAATTGTTATCAGAATTAATTAATTAAGTATGAAAACTTAATTAAAAGAAGTGTGACAAATAACTATATTATAATTAGTTATTAAAATAAATTAAAGTAATTTTGATTTGGTTTTACCCAAACAATGCTTAAGGATATAAATTCCTTAATTTTAACTAGTTTGCCAAACAAAGCCCTATGGCTTTTAAATTTTTGAAATTTAAATTATTTACAAAATAAAATAAATAAATAAAATATATTTAATCTATACGTTATCTTCTGTAACTGATATAATAAGTAGGCTTATTATTGCCATATCAGTTTTTATTTTGGCGTATACTTTTGTCAGTTATTGGTTTACGCTAGCCTGGTCTAAGACTGAACCTAAGAAAGAAAAGAAATTTGAGAGAGAAAAGGCTGTGATTTTCAAAGCAAGTTATGACTTCTTCTAGCTATTATCAGTGATTAACAAATAGTTTCAAAACAACAGAAGGTATGTTTTATAATCTTAACATATATGTGTTATACTATAATTCCTTAGTCTCGGTGCTCTTAAAATTCACTGCGTTGGTGGTATAATTTCTGTAATTGCTATTATACAATTGAATTATACTGATGGTATGTGGTTATGAGGATTATAACTAGTGTTAGATGAAGAATTGTATGATAAATTACGTTTGCAAGAAGGAAATAGTTTTTACAGTGAATATATATGTATAAATGTATGTTTTTCATGATAACAAAAATTAATAGGTGATTGTATGCTATTTATGAAATTGAACGTCATGTATATTAATTGGGTATGAATTTTAGAGAATCGTACTTTAAAGTAATCAAGTTTGGGTTATTATTGATATTACAGTGTTAAACAAACGTTAACAATGGAGTTTTTTTAAAACAGTGTTTTCAAAGAATTATGTTTTCTAAGGTAGTTGTTTAATTGTTGGTAATTGTTATATGGATGATTATTAACGTTTATATATAGTTTACAATGAAGTTATGCATGTTAATTGGGGTTAATTGCCGTTAAAAATAAAGACAGTAGCTTTGTTATGTTCTTCGTGGTTGGGTTCTGCAAGTTTCGGCTCCCCAGCGCCAAAATTTGAGCCCCAGCGCCAAAAATCGCGCCCCAGCACCAAAATTCGCTCCCCAACGCCATAAGTACGCGTCCCAGCACTGAAATTTGCGTCCCAGCACCAATCTCGTGCCCCGGCGCCACTGTATAGCCTAGTCCTCGCGCCCCAGCGCCGGATTTGTAGTCTGACTTGGACAGTTTTGACCTCCTGTAGTAAAATAGTCATAACTTCCTCATACGAACTCCGATTGGGGTGATTCAAGATGATCCGGAATGAGGACGAGTAGACCTACAACTTATGTTCTTTAAGTTGTTCAATTGGAGGTCATTAGGATGGGTCAAAATGGTCATATTTAGAACTGTTGTGTTTTCGGAGGCAATCGGAGGGCGTCGGGCATGCACATATGCATGTGTAGTGCTCCTGACCATAAAAGATGATGTCCTAGGTTACAAAACATGAATAATAGTAAATATAATGATTCTTAACATTAATATATGATGTATTAGATGAGTTATAGAAGCATAGTAAGTATACACAAGAGAGGCAAATCGGGCGTGTGACGAATGAACGTCGAAACGCCGTGCCAAGTGTTAATGAACTTAAAAAGTGTTTCAATTCAATTGAAATGGATATTATAAGATATGGAATGGGTTTAATATAAAACCAATAAGTAGTCCTAGCAAGACTTAAGCACTTGAACTTCGAGTTTGACTAAGAAGAAATATAGTGAGTCATAAGTCGAAAAGTTAACACAATCTAATTGACCATTGTGTGCTAATTAATAGGAAAGATTATGAGATGTGGAGTAGAGTTTACATTACAATTGCTATGTGTTGTTATGTGACTAATAGTTGATGTGTATGATTATATAATTGTGTAGGGCACGTGAAGTGCAGATAACTGTAAGCTGTTAAGCTATTATTGGTAAACAACGATCAAGGCAAGTCTTTCGGTTCCTATTTTCTATGTGGACTTGATGAACTATTTTAAATTACATGATATGTTATACATGTTGAAATCGTGAAATGTTAAAGTCAATTTATGACTGTATTGTTTTGGTTAAATAAGGAGGATTGAGTAAGGAACTCAATCTTTATATTTGCTATGTGAATTAAAAGCTTGTATGCCATGTTACTTTAATTATTATAATATGTATGTTTAGCATGTTATTATGTGATATGTGATGCATGAAAACTGTTAGACTTTGCTGGGCTGTCGAGCTCACTCTTGCAAATAACCACTTTTGCAGGTCAAGATTTTAAGGTAAAGATACGTGCTATGTGAGTTATAGAGATCTATATTCACGAAGATTACTTATGTTTTATGAGAAATGTATTTCATATTTTGAACGTAACATGTTGTTGAAATGTAAGTTGAGCTATCCAATGTATATGGATATTTAGTTATGATGTAAGACTTTGTATAGTTATTTTGTTGTAACGATTCATGATATAAGATTGAATCAAAGAGATGTAATGTAATGGTTGCGATTCAGGGCAAGAAAGAAGGAAATGTATAAAAGTTTTAAATATTCCGCAATTTTATTAAGTTTAACATCGAATAATGATGTATTATTTAGAGGTTGAATGTATAGTTAACGACCGAAGTCGGGATTTAAATTGTATAGATTTTGGGGTCGTTACAGAGATCCTTACTGTGGAAGATAGTGCCTCCTTTTCGGCCCTTGATCCATGTGGTACCCGACTTTGTTATTTCCTTTAAAATAGCCTCGTAATCAGGATCATTACCACGTAGGTGAGTGTACTGGCAATGTCTAGGAACTCGTAACTGGTAGTACGTGTTGATGACGTCAACACTGAATGGAACTAACCCACCCCGCACAAATGCATTGTATGGGGCCTTATCTTCAGCGTTTGTGTAGAACTCCTTGACCACACTCACAATGGATGGCTCGAGCTCTTCCGTGAACTTATTCAAGCCTTTCTGATATATTTATTGCATCATTTCACCGTCGACATGGTCCGGTGCCAACCCCTGCTCTGGAGTAAGTGCTTTTGTTATAAAGTAGTCGACGGCGATGGCACTTGTGAATTTACGTCTGTCAAAGGTCCGTGTTGGTTGCGCAGACCCTGAACTTGCTCCCCTTTGTTGTTTTGATGTAGGTTTAGATGCCATTGGATTGGAATTGGTGAGCTTCGATTACAAATTCCCCCAAACTTCATTTACACAATCTGTCGAACACTTGGTGTGTAAGATGTGCAATTTCCCCAAACTTAGTGAGTTTGCTTCTATTATGGTGATAGGTGTGGAGATAATTGCAAGAACAACCTCTCACTCTCAATTGATGTGCAAATTTACCCAAAAATAATCCTAATCCTTGACTCTCTGAAATGGTTTGGAATATATGTGGTTAGATTGGGTTGGGAGTGGAAGATTTTATAGAGATGAGGTAAGGTAGACAATCATGGGGTAAAGTAGTGGGCAACTGTGCTAATGTAGTGGAGTGATGGGTATGTAATTACCAAAATATGGGTAGAGAGTGGATTGAAGATGTATAGGCGTGGGGTTTCAGTTGAGGAATGCGTAGAAGAAGTGTAATAGTGGTGACTATGTTGTGTAACTGCCAAAAAGTTGCTATTTCATATTCAGGACCCCAGCCCCGGCGGGAGGTATTGGCCTTGCAAAGCCCGACCCGGTGGGCATACTCTCTGTTAACTGGATTTGGAGACCCCCGCCCCGGTGGGGGTAGTAGGCTTGTAAGGGCCCACCCCGGCGGGCATGTGTTCTGCTAATGCACCTTGTTTTTCTCATTTCTTACTTCCTTAATGCATCTTATAGCTCCTTAGGTACCTGATCATCATTAAAAGCATAAGTCTGATTAGATCTTGAGTAAACTAAGCATGAAAGATTAGATAATCAAGAACAATACAACTTAATAACTATGTAGTGAACTTATTATATCCTATATAATCTAAACTACAATCTAACTTGCATGGATAAAATTACTGAGAATGAAAATAAAATTGGGTTGCCTCCCAACTAGTGCTTGATTTTAAGTCTTTCAGTCTAACTAATCCCTGTCTATGGCGCGTCTGCAAGTGTGATTGCGATGACATCCGTGTTGGAATCGCCACCTCAATATGTTTTAGCCTTTGACCGTTGACCTTGAACGTTTCCAATGGATTCCTGTTGTAGAGTTCAATGGCGCCATGTGAGAAAACTCTTTTGATGGTAAATGGACTCGACCACCTTGATTTTAGCTTCCCTAAGAACAACCTAAACCTCGAGTTGAACAATAGTACTGATGCCCCGGTTCGAGCGTTCTTTGCACGATTTTCTGGTCGTGCCATTTCTTGACCATTTCTTTGTATAACTTAAAGTTCTCATAAGCTTGAAGTCAGAATTCATCGAGCTCATTTAATTAAAGTAGTCTCTTTTCACCCACAGCTGCTTGATCGAAGTTAAGTTTTTGGATTGCCTAGTAGGCTTTATGTTGTAACTCTACAGGTAGGTGACATACTTTCCCGTAGACCAACTGATATGGTGACATACCAATTATTGTTTTGTATGCAGTCCAGTAGGCCCATAGTGCATCTTTCAATCTGAGAGACCAGTCCTTTCTATTCGGGTTTACTACCTTCTCTAAGATTATCTTCACCTCCCTGTTCGAAACTTCAGCTTGCCCACTTGTTTGGGGATGATATGTCGTCGACACCTTATGGGTGATCCCATATTTTACCATGAGAGCTGTAAATGATCTGTTGCAAAAGTGACTACCTTCATCACTTATAATAGCTCTTTGCGTACCAAATCTTGTAAAAATATTCTTATACAAGAATTTAAGAACCACCTTGGCATCATTTGTTGGTAGTGCTACGGCTTCAACCTATTTCGATATATAGTCAACTGCAAGCAATATGTACTGATTGTTGAATGAGGAAGGGAATGGCCCCATAAAATACATGCCCCATACATCAAAAATTTCAACTTCTAAGATTGATTGTAGTGGCATCTCATTCCTTTTCGATATATTACCCACCCTTTGACATCTATCACAGCTTTTAACAAACTGGTGGGCACCCTTAAATAATGTAGGCCAATAAAACCCAGCTTGAAGCACTTTTGCCGCTGTTCTCTCACTACCATAATGTCCCCCAGATGCAGATGAGTGACATTCGTGCAATATGTTCTTCACTTCGTTGTAGGGCACATACCTTCTAATCATCTTGTTGGCACACTGTTTGAATAGGTATGGCTCATCCCATATGTACCACTTAACGTCATGTAGGAATTTCTTTTTCTGCTATCGTGTAAGATCAGGGGAAGGATGTTACTCACTAGATAGTTAGCGAAATCAGTGTACCATGGAAATTCTGTAGCTGCTCATCCAGAAATGACTCATTAATTACACATTTGTCCTCTTCCTTTTTACCCTGATTTTCCAGCCTCGATAAATGATCTGCAACTTGATTCTTGGTACCATTTCTATCTTTTATTTTCAAATCAAATTCTTGTAGGAAAAGTCTCCACCTGATAAGTCGTGGCTTAGCATCTTTCTTCGAGATTAGGTATCGAATGGCCGAGTGATCCGTATAAACTACTACCTTTGTCCCAATCAAATATGCCCAAAATTTATCGAATGTATATACTACTGCAAGAAATTCCTTTTTCGTAGTTGTGTAATTCATTTGGGTCTCTGTAAGTGTCTTACTTGCATAGTCTATGGCATGGAATACCTTCTCTCAGCGTTGACCCAAGACAGCCCCAACCACATAGTCGCTTGCATCACACATTAACTCAAAAGGCATATTCCAATCTGGTGCAACAATAAGTGGAGCTTTAGTCAATTTCTTCTTCAATAGCTTGAATGCTAACTTATAATCCTCATCAAACTTAAAAACTGAATCCTTCTCTAAACGACTGCACAATCGTTTTACAATTTTAGAGAAGTCTTTTATAAATCTCATGTAGAACCCTGCATGTCCCAGAAAGTTGCGGATTCCCTTAACTGAAGTTGGTGGTGGAAGCTTTTCAATCGTTTTCAGCTTGGCTTTATTAACCTCTAATCCTTTTGCCGAGACCTTGTGGCCCAAAATTATTCATTCTTCAGCCATGAAATGACATTTTTCCCAGTTGAGTACCAAATTTATTTCTGCTCATCTCTTTAGAACCATAACCAAATTCTCTAGACAAGCATCATAATCATCCCCATAGGCAGAAAAGTCGTCCATAAAAACTTCCACATTTTTCTCCACCATATCCGAGAAAATGGTCATCATACACCTTTAGAAAGTTGCGGGTGCATTACACAAGTCGAAGGATATTCTCCTAAATGCGAATGTGCAGTATGGGCACGTGAAAGTGGTCTTCTCTTGATTTTCAGAAGCAATGACTATCTGATTATAACCCGAATACCCATCCAATAAGCAGTAGTACTCGTGTCCCGCTAATTTGTCCAACATCTGATCGATAAAAGGCAGAGGAAAGTGGTCTTTTTGGGTCGCCTTATTCAACTTCCTGTAGTCCATGCAAACCCTCCAACCAGTCACTGTCCTCGTCGAAATTAGCTCGTTGTCATCATTTTGTACTACGGTCATTCCTCCCTTTTTTGGCACACATTGAACCGGACTGACCCGCTTACTGTCTAAAATTGGGTAGATGATTCCCGCATCCAACCATTTTAGGATTTCTTTCTTCACTACTTCTTTCATGATTAGGTTGAGCCGTCTTTATTGCTCCACTGTTGGCTTTGCATCTTCTTCCATTAGATTTTTCCGCATGCAAGAGGATGGACTGATTCCTTTGATATCTGTAATTGTCCATCCTATGGCCGATTTGTGTTCTCTAAGCACTCTCAGCAACTTATCTTCCTACAATTCGTTAAACGCAACAGAAATAATAATAGGTAAAGTATTGGAATTGCCTAAATACGCATACCTAAGGTGTTTAGGAAGTGGCTTAAGCTTAAGTGCAGGTGGCTCCTCCAATGAAGATTTCATCATTGCCATAGCTTTTTCCTCTGTGTGTAATGGTTCAAAGGGTGCTTTGAATCTACTAACTTATGGCAAGGAATCCAGCATTTGTAAGTAATCCACAAATTCCGGATCATCTAAATCTTCATCTTCTAATAATGTTGTTTCCACTGGATCATTAGCCAAACTTTTAACCATGTCTTTGCTGATTATCTAATCAATGACATCCATCTTGAAACACTCCTCTTCATCCGTGGGGAATTTCATGGCTTTGAAAACATTGAACTTTACTTCCTGATCTTGGACCCTCATAGTTAGTTCACCTTTTTGCACATCGATGAGAGTTCTTCCCGTAGCTAAGAACGGTCTCCCTAGGATGATTGGGATGTTCTTATCTTCCTCAAAATCCAGAATTATGAAATTCGCAGGAAATATGAATTTGTCTACCTTAACCAAAATATCCTCCACAATGCCTCTTGGGTACGTAACTGACCTATCTGCCAACTGCAACGAGATGTTCATAGGTTTTAGAGCTGGTAAACCCAATTCTGTATAAACTGATAATTACATAAGGTTCACACTTGCCCCCAAATCACATAAACACTTGTTGAACGCCATGTTCCCAATTGTGTATGAAATGGTGAAACTCCTCGAATCTTTCAACTTTGGTGGCAACTTTCGCTGTAAAACTGCACTACACTCCTCGGTTAATGCCACCGTTTCAAAATCTTCCAATTTCTTTTTCCTGGATAAAATCCCTTTCATGAATTTATCATAACTCGGCATCTGCTCAAGGACTTTAGCGAATGGGATATTAATCTGAAGTTTCTTAAAAACTTTTAAAAATTTAACGAATTGCTTATCCAATTTCTATTTTTGAATTCTTTGCTGAAAAGGTGGGGGAGGATAAACAATCGGTTCGTTAACTGTCTTACTCTTTTCCACTTGCTTTTCTTGTAACATTCCAAAATTTTATAAATTGTTATATTGAATATTTATTGAATTATTTAAGTATTTAATGGATATGGTTATTGTTAATTGAATAATTGTTCAAATTTGATTCGATGTGATTAATTATTTGTTAAGTAAATAATTAAGAAAATTAATTATTTTTGCTAATTTAATTTTATTAGTAAGTTAGAGAATTTTGATTAGATAAATTATTATATTTTAATTTGATTTTGTAAAGGATGTGTTAGTGGATTAAATAAAGTTATGATTATAAAGAAAATTATAATTTTGTGGTATTGATTTATGTGTTAAAGTGATTTAATAGATTGTTTTTAGAATTAATTTAATTAAATTAAAGTGTGACAAATAACTTTGTTATAAAGGAGTTACTAAAATAAATTAAGGGAGTTTAATTCAGTTTTACCAAACAAGGCCTAATGCCTATTAAGTCTTTAATATAATTGTGTTTTACCAAACAAGGCATAAAGATTAATTGGTTATATTTTTGGTTGTTAGCCAAACAAGCCTTATGGCTTTTGATTTTCAAAACTCAAATAACTGATATCAGTTATATGTTTTATATTTATGTTATATAATCAATATATATATTATATCCATATATGTTATATCATAAGACATAAGAATAGAGGAGAGAGGTT
This sequence comes from Panax notoginseng, assembly GCA_016801055.1. Lineage (NCBI taxonomy): Eukaryota > Viridiplantae > Streptophyta > Magnoliopsida > Apiales > Araliaceae > Panax > Panax notoginseng. The sequence continues at coordinate 90,941,177 of CM029014.1, forward strand.
AGAGAGAAGAAGAAGAGAAGAAGAAGAGAAGAGGAAAAGAAGAGAGGAAGAAAGGCTAGAGATTGGAGAAGAAGAAGCTTGAGAATAGAAAGGAATAGCCATCATCATCTTCTTCAAGGTATTTCTCCTAATTTTTTTAAGTTTTAAAGTTTAGTTTTTCTCCTCCCAAATTCTCTATAGAATTCTTGTGTTAGGATGAATTGTTGTTGCTATGTTGTTTTATATGACATACTAGTGATGTTAAAGCTATTTTCATAATTTATAGTCAATGAATTGATGATACGTATGTAATTTGTGAAGAAAACGTTTTTACAAAGAGTTTTTGTGAATATATATTGTTTAGCTTAAAGTAGAAATTGAGGGTTAATTAGTTGTTTTATTGGTAAATTGGCTATTCAATTTGATAAGTATGTATAATTATTGATAAAGATACTTTGAATTAACTGTTTTGGTTGAAAAACAAAATTTACAGTGTTGATTTTCATTGAAATATCAAAAAGTGAGTTTTTATCAAAAACAGTAAAATTGGATGTTTTGAATTCGTTGTTTATGTTGTTGTATAGGTAGAAACATGTTAGGAGTTCTTGAATTATGTTTACATGAAGTTTTGTATGAATTGCATGTGAATTAGTCTATTAGAAACGAGCTTGTAGGCCAAAATTGGCTTTTTCTTGTACTGTTGCCGAAGCTGTCAGTCGAAACTGTAGTTTCGCGCCGCGCCACGGCCCAGCAGTACGTTAGTGGCGCCGCAGCGCCATCTCCACGCCGCAGCGCGACTTCGTAGTTTATTTACTGCGCTGTAGCGCCATCCCCACGCCGCAGCGCGACCCATAATGTAAAATGTGGCGTCGCGGCGCGAGTTAGCAAAAGGGTATGACAGTGTACTTTTTGTACACAAAATTTTAAGAAAAGTTATGTGATGATAGTAGGACTATAAAATGTTGATTTTAATGTTTCTATACCTAGAATAAACATGTTATTAGCAATTAAATTGTTTTATAACTTGATTATGTGATTAAAAATCTAATTTTTAAATGATGAACGTACTTAGTTATGTTTGTAAAGTGGTAATGGCTAACTATGTCATGATGACATATGTTTATAGGATATTATGATTCGTATTGATTCGGTTTAACCTACGAGCAAGGCAAGTTTTCTAACTCTACACTTTCGTTGAGCTAGTTCTATTATTACATTATGTAAATTTACTCTTTTGATTGAGCAAGTTTTCTAATCCTTTATCTTGTTAATCCAATTACTATTTTCAATTCGATTACGATATAATGATGTAAGTTATTCTTGAGCAAGTTATTCTTCTATTTAACTTGTTGTTTAGCATGCACAACTATATATACTAATGTCGAACATTTTTATCGTTCAAATTTCTATGCATGCTTAATATTCAATTCTAATTAACCTTGGCTTAGTATTGTTCAAGTAAGGTGTGTTATAGTTATTCAAATTGTATGTTATTAGATTATTCCTAAAGCATGACTTTAGTTTACTATGATTGATTCAATCAAGATTATTCTATAGTATAGTGTTATTGGTTTTATTCAACTACTCCTTAATTGATGTTCGTGAAATTTCAAATTACCTTGAAAGCTTATCCAAACCAAACTTCCTTTGGTGCGGACTTGTACTCTAAATACTGAGATGAACAACCCTATTGTTATGATATGGGGTTAACTTACGCATAACTTTAAATGTTTGTGCACAATACATTGTACGAAGGGCTAATCCCCCTAAGTACGAGGTCCTTATAGTCTTATGACTGTTAAAGTTGAAGTTGAAAGATTACTTGCAACTGTGGACGTAGTTCATGGTCTTGCGACCCTCAGTGATGTATATTTTCCATATTTTGGAATTTCAGTTTCTGATTATTGTTGATAGAGTATTATTCACTATTGATGAGCCTATTTTGGCAGTTATTATTGCTATACTCTTGTTGATTGCATGTTATATCCAGTGAGCAATTGTTTTGCTCACTCTTGCATATTTATAAACTCATTGCAGCTAAAGAAGAGAAGGTAGGTGAACCTTCATCTAGCAAAGGAAAGGGAAAAATGTACAAGTGATGAAGACTTGTAATTTTTACTTTGATTAAGATGTTAGACTTTTATTATGATAATCTTAGAGTTTGTTTTTTTTTAAAGAAGTTATGTAATGTTTTCCACATTTGAATGATGATTAAAGGTTAGATAACCTGGGAGATTTTTATTATGTAACCCTTTAATGGGGAAGGTTTTTATTTATTCAGTTTTATTATGATTGGGTAGTTAAATATGAATGTTTGATCAAGTGAACATCAAATTCTGTGGGAATGAAGTACCTGGATTTGGGGGTGTCACATTTCTTCTACTTGTCTGTCCTCAACCACTTTACTTTCACTTTCTTTATCATCTTCTTTTGCAGCCAAATTTTCTGTTTTCTGACCCTCAAGCTGTTTTCCACTTCTCAACATAATTGCCTGACATTGCTCGTGATTTCCTTTCGAATTTTTCTCTGTATCACTTGGTAATGTTCCTTAAGGCCTGTTATTCAATGCAAAAGCTATTTGCCCCATCTGATTTTCTAAATTCTTGATGGCTATTTCTTGCGATTTCATGGCTATTGCTTGCGATTACATGGCTTCCTCGTTGCTTGTTATATACTTTGACAACAACTCCTCTAAATCTATTTTCCTCTCTTGATGATGAGCTGGTTGTTGTTGTTGATTCTAAAATCCTGGGGGATAAAATGGTCGTGGAGCTTGCTGATGCTGATTATTACTCCACGAAAAATTAGGATGACTCCTATTCCCCGGATTGTATGCATTCTGATACGTATTCTGTGGAATTCTATTGTAGTTACCCATAAATTGCACTGACGCTGGGTTGATTGCACATTGATCTGTAGGATGTTCACCCGCGCACAATTCACAAATAACTACAACTTGTTGCGTCTGTACCCCTGACAAAGTATCTAACTTCTTAGAGAGCACTGAAATATGCACTGCTATTGCCGTCACTCCATCTACCTCTAACACTCCAGATGCCTTAGGTTGTGTCATTCTTGCCGTGGGCCACTGGTGATTGTTAGCTGCCATTGTCTCTATCAAATTGTACGCTTCCTCGTAATTCTTTACCATAAAAGCTCCACCTGAAGCTGCATCAATATTTCCTGAGATTCCCATATAATCTATTGTAAAATGTGTTCATCTGCAACCACTTGGGCAATTCGTGATGTGGGCATTTTTTGAGCAACTCTTTGTATCTCTCCCATGCCTCGTACAATGATTCCCCATGTTGCTATTCAAACATATTAATCTTGTTTCTCATCTTTGTAGTCTTCGCTGGCAGAAAGAATTTAGCCAGGAACTTTTAAGCCAGGTCATCCCAAGTAGTTATTGATCCCGATGGTAATGAGTGTAACCAACTCTTCGCCTTGTCCCGCAGTGTGAACGAAAACAAGCGAAGTCTGACTGCGTCGTCTGACACCCCATTATATTTGAAAGTGTCGCATATCTCCAAAAGCTGATCAAATGTTCATTCGGATCATCATTTACAAGTCCCCCAAACTGAACCGAGTTTTGGATCATCTGAATAGTCCCAGGCTTAATCTCAAATGTGTTCGCATCTATAGCAAGCCTGGTGATACTCGACTGTAGCTCAGTCACCTTGGTTGTAGCGAAGTCCCTCAACGCTTTCTGGTCTTCGGCAGCCATTGCTTATTCTTATCAAAATTTTTGAAGTTTTCCCTTGTATCCTTAATCCACTAAGCCTTTGAAATCGTCTCTCAATATCTTCCTCAAAAGGAAGCAAGTCTGGATTTTTGGACCGAGTTTGCATAAACCAACTTCAAAAACCTGAAATAAGAACGAACAAAACAAAAATAAAAATGTTTAAGTAAAACTGGACTAATTAAACTGATAAGGCAAAATATTAAAATCTATACTAATGTTCCCCAACAAAGGTGCCAAAAACTTGTTGGGTAAAATCTAATTACGCACAACACGCAAGTATACGTGGTCAATAAGTAATATAATAGTAAGTAAAGTATCGTTCCCATGGAGAAATTAGTATGAATTTAACCCTCACAATTACCAACTTCCTATTAATCCCAATTTTATTAAACTACCCAATTTAACGATTCAAGTTATTAAAAACTAATATTATGAAAAATACTAAGATCACAAAACAATCACAACTCTTAAAAACCGAAATTTCAACAAGTATTGGAGAATTAGACTTACAACTTCACCCTAAGTTTCACTCTGATTATTTCTCTTCATTCCAGTTTAATTCACTATTCTAGTTTATTAATCAAGAACACTCAAGTAGAATTAGCCACCTCTCGATGCACTAACACCCTATTAACTTAAATCCATAATTCAGATAGAATCAAGTTAAACACCTTAATTAACTAACTCATTATATCTCTATATGAATTACAATCAAAGAAGGTTTAAGTTCAAGTTCTCTAAACGATTACATGCGATGTTAAGCATATCTCTACCCTAACATTCATCAAGATTTCATTCAAGAACACATGTTATACTAACTAAGTTTAGACTCGTACTTCCTCTCTCGAATCCATACAAGTCCACAAAGAATTGTTGATCAGGCAATTCATAAATTCAAGCATAAATTAATATAGATAAACTGAGAAATAGCTTATTAAACTAAAAATCAAAGTTATATAATCATCGTTCCATTTAAAGATCTGTCATAAGCCTAAAAAGTAATTTAGTTCATCATCAATGAAATAAAAATTGAGTTAATTAAAGATAGCATCCTTCCAATTACAAATAATAAACTAAAGAAGAAGAATAATTTCAGAACACCCTTCTCTTTAGTCCAATCTGCAACTGTAGTGAAAATCCTTCAAAATCTTCTCTCCAATATTCTTGCTCCAAAATCTGTCTTCAATCAATGTTAATTGCCTTGTGTTGTGTGTCTCAAATCTTTTTATTAGATGTAATATATCTAGCTAAGACATTCAATCTGACTGCAAATCCACGCCAATATAAGTCCCAAGCCATCCCAAACACTTAAGCTCTATGTTTGCAACATTAGAAACCGACTAGGACTGCTCTGCCCCGTAACCCCCGCCCCGGCGGGGGTATTGTTTTGAAAATAGCCCGCCCTGGCGGGCATGGCTCCTGCTATCTGACTTCAAGACCCCCCGCCCCGGCGGCGGTCATTCCTTCTAGTTGTCCTGTTTTGCTCCTTTTCTTGCCACATTTCGCCTCTATTTCACCCGTTTAATCCAATAGCCACTCCACCACACCTAAACATAAAACATCACTAAACAAGTAAAAACAAAACATAAAATGAAGGAATTAACACCGATTAAGTTTGAATTAGGATCCGATTCGTGAGTATAAAACCCACTTATCATATGCGCATTGTGACACCCCCAAATCCTGATACTTCATTTCCTCAAGATTTGGTGCTCACGTAATCAAAACATTAATTTCTAACTACCCATTCATAATATACTTGAATAGTAAAAGAAAACCTGCCCATACAGGATTAAATTTAAATAAACATCTCCCAGGTTATCTAACCTTTAACAACAATCATTCAAGTGCGGATAAATAAATAACTTCATTACAATCATTGAACCAAATTCTGAAAATAAACTATCAAACTATTACAAGTCTTCAGCATTTATTCATCTTTCCATTTCCCTTACTAGTGCTCGGTACGTCACCAGTTTCAACTTTAGCTGTAAGAAATTTTACAGGAAAGAGTGAGCAAACAAGGCCCACTTGAAATAACAATAATTAAATCATTAAACTTTTACATCAACTGCCAATATCAGGATCAATAGAACTGAACAATATACTCTATTAACTTTCTGAAAACTTTAACATTTACTGAGGGTCTAATGACCATGAATCATGTCCACAGTTATAAGTAATCTTTCAACTTAAACTTTAACAGTCATAAGACTATAAGGACTCCACGTACTTAGGGGGATCAACCCTTCGTACAATGTATTGTGCACAATCATTTCAACGCTAAGCGTAAATCTCTATTAAAAGAGTTGTTCATCTCAGTATTTAGAAAACAAGTCTGCACCAAAGTAAGTTTGGTTTGGATAAGCTTTCAAGGAAATTTGGAGTTTAACAAACATCAACTGCGGAGTAGTTGAATAAAACCAATAACACTATACTATAGAATAATCGTGATTGAACCAATCATAGCAAGTCATGCATTAGGAATAATCTAACATCATACAATTTGAATAACTATAGCATACCTTGCTTGAACAACACTAAGCCAAGGTTAATTAGAATTGAATAATAAACATGCATAGCAATTTAGTTATACATGAAAATTCATAATCGAAATACAAGAATAACTTGTTTGTCCTCAAACCAAAGTCTAGACGACTTACATCATTATAAGATAATCAAATTGAAAACAATAATTAGCTCAATTATAAGATAGAGTTAGAAAAACTTGCACAATGAAGTTTTGAATTAGAGAACTTACCTTTAGCACAAGCTAAACCCTTACCACTTGAATTAATACCCTATACATATGCCATACCGACATAGTTAGTCATTACCAACATTGTATATTTATATAAACAAATGTATTCATCATATGGGTTAAATTACCCATTCACATAATCCACTATGTTACAAGTAGGTAACACTTAATAACATGATCATTCATAGTTTAATACTACTGAAATTATCATTTAACATTATTATTATCAACACATAACATTTATTTTCAAGTTTTGTACACTAAAACAAAATTGTCAGAACATTCTGCTAACTCGCGCTGCGGCGCCACAGTTTACACTGTGGTTCGCGCTGTGGCGCTGAGTTGGCGCTGCGGCTCAGGTCACAGGCCATTGGTTGGCGCTGCGGCGTGGCGCCGGCGCTACAGCGCGAGATTTGTACTGCTGGGCTGCGCTGCGGCGCCAGAGACCAGAATCCGGCGACCAAACTCGGCAACAGCATGAACAAAAGCCAAATTGGCCAAAAAGCTTGAATCTAATAGACTGATTATCATGTAATACACATATAAACTTCATATAAACATATTTTGAAGACTTCTAACATGTTTCTACTCATAAAATAATATAGACATCAAATATACAACACCCAATTTCAATGTTTTTGACAAAAACTCCATTTTTGATATTTTCAAAGAAAATCAACACTGTGATTTTGTTTTTCAACCAAAACACTAAATTCAAAACATCACGATTATAATTTTACCTACTCTAGCAATTCCAAATATCAATTTATCAATTTAATAACTAATTAAACCTTAATTTCTATTTTAAATTAAGCCATACTCATATATTTTTCATATAAACACTCTGTAATATATTTGCTTCTACAAAATACATACATACATAAATTACTATATCTATAATCATATATAACTCATGAAATAACCTTATAGTAAATAATCATACTAAACTATATTCACAACAACAATTTATCTTTTATAAAAATTTTACAGAGAACTTTTTGGGAAGAAGAAAAACTAAGCTTTTAAAAAAAAGGTTAAGCTCCTACCTTTGATTAAGAAGATGATGGCTACTTTTGATTATCAATGTCTTTTCTCCAATTCCTTTATCAAAACATGTTAGAATTTCTCTCAAATTCTCTCTAGTTTTCTTCTTCTCTTCTTTTCTCTCTATAAATTTCTACTGAGTCTTTCTTCTCCCTACCTCTAACATACGTAGAATATTATAACGTATATAGTAATAATATATATTAATGATATAATATAAGTACTGATATAATTATATCAGTTATGTTTTTTATTTGAAAATCAAAAGCCATAAGGCTTGTTTGGCTAATCAAAATAATATAACTTATTAACCCTTACACCTTGTTTTGTAAATCTAATTTAAATAAATGGATTAATGCTTATACCTTGTTTGCTAAAACATTATTAGATTAAAGACTTATTATGCAATAAGACATGTTTGGCAAAAACTAAATTAATGTCCTTTAGCTTATCTTAATAACTCCTTTATAGCAAAGTTATTAGCCACACTTTTATTTAATTAATAAATCAATTAAAACATTAATCTATTAAATTATTTTAGCACATAATTTAATATCACATAACTATAATTTCTTTTATAATTATAATTTTATTTAACCAACTAATATTTTAAAATACAATTTCTCATTTAAAATATTATAATTTATTTAATTCACTGTAAGCTCTCTAGCTTACTTATTAAATTAATTTATTATATAATCTCATAATAATTAATTTCTTAGCTTCTTAATTATTTATTCAACAAATAATTAACTAAATCACATCAACTCAAATTGTCATTAAATACTTATATAATTCATTAAATATATAATATTGCAAATAAATATTTGATATTTAATATTTAATTATTTATTTAACAAATAATTAATTAAACCACATCAACTCAAATTGAACAATTATTTATTCAACCATAAATATATCCATTAAATACTTATATAAATCAATAAATATTTAATATTACACTTTAAAATTCTGGAATGTTACACGCATAGTGGTATATATTAGTGTGACGCCCCCAAATCCGTGTAACATCGATTACATGACTTGGTGCTCGCGATACAACATACATCATCATCTATCTAAGTAAACTTTAACAATAAGGAATAATAATATTATATATTACATAATTATTCAAAATAAAATCCCAAGTCTTTACAACCTTAAAACATACTGGAACTTAATCTTAGCGTTTATTGCTACATTACACGTATGCGGAAATAATTAACTTATTACATAAACATTAGCATCACTTCATCTTAGTCTTTCCCTTGTCCTTGCCCGAACCCTCAGCCTTCTCACCCTTAACTGAAAGGTTGAAACAAGAATGAGCACGAATTGCCCAGCAAGTATATATGAAATTTGAAAACATACATCAGGAGTGAAAGCAGTTGAATAGTTAAACCTCAATAGTTGAAATGATTATCAAGCGTTAAATAGGAACATCAAGATTAGAAATTTAAGAATTTTCAATATCATACTAAGGGGTGTAAAATACCCTGAACATATTTTCTTTCATCAAAAACCATCAGACGGTTTAACAATCAAATAGACTGTAAACGGTCTCTGCAAGTACGCCAGGTGATCAGCCTATTGTACCCTACATTGTGCACAAGTATTAAGTTTTAAGCTGCATAAGCAAAATGGGACTATTCGCCCGACATCTGTTTGCCCGTTTATTCGGGTTGTTCATCTTAGTAATCATGTGAGACCGCACCAAAGCAATTTGGATTGGTAAACATTTAATAGCTTCGAAAGATTTGTTTTAAATCACTTTTTTCATGAATAATAACTAGCCGGAAACAAAAGCCAGGAACATACTTTAGAACAGTTCGATAATGAAATGAAATTTTAAACATATGGCAGTTAAAAATAATAACTGAATAATCATCGATAAGTTTGCAAGATAATTGAAGTTTGTATGACTTTTCAACGAAGAAACTTGCACGAATAAATAACTATCACAAGTCCAATACTTACCCTTACTGCGATAATATTAGTAAGGATTTAATAAATATCCAATAGAAATGAGGGTTAGGAAACTTGCCTGATAAGTCTGCTACAATTAACACTAGCAATTAACCTTCACATAACCTAATCACATGTGTCTCGTTAATCACCATTCATACACAATCTTGTTTGAAGTATAAGGGTCTCCTATTGGATATGCTATAAACATCAAAAGAGAATATATTTAGAAAATATATGCCACCCATTTTAGACATCATAGGCAGCTCAAAACAGAACTTAAAAAAAATGCCCAAACATAACAGTTTTTTATTATTTAATTTTTTTTCTCAGCTTTACCATACCTCGCTAAAACAGTCATAACTCATTCGTTTTAAAACATTTTTGAGCGATTCTTACGCCCACGCGAAGCTAACTTCTGGGGCTACAACTTTCGTTCAGGGACCATCTTCAAATTCCAAGCACAAAATTCCAGAAACTCCGTGCAAGGGGACTGCTCCGAATTTGTTGGACAGATTTGATGCAACTACTTTGAACAGTCATAACTCCTTGCTCCGAAGTCGGAATTAGTCCGTTCTGGAGTCTATGGAAAGCTTATACAGTGTACTATAATCACCCAAAAGCCTACAATTTTCTGGAAACTTTAGCTAGCACCGAATTTTGTCTTTAGGGTCAGTAGTTCACAGTTCCCTTTTTTTTCCGGTTTCTAACATGTTTGTTTACGATTTTCATATCTCACTCAATATAGTTTCGATCCGAATGAAATTTGGACATGTTATACTTCATGTTACATACTATTTTACAAAATTATTACATGCAACAAATGGATTATCTAAGACATGATTTCGAGTGACCAAAAATCTTGAAAAATCATGCAAACTAGTTTAACCCAACTTTTGAGAAAATCATGATTTTGATTCTAGCATGCATGGGTTTGATTCCTATTATCCAGACCACTTCTAATAACATATATACACATGTTACAACCATTCAATTCTCTAACTTTTCATGTTTTCATCAAATTAGCATCTAAGAGGTATTTCATCAAATAGTTAGCATACATGGCATGATTTCTTGACTTTCTATGAATTAGAGCATGTACTAAACCAAAATTTTCACTATCTACTACCACATATCTGAAACAGACCCTAGCATGACATTACAAAGTCAAAACAAACCATCTACCAAGTTTATACATAAATTTTCTTACTAGTTTTCTCATAACATAAGAAATGGTTTGAAGCTTACCTTTTTGGACGAAATTTCCTCTTGGTTTAATCTTGCTAGAGTCTCACCCCTTGGCTTGCTAACTCCTTTGTAACCTCCAGAAATCTTAGGCCACCTAGCACCACTCTCAACTCCCAATATTTTTCTTTCTCGGTTGGAACTTGTTGTGAAGGGAAGAAAAACTTTGATGGTATGTACATATATCATATATGGTGCACTCAAATGAACTCTCCATCCCCTTGTAACTCCCCCATGATCAGATATCATTATGATACCATTCATTCCTCTAATTATTAGCCTAGTTATGGAGGGGGTTTAGAAAATGAAAAGGTGTGAGTTTAGAGAATAAACTAGTTCCCTCCTCTTCTATTTTACTACATACGTGTATACTCCTTCCTTTTTGTCCCAATATGCAGGTCACATGGCCCCAGCTACTGTTCATATGTACAAAAAAAATATTATTTTGATCATTTAATCAGTTAAATAATCATTTTGACCGTTTTACCCTCTGTAGACAAAGATGCCAATACTTATATCGACTCCTACTAAAGTCGACGTCCCGGACGTCATGAAACTATCCGTTTCATCAAACTCAACTTTAAAATTCGTAGTTGACTTTTCTCCCGAAAAAGGCAACCGGTTGACTTTGACCAAAAAGTCAACTGTGACGCATTTTCGTGGTTATAGTCTATCTTGACTAATTTCGACGTTCCGGACTCAAATACGCCGTCTGCGCCACCAAATTCCGCTCCAAACTCAAGGTCATGATTTAAGGCCATCCCACGAAATTAATTAGAATTAATTCCATCCTTAACCAATTTAAATAATTGGCCTAACTGTAACAACCATTACAAAACATCTTATCACATAACATATAATGACAATAAATAATTCATTTAAAAAATAATTGTCACATAAGTTCATTTATTGCACTTGCTAAATTACATAGCAAATCTAGGATATTACAATTAGTTTACATTATATGTATTATCCTAAGGCTAAAGCTAGAAACACAAAGGAAGGAAATTGAGAGTTCTTTGAGAATTGGGAGTCAAGAGGAAGAAGAGCGTTTTGTCAAGCTAATCTGTGACGCCCCCAAAATAGGTATACAACACCCATTCTGAGTCGCCAAATTTATGGTACAGAAAACAAATTACAACTTCAATAATACAATTGTCGTGCAAAATACGACAACACATTGTGAGTTTAAATACAAATATTATCTTCTAGACAATATCCACACTCAAATAAGTCCTCATTACAATTATTCAAACACAATTTTATAGAAATAGCGAGGACTGCTAAAACATCTTTCTAGAACCATCACTCCATACCCCGACTAGATCCTGCTATGTTCTCACCTCCTGAGAAGAAAAATGGAACGAAAAGGAAAAGGGTGAGCTCAACTAGCCCAGTAAAGAATATTATGACTAAGATAATATAAAACAAATTATCATTAGTAATCAATAGGGAAAAATCTGATAGAATATAATCGACAACAAATTTTAGATCAACAACTGCAGCGAAAACAGCAAACCATTAGAAGAGTCAAGTAGAGAATGAATTCTACTATCTTCTAAGATTTAAAAGTCCATCATCAATATTTTAACCCTGTAACATCAATTAATAATCATCTTTAACCTAATATTCATCTTTGCACTACAGGCCAAAGATATTCATTTGTATCACCAGACAGTCATGTTCATCTCAACACCTGTTCATCTTTGCACTACAGGCCAAAGATATTCATCAGGTAATCATACATCTTTGCACTACAGGCCATAGATATTCAGTAATATCATCATTTAGGACTGAGGATGATGAAAAATATCTTTAAAAAAGCGAATCCAATGAGACAGAAGGATAAATATTAGGGATTCGTATTATAGTTTATCCAAGTGCAGTAATACTCCATAATAACCAATTGTGAAGGAGAATTCAAAAATAAAGATCAAAACATGGATACAATCAAAGATAATAACCATAATAGAATCTTGGACAAAAAGAAAATTTTTCATTTTACGGTGAATAGTGTCGTATTCATGAATAGTGCCGTATACGTGAATAGTGCCGTATACGTGAATAGTAATCCCAACACAAAAAGTTCAAAATTTGATAAAAAGTTCATATCAATATTTCAGCATAATGATATTGAAGAAAATAATATTATTTAAGAAGAAAATAATTTTTCTTACCTCAAAATAACCGTACTTCTGACTGAATATCGGATATGAGGCTGAATGAAACTTGTGCTGAATAGCAACTCTCAAAGTATCTAAATACTCACAAAATACACTCAATAATCGAGAGAGAGAAAGAGAGAAAACTTATGAATTCTAGTGTGATTTTCAATTCTAACTTAGCCCTCTATTTATAAGAAAATGTTAGCACGCCGAAGCAGACTTAACCTGCAACCTGATGGCTTTACCTGCTACTATTTCCACCCACCACATTTGAATAAAAATCTCAGCATATTTCTCACCAACCAAAAGTGGGGCCCACTAATTCTAAAATTTTCTACCAAAATGATAAATTCCGAAACTTCAATAATTTCTGAACCAGTCATCTCTTAAAATTCATAACAAATCATACGTTCATTTTTAACGGTTCAAAATTTGTGGACATATACTCAACTTATATATGTATAACATATCCAAAAATCACAACGATCCAACGGTCGGATTAAAAATTATAACCCCCGTAATATATCTCAAAAACCCTGATTGATTTTTAATACCTCCATTCTGACAAAAATACTGATAAAACACCACAACATTAACTCCTTCATTTTTAACCACAAAATATATCCAACATTTATATTCACATAAAATAAATATTTTCTTATCATATGAATCAATAATTAATTATTCACAATTAATATTACAGAATCACATTTATGACAACTAGGCCGTTCCCAGGAAAGAGGGGGCTTTCCAATAAGAATTTCTTCTTACTGGCGCGCAATTAGATGACCAAACCTCTCCTTAGACAGAACTTTCTAGATATTGCCAATAATATTATCTAATAATATTATTCAAATAATATGAATTATTGATCTGATAATGGGAAATACTGTGCAGTAACAATTATTGAACAACAATAATATAAAATATCAACACAGCAATTATTGAATCAATAAAATAAAATATTGAACAGTAACTACTGTAATAATTATTGAGTAGTTCCTTCTTTCGTAAGAATCAATAATTTAAAAATACTGTGTAATCCGTGTGCTACTATGCAACCACGCGTATTACTGTATTTTAACCACCGGGTATTCCAACAGTGTTAACGGTAACAACTACGCTGTTATTTATAAAAACTTAATTTTTGTCATTATCTTCATCCAATCATTTTCCGTTATGGGGCCCATAAATAGCTGCGCCGTCGTACGAATATTCCCCGACAGAAAGAATATTCCACGCCCAAACGAATATTTTATAACCACTTATTTATTTTGCAAAATTTGCACATTTCACCCATAACCAAAGTACTATATCAAATTAACACCTTATTATTCACAATAATATTTAGAGAAAATTTAATTTTATTCATTAATAAGTTGGGGTCTTACAACCTCCCCTCCTTATGAAATTTCGTCCTCGAAATTGACGTACGTACCTGGTATTTCGAAAAGGTGAGGATACCTCGCTTTCATTTCTGATTCTAACTCCCAGGTCATTTCTTCAATAGCATGGTTTCTCCACAAAACCCTAACTTGTGGTATAACCTTTGTACGTAGGACATGCTCTTTCCTATCCAATATCTTAATAGGTACCTCCCCGTATGTTAAATCTTCGGCTATCTCGTCCGGTTCTAACTCAATAATGTGGTTCGGGTCTTTTACATATTTACGAAGCACAGATACGTGAAAAACATTAGGAACATGAGACATGCTTGGAGGTAATGCGAGTCTATAGACCACATTTCCTATTCGGTCAAGAATCTCAAATGGACCGACAAATTGTGGATTTAGCTTTTCTCTCTTCCCAAATCTTGTAACTCCCTTCCATGGTGCAACACGTAACAATACATGATCCCCAATATTAAATTTCACGTCCTTTCGATGAAGATCCGCATAACTCTTTTGTCGATCCTGTGCCGTTTGTATACGTTGTCGAATTGTTTGGATATTCTCTGTAGTTATACATACCAATTCTGGTCCCAACAACGTTGCTTCACCCACCTCGTCCCAGCATACTGGAGAACGACACTTTCGTCCATACAAGGCTTCAAATGGAGCCATACCTATACTTTCCTGATAACTGTTGTTGTAGGAGAATTCCACCAGTGGCAAGTACTTATCCCAACTTCCTTCGAAATCTAGAACACAGAGTCTTAATATATCTTCAAGGGTTTGAATTGTCCTCTCTGATTGCCCGTCCGTTTGAGGATGGTATGCTGAATTAAATCGTAAATCCGTGCCCATAGCTTTCTGCAAGCTAACCCAAAATCGTGAAGTGAATCTTGGGTCACGATCCGAAACTATGAATACTGGCATGCCACGCAATCTCACAATCTCATTCACATACATACTAGCAAAACGTTCAAGGGAATAAGTCTCACGTATAGGCAAGAAATGGGCAGACTTGGTTAATCTATCAACAATAACCCAAATCGCATCTATGCCTTGAGAAACCTTGGGAAGACCTGTAACGAAATCCATGGTAATGTGTTCCCACTTCCATTTTGGGATCTCAAGTGGTTGCAATGGACTCTTTGGCACTTGATGCTCTGCCTTTACACGTTGACAAGTTAAACACCTCAAGATAAACTCCGCGATCTCTCTTTTCATATTGCTCCACCAAAATGTATGTCGAAGATCGCGATACATTTTGGTACTCCCAGGATGGATTGTAAACGGTGTGTTGTGTGCCTCCATCATTATTCTATGCTTCAAGTCAAAATCGTTAGGAACACAAAGTCTGGAGTTGACTCGAAGTATTCCTTCTTCATTGATTCTTGCTTCCAGAATAGCACGTTCTTGCACTTTCTTCTTCATACGCATCAGCTCCATGTCCGTAGCTTGAGCAGCTTTAACTTTATCGATTAAAGTCGGTTCTACTCGTATGTTTGATATCATCACGTGGGTACTTGGAGCCTTCATCTCTATCTCCATCCTTTGCAAGTCATACAAAATGGGCCTTTGTGTTAACAACATTATACTCGTACCCGCATATGATCTTCTACTCAATGCGTCAGCTACTACGTTTGCTTTTTTAGGATGATATTGGATGGTATGATCGTAATCTTTCAGCAGCTCGAGCCAACGTCGTTGTCGCATGTTGAGTTCCTTTTGGGTGAAGAAATATTTGAGGCTTTTATGATCTGTATAGATCTTCACTTTCTCACTATACAGGTAGTGTTTCCAGATCTTCAACGCGAAAATGACTGCTGCCAACTTCAAATCATGAGTAGGATAATTCCTCTCAATTCTTTGAGTTGTCGCGAGGCATAGGCTATGACTTTCCCATGTTGCATGAGAACACATCCTAACACTTTGCCTGAAGCATCGCTGTAGATAACAAATCCATCCGAATCAGATGGTATTGTCAGAACAGATGCCGAAATGAGTCTCCTCTTAAGTTCTTGAAAACTCTACTCACAATCCTCGCTCTAACCGAATTTTGTATCCTTCCGAGTCTGCTGAGTTAACATAGTAGCGATTCTAGAAAATTCTTCCACGAATCTCCGGTAATACCCAGCTAAGCCCAGAAAGCTACGTACTTCGGTCACCGACTTCGGTTGCTCCCAACTTTGTATGGCTTCAATCTTTGTCGGGTCGACAGATACTCCATGTTTTGACACCACGTGCCCAAGGAATGCTACTTCTTCAAGCCAGAACTCGCATTTCTTCAATTTGGCATATAGCTTATTTTCACGAAGCCTTTGCAATATCAGCTTCAAATGACGCTCATGATCTTCACGGCTTTTGGAATAGATGAGGATGTCATCAATAAAGACAACAATGAACTGATCCAAATATTCTTTGAACACAACGTTCATCATATCCATGAAAGCAGCAGGAGCATTAGTCAATCCAAAAGACATGACTAAGAATTCATAATGCCCGTACCGAGTTCTGAAGGCAGTCTTTGGAATATCCTCAGTTTTAATCTTCAGCTGATGATATCCAGAACGAAGGTCGATCTTTGAAAAGAATTGTGCTCCTTGTAACTGGTCGAATAGGTCATCAATGCGAGGTAGCGGATACATATTCTTGATGGCGACATGGTTCAATTCCCTATAGTCGATACAAAGTCGTATACTCCCGTCTTTCTTCTTTACGAATAAAACAGGAGCACCCCAAGGAGATGTTCTAGAACGAAAAAAATCGATGTCTAATAACTCCTGTAATTGGACTTTTAACTCCTGAAGTTCAATACGAGCCATTCGATATGGGGTTTTAGAAATGGGCTTTGTATCGGGTTCAAGGTTAATAAAGAATTCAACTTCACGTTCTGGGGGTAGACCAGGAAGTTCTTCAGGAAATACGTCAGGAAATTCATTAACAACAGAAATATTATTCAAATCTGTCGTGTTTTTGTTCAAGTCCATAACATGGGCTAAGAAAGCTTGACATCCATTTTTCAATAAACGAATGGCTTTATGGCTTGATATAACAACGATTGATTTCAATGGTTTGGTTTCTTGAATTCGCATAACAGGTTGGTTAGGAATATGAAAACTAACAACCTTATGAAAATATTCAATTTTGGCATGATGAGTAGTTAACCAATCAATCCCTAAAATCACATCAAATGCAAGTATCTTTAAAGAAATAAGGTCAACAGGTAATGTGATGGTGCCAACTTGGATCAAGCAAGATTTATAAACAGTAGATGTAACGAAAGTTTCTCCTAACGGAGTTTCAACAGATAAGTCAAAGTCTAATTTCTTCGGGGTTAAGTTTAAACGTTGAGCACAAGTAGGAGAGATAAAAAAATGAGTATAACCGGTATCTAATAAGGTACAAACTTCGCAAGAATTCAATATTAGCTTACCCGTGATCACCTCGTTCGGGTTTCTCGTGTTTTGGCCAGTCATGACAAACGCCCTTCCAGGAACCGCTGATTTCGACTTATCCGGGATAACTTTTGGAGTCACCATCCCCGCTGAACTTAGTTTTGCTACAGAACACTCTCGAGCTATATGACCCTCCTTTCCATAGTTATAACATACCTTGGATTGTTGTGGGCAGTTTGGGCTGATATGTCCCTCTTTCCCACATTTGTAACATACGACCGGTGGTCGTTCTCCTCCCCTAGAAACAGTTGATGTTTGTGCTGACGTCTTCACGTTATCATTGTTGTACCTTCTCTTCTTGAAATCTCCTCCCGACTCGCTCCTTCTATTATCACGACCACGATTACCACCAGGGTGGTTACCGCTTTTGTCCGAATGTTTTCCTCCCTGCTGGTTTTCATTGCTCCGATGACTGCCACCACCGGTATGTCCCTGGTTGTGGTCCCTCGGTTGAACATACTCATTATCTCGCTCTAATAATTGAGCCATGTTTACAACATCTGAATATAAAGAAAATTTATGAGATATAAGATATTGCCGCATCTCGGGTTTTAGACCTCTCAGAAACATCATTGTCATTCGTTCCTCATTTTCGACCAAATGAGGTGTAAACCTGGATAACTCTGCAAACTTCTCCTCGTACTGAGACACGGTCATGTTATTTTGTTCTAGTCTAATAAATTCTACCTCCTTCATATGACGAATACTTTCAAGAAAGTGTTTATCATTGAACAGCTTCTGAAACATTTCCCAAGACATGCTGAGTGCGGCTGGCTGGGTACGCTTTACAGATTTCCACTAGTAATCTGCCTCACCACGGAACATAAATGTGGCGAATGGAACCTTCTGTTCCTCCGTGCATCCCAAGATATTAAATATCTTGGTAATTTGATTGACCCACGTTTCCGTCATGATCGGATCCGGCTTTCCCTTAAATTATGGTGGTTCCAGCAACGGTGCCAAAAACTTGTTGGGTAAAATCTAATTATGCACAACACGCAAGTATACGTGGTCAACAAGTAATATAATAGTAAGTAACGTATCGTTCCCATGGAGAAATTAATATAAATTTAACCCTCACAGTTACCAACTTTCTATTAATCCCAATTTTATTAAACTACCCAATTTAAGGATTCAAGTTATTAAAAACTAATATTATGAAAAATACTAAGATCACAAAACAATCACAACTCTTAAAAACTGAAATTTCAACAAGTATTGGAGAATTAGACTTACAACTTCACCCTAAGTTTCACTCTGATTATTTCTCTTCATTCCAGTTTAATTCACTATTCCAGTTTATTAATCAAGAACACTCAAGTAGAATTAGCCACCTCTCGATGCACTAACACCCTATTAACTTAAATCCACAATTCAGATAGAATCAAGTTAAACACCTTAATTAACTAACTCATTATATCTCTATATGAATTACAATCAAAGAAGGTTTAAGTTCAAGTTCTCTAAACGATTACATTCGATGTTAAGCATATCTCTACCCTAACATTCATCAAGATTTCATTCATTCACAGAATTCAAGAACACATGTTATACTAACTAAGTTTAGACTCGTACTTCCTCTCTCGAATCCATACAAGTCCACAAAGAATTGTTGATCAGACAATTCATAAATCCAAGCATAAATTAATATAGATAAACTGAGAAATAGCTTATTAAACTAAAAATCAAGGTTATATAATCATCGTTCCATTTAAAGATCTGTCATAAGCCTAAAAAGTAATTTAGTTCGTCATCAATAAAATAAAAATTGAGTTAATTAAAGATAGCATCCTTCCAATTATAAATAATATACTAAAGATGAAGAATAATTTCAGAACACCCTTCTCTTTAGTCCAATCTGCAACTGTAGTGAAAATCCTTCAAAATCTTCTCTCCAATGTTCTTGCTCCAAAATCTGTCTTCAACCAATGTTAATTGCCTTGTGTTGTGTGTCTCAAATCTTGTTATTAGATGTAATATATCTAGCTAAGACATTCAATTTGACTGCAAATCCACGCCAATATAAGTCCCAAGCCATCCCAAACACTTAAGCTCTATGTTTGCAACATTAGAAACCGACTAGGACTGCTCTGCCCCGTAACCCCCGCCCCGGCGGGGGTATTGTTTTGAAAATAGCCCGCCCCGGCGGGCATGGCTCCTGCTATCTGACTTCAAGACCCCCCGCCTCGGCGGCGGTCATTCCTTCTAGTTGTCCTATTTTGCTCCTTTTCTTGCCACATTTCGCCTCTATTTCACCCGTTTAATCCAATAGCCACTCCACCACACCTAAACATAAAACATCACTAAACAAGTAAAAACAAAACATAAAATGAAGGAATTAAAACCGATTAAGTTTGAATTAGGATCCGATTCGTGAGTATAAAACCCACTTATCATATGCGCATTGTGGTATATATTAGTTTACATTATATGTATTATCCTAAGGCTAAAGCTAGAAACACAAAGGAAGGAAATTGAGAGTTCTTTGAGAATTGGGAGTCAAGAGGAAGAAGAGCGTTTTGTCAAGCTAATCTGTAGCGCCCCCAAAATAGGTATACAACACCCATTCTGAGTAGCCAAATTTATGGTACAGAAAGTAAATTACAACTTCAATAATACAATTGTCGTGCAAAATATGACAATACATACTGTGAGTTTAAATACAAATATTATCTTCTAGACAATATCCACACTCAAATAAGTCCTCATTACAATTATTCAAACACTATTTTACAGAAATAGTGAGGACTGCTAAAACATCTTTCTAGAACCATCACTCCATACCCCGACTAGATCCTGCTATATTCTCACCTCCTAAGAAGAAAAATAGAACAAAAAGGAAAAGGGTGAGCTCAACTAGCCCAGTAAAGAATATTATGACTAAGATAATATACAACAAATTATCATTTGTATTCAACAGGGAAAAATCTGATAGAATATAATTGACAACAAGTTTTAGATCAACAACTGCAGCGGAAACAGCAAACCATTAGAAGAGTCAAGTAGAGAATGAATTCTACTATCTTCTAAGATTTAGAAGTACATCATCAATATTTTATCCCTGTAACATCAATTAATAATCATCTTTAACCCAATATTCATCTTCGCACTACAGGCCAAAGATATTCATTTGTATCACCAGTCAGTCATGTTCATCTCAACACCTGTTCATTTTTGCACTACAGGCCAAAGATATTCATCAGGTAATCATACATCTTTGCACTACAGGCCAAAGATATTCAGTAATATCATCATTTAGGACTAAGGATGATGAAAAATATCTTAAAGAAAAC
Source organism: Panax notoginseng (assembly GCA_016801055.1). Lineage (NCBI taxonomy): Eukaryota > Viridiplantae > Streptophyta > Magnoliopsida > Apiales > Araliaceae > Panax > Panax notoginseng. The sequence goes on from CM029014.1 coordinate 90,962,217, forward strand.
GAATCCAATGAGACAGAAGGACAAATATTAGGGATTCGTATTATAGTTTATCCAAGTACAATAATACTCCTTAATAACCAATTGTGAAGGAGAATTCAAAAATAAAGATCAAAACATGGATACAATCAAAGATAAAAACCATAATAGACATCTTGGACAAAAAGAAAAATTTTTATTTTTCGGTGAATAGTGCCGTATTCATGAATAGTGTCGTATACGTGAATAGCGCCGTATACGTGAATAGTATTCCCGACACAAAAAGTTCAAAATTTGATAAAAAGTTCATATCAATATTTCAGCATAATGATATTGAAGAAAATAATATCATTTAAGAAGAAAATAATTTCCATTACCTCAAAATAACCGTACTTCTGACTGAATATCGGATATGAGGCTGAATGAAACTTGTGCTGAATAGCAACTCTCAAAGTATCTAAATACTCACAAAATATACTCAATAATCGAGAGAGAGAAAGAGAGAAAACTTGTGAATTTTGGTGTGATTTTCAATTCTAACTTAGCCCTCTATTTATAAGAAAATGTTAGCACGCCGAAGCAGACTTAACCTGCAACCTGATGGCTTTACCTGCTACTATTTCCACCCACCACATTTGAATAAAAATCTCAACACATTTCTCACCAACCAAAAGTGGGGCCCACCAATTCTAGAATTTTCCACCAAAATGATAAATTCCGAAACTTCAACAATTTCTGAACTAGTCATCTCTTAAAATTCATAAAAAATCATACGTTCATTTTTAACGGTTCAAAATTTGTGGACATATACTCAACTTATATATGTATAACATATCCAAAAATCACAACGATCCAACGGTCGGATTAAAAATTATAACCCCCGTAATATATCTCATAAACCCTGATTGATTTTTAATACCTCCATTCCGTCAAAAATACTGATAAAACACCACAACATTAACTCCTTTATTTTTAACCACAAAATTTATTCAACATTTATATTCACATAAAATAAATATTTTCTTATCATATGAATCAATAATTAATTATTCATAATTAATATTTCATAATCACATTTATGACAACTAGGTCGTTCCCAGGAAAGAGGGGGCTTTTCAATAAGGATTTCTCCTTACTAGCGCGCAATTAGATGACCAAACCTCTCCTTAGACAGAACTTTCTAGACTTTGTCAATATTGTTATCTAATAATATTATTCAAAAAAAATGAATTATTGATCTGATAATGAGAAATACTGTGCAGTAACAATTATTGAACAACAATAATATAAAATATCAACACAACAATTATTGAATTAATAAAATAAAATATTGAACAGTAACTATTGTAACAATTATTGAGTAGTTCCTTCCTTCGTAAGAATCAATAATTCAAAAATACTGTGCAATCCGTGTGCTACTGTGCAACCACGCGTATTACTGTATTTTAACCACCGGGTATTTCAACAGTGTTAACGGTAACAACTACGCCGTTATTTATAAAAACTTAATTTTTGTCATTATCTTCATCCAATCGTTTTTCGTTATGGGGCCCACAAATAGCTGCACCGTCGTACGAATATTCCCCCACAGAAAGAATATTCCTCGACCAAACGAATATTCTATAACCACTTGTTTATTTTGCAAAATTTGCACATTTCACCCATAACCAAAGTATTATATCAAATTAACACCTTATTATTCACAATAATATTTAGAAAAAATTTAATTTTATTCATTAATAAGTTGGGGTCTTACAATCTCCTCTCCTTATGAAATTTCGTCCTCGAAATTGACGTACGTATCTGGTATTTCGAAAAGGTGAGGATACCTCGCTTTCATTTCTGATTCTAACTCCCAGGTCATTTCTTCAATAGCATGGTTTCTCCATAAAACCCTAACTTGTGGTATAACTTTTGTACGTAGGACATGCTCTTTCCTATCCAATATCTTAACAGGTACCTCCTCGTATGTTAAATCTTCGGCTATCTCGTCCGGTTCTAACTCAATAATGTGGTTCGGGTCTTTTACATATTTACAAAGCACAGATACGTGAAAAACATTAGGAACACGAGATATGCTTGGAGGTAATGCGAGTCTATAGGCCACATTTCCTATTCGGTCAAGAATCTCAAATGGACCGATAAATTATGAATTGAGCTTTCCTCTCTTCCCAAATCTTGTAACTCCCTTCCATGGTGCAACACGTAATAATACATGATCCCCAATATTAAATTCCACGTCCTTTCGATGAAGATCCACATAACTCTTTTGTCAATCATGTGCCGTTTGTATACGTTGTCGAATTGTTTGGATCTTCTCTGTAGTTATGCATACCAATTCTGGTCCCAACAATGTTGCTTCACCCACCTCGACCCAGCATACTGGAGAACGACACTTTCGTCCATACAAGGCTTCAAATGGAGCCATACCTATACTTTCCTGATAACTGTTGTTGTAGGAGAATTCCACCAGTGGAAAGTACTTATCCCAACTTCCTTCGAAATCTAGAACACAGAGTCTTAATAGATCTTCAAGGGTTTGAATTGTCCTCTCTGATTGCCCGTCCATTTGAGGATGGTATGCTGAATTAAATCGTAAATCCATGCCCATAACTTTCTGCAAGCTAACCCAAAATCGTGAAGTGAATCTTGGGTCACGATCTGAAACTATGAATACTGGCATGCCATGTAATCTCACAATCTCATTCACGTACATACTAGCAAGACGTTCAAGGGAATAAGTCTCACGTATAGGCAAGAAATGGGCAGACTTGGTTAATCTATCAACAATAACCCAATCGCATCTATACCTTGAGAAACCTTGGGAAGACCTGTAACGAAATCCATGGTAATGTGTTCCCACTTCCATTTTGGATCTCAAGTGGTTGCAATGGACTCTTTGGCACTTGATACTCTGCCTTTACACGTTGGCAAGTTAAACACCTCGAGATAAACTCTGCGATCTCTCTTTTCATATTGCTCCACCAAAATGTATGTCAAAGATCGCGATACATTTTGGTACTCCCAGGATGGATTGCAAACGGTGTGTTGTGTGCCTCCATCATTATTCTATGCTTCAAGTCAAAATCGTTAGGAACACAAAGTCTGGAGTTGACTCGAAGTATTCCTTCTTCATTCATTCTTGCTTCCGGAATAGCACGTTCTTGCACTTTCTTCTTCATACGCATCAGCTCCATGTCCGTAGCTTGAGCAGCTTTAACTTTATCGATTAAAGTCGGTTCTACTCGTATGTTTGATATCATCACGTGGGTACTTGGAGCCTTCATCTCTATCTCCATCCTTTGCAAGTCATACAAAATGGGCCTTTGTGTTAACAACATTGCACTCGTACCCGCATATGATCTTCTACTCAATACGTCAGCTACTACGTTTGCTTTTCTAGGATGATATTGGATGGTATGATAGTAATCTTTCAGCAGCTCGAGCCAACGTCGTTGTCGCATGTTGAGTTCCTTTTGGGTGAAAAAATATTTGAGGCTTTTATGATCTGTATAGATCTTCACTTTCTCCCTATACAGGTAGTGTCTCCAGATCTTCAACGCGAAAACGACTGCTGCCAACTTCAAATCATGAGTAGGATAATTCCTCTCATATTCTTTGAGTTGTCGCGAGGCATAGGCTATGACTTTCCCATGTTTCATGAGAACACATCCTAACCCTTTGCCTGAAGCATCGCTGTAGATAACAAATCCATCCGAACCAGATGGTATTATCAGAACAGGTGCCGAAATGAGTCTCCTCTTAAGTTCTTGAAAACTCTTCTCACAATCCTTGCTCCAACCAAATTTTGTATCCTTGCAAGTCAGCTGAGTTAACGGAGTAGCGATTCTAGAAAATTCTTCCACGAATCTCCGGTAATACCCAGCTAAGCCCAGAAAGCTACGTACTTCGGTCACCGACTTCGGTTGCTCCCAACTTTGTATGGCTTCAATCTTCGCCGGGTCGACAGATACTCCATGTTTTGACACCACGTGCCCAAGGAATGCTACTTCCTCAAGCCAGAACTCGCATTTCTTCAATTTGGCATATAGCTTATTTTCACGAAGCCTTTGCAATATCAGCTTCAAATGACGCTCATGATCTTCACGACTTTTAGAATAAATGAGGATGTCATCAATAAAGACAACAACGAACTGATCCAAATATTCTTTAAACACACGGTTCATCATATCCATGAAAGCAGCAGGAGCATTAGTCAATCCAAAAGACATGACTAAGAATTCATAATGCCCGTACCGAGTTCTGAAGGCAGTCTTTGGAATATCCTCAGTTTTAATCTTCAGCTGATGATATCCAGAACGAAGGTCGATCTTTGAAAAGAATTGTGCTCCTTGTAACTGGTCGAATAGGTCATTAATGCGAGGTAGCGGATACCTATTCTTGATGGTGACATGGTTCAATTCCCTATAGTCGATACAAAGTCGCATACTCCAGTCTTTCTTCTTTATGAATAAAACAGGAGCACCCCAAGGAGATGTTCTAGAACGAAAAAAATTGATGTCTAATAACTCCTGTAATTAGACTTTTAACTCCTGAAGTTCAATAGGAGCCATTCGATATGGGGTTTTAGAAATAGGCTTTGTACCGGGTTCAAGGTTAATAAAGAATTCAACTTCACGTTCTGGGGGTAGACTAGAAAGTTCTTCAGGAAATACGTCAGGAAATTCACTAACAACAGAAATATTATTCAAATCTGTCGTGTTTTTGTTCAAGTCCATAACATGGGCTAAGAAAGCTTGACATCCGTTTTTCAATAAACGAATGGCTTTATGGCTTGATATAACAGCGATTGATTTCAATGGTCTGGTTGCTTGAATTCGCATAACAGGTTGGTTAGGAATACGAAAACTAACAACTTTACGAAAACAATCAATTTTGGCATGATGAGTAGTTAACCAATTAATCCCTAAAATCACATCAAATGCAAGTATCTTTAAAGAAATAAGGTTAACAGGTAATGTGATGGTGCCAACTTGGATCAAGCAAGATTTATAAACAGTAGATGTAACGAAAGTTTCTCCTAACGGAGTTTCAACAGATAAGTCAAAGTCTAATTTCTCCGGGGTTAAGTTTAAACGTTGAGCACAAGTAGGAGAGATAAAAGAATGGGTAGAACCAGTATCTAATAAGGTACAAACTTCGCAAGAATTCAAGATTAGCTTATCCGTGATCACCTCGTTCGAGTTTCTCGCGTTTTGGCCAGTCACGACAAACGCCCTTCCAGGAACCGCTGATTTCGACTTATCCGGGACAACTTTTGGAGTCACCATCCCCGCTGAACTTGGTTTTGCTACAGAACACTCTCGAGCTATATGACCCTCCTTTCCACAGTTATAACATACCTTGGATTGTTGTGGGCAGTTTGGGCTGATATGTCCCTCTTTCCCACATTTATAACATACGACCGGTGGTCGTTCTCCTCCCCTAGAAACAGTTGATGTTTGTGCTGACGTCTTCACGTTATCATTGTTGTACCTTCTCTTCTTGAAATCTCCTCCCGACTCCCTCCTTCTATTATCACGACCACGATTACCACCAGAATGGTTACCGCTTTTGTCCGAATGTTTTCCTCCCTGCTAGTTTTCATGGCTCCGATGACTGCCACCACCAGTATGTCCCTGGTTGTGGTCCCTCGGTTGAACATACTCATTATCTCGCTCTAATAATTGAGCCCTGTTTACAACATCTGAATATAAAGAAAATTTATGAGAGATAAGATATTGACGCATATCGGGTTTTAGACCTCTCAGAAACATCCTTGTCATTCGTTCCTCATTTTCGACAAATGAGGTGCAAACCTGGATACCTCTGCAAACTTCGCCTCGTACTGAGACACTGTCATGTTATTTTGTTATAGTCTGATAAATTCTACCTCATTCATATGACGAATACTTTCAGGAAAGTGCTTATCATTGAACAGCTTCTGAAATGTTTCCCAAGACATGCTGAGTGCGGCTGGCTGGGTACGCTTTAAAGATTTCCACTAGTAATCTGCCTCACCACGGAACATAAATGTGGCGAATGGAACCTTCTGTTCCTCCGTGCATCCCAAGACATTAAATATCTTGGTAATTTGTTTGACCCACGTTTCCGTCATGATCGGATCCGGCTTTCACTTAAATTCTGGTGGTCCCAGCAACGGTGCCAAAAGCTTGTTGGGTAAAATCTAATTACGCACAACACGCAAGTATACGTGGTCAACAAGTAATATAATAGAAAGTAAAGTATCGTTTCCATGGAGAAATTAATATGAATTTAACCCTCGCAATTACCAACTTCCTATTAATCCCAATTTTATTAAACTACCCAATTTAACGATTCAAGTTATTAAAAACTAATATTATGAAAAATACTAAGATCATAAAACAATCACAACTCTTAAAAACTAAAATTTCAACAAGTATTGGAGAATTAGACTTACAACTTCACCCTAAGTTTCACTCTGATTATTTCTCTTCATTCCTGTTTAATTCACTATTCCAGTTTATTAATCAAGAACACTCAAGTAGAATTAGCCACCTCTCGATGCACTAACACCCTATTAACTTAAATCCACAATTCAGATAGAATCAAGTTAAACACCTTAATTAACTAACTCATTATATCTCTATATGAATTACAATCAAAGAAGGTTTAAGTTCAAGTTCTCTAAACGATAACATTCGATGTTAAGCATATCTCTACCCTAACATTCATCAAGATTTCATTCATTCACAGAATTCAAGAACACATGTTATACTAACTAAGTTTAGACTCGTACTTCCTCTCTCGAATCCATACAAGTCCACAAAGAATTGTTGATCAGGCAATTCATAAATCCAAGCATAAATTAATATAGATAAACTGAGAAATAGCTTATTAAACTAAAAATCAAGGTTATATAATCATCGTTCCATTTAAAGATCTGTCATAAGCCTAAAAAGTAATTTAGTTCGTCATCAATGAAATAAAAATTGAGTTAATTAAAGATAGCATCCTTCCAATTATAAATAATATACTAAAGATGAAGAATAATTTCAGAACACCCTTCTCTTTAGTCCAATCTGCAACTGTAGTGAAAATCCTTCAAAATCTTCTCTCCAATGTTCTTGCTCCAAAATCTGTCTTCAACCAATGTTAATTGGCTTGTGTTGTGTGTCTCAAATCTTGTTATTAGATGTAATATATCTAGCTAAGACATTCAATCTGACTGCAAATCCACGCCAATATAAGTCCCAAGCCATCACAAACACTTAAGCTCTATGTTTGCAACATTAGAAACCGACTAGGACTGCTCTGCCCCGTAACCCCCGCCCCGGCGGGGGTATTGTTTTGAAAATAGCCCGCCCCGGCGGGCATGGCTCCTGCTATCTGACTTCAAGACCCCCCGCCCCGGCGGCGGTCATTCCTTCTAGTTGTCCTGTTTTGCTCCTTTTCTTGCCACATTTCGCCTCTATTTCACCCGTTTAATCCAATAGCCACTCCACCACACCTAAACATAAAACATCACTAAACAAGTAAAAACAAAACATAAAATGAAGGAATTAAAACCGATTAAGTTTGAATTAGGATCCGATTCGTGAGTATAAAACCCACTTATCATATGCGCATTGTGGTATATATTAGTTTACATTATATGTATTATCCTAAGGCTAAAGCTAGAAACACAAAGGAAGGAAATTGAGAGTTCTTTGAGAATTGGGAGTCAAGAGGAAGAAGAGCGTTTTGTCAAGCTAATCTGTAGCGCCCCCAAAATAGGTATACAACACCCATTCTGAGTAGCCAAATTTATGGTACAGAAAGTAAATTACAACTTCAATAATACAATTGTCGTGCAAAATATGACAATACATACTGTGAGTTTAAATACAAATATTATCTTCTAGACAATATCCACACTCAAATAAGTCCTCATTACAATTATTCAAACACTATTTTACAGAAATAGTGAGGACTGCTAAAACATCTTTCTAGAACCATCACTCCATACCCCGACTAGATCCTGCTATGTTCTCACCTCCTAAGAAGAAAAATAGAACAAAAAGGAAAAGGGTGAGCTCAACTAGCCCAGTAAAGAATATTATGACTAAGATAATATACAACAAATTATCATTTGTATTCAACAGGGAAAAATCTGATAGAATATAATCGACAACAAGTTTTAGATCAACAACTGCAGCGGAAACAGCAAACCATTAGAAGAGTCAAGTAGAGAATGAATTCTACTATCTTCTAAGATTTAGAAGTACATCATCAATATTTTATCCCTGTAACATCAATTAATAATCATCTTTAACCCAATATTCATCTTCGCACTACAGGCCAAAGATATTCATTTGTATCACCAGTCAGTCATGTTCATCTCAACACCTGTTCATCTTTGCACTACAGGCCAAAGATATTCATCAGATAATCATATATCTTTGCACTACAGGCCAAAGATATTTAGTATTATCATCATTTAGGACTGAGGATGATGAAAAATATCTTAAAGAAAACGAATCCAATGAGACAGAAGGACAAATATTAGGGATTCGTATTATAGTTTATCCAAGTGCAATAATACTCCATAATAACCAATTGTGAAGGAGAATTCAAAAATAAAGATCAAAACATGGATACAATCAAAGATAATAACCATAATAGACATCTTGGATAAAAAGAAAAATTTTTATTTTTCGGTGAATAGTGTCGTATTCATGAATAGTGTCGTATACGTGAATAGTGTTGTATACGTGAATACTAACCCCGGCACAAAAAGTTTAAAATTTGATAAAAAAAATTTCATATCAATATTTCAGCATAATGATATTGAAGAAAATAATATCATTTAAGAAGAAAAATAATATCTCTTACCTCAAAATACTGTACTTCTGACTGAATATCGGATATGAGGCTGAATGAAACTTGTGCTGAATAGCAACTCTCAAAGTATCTAAATACTCACAAAATACACTTAATAATCTAGAGAGACAAAGAGAGAAAACTTATGAATTCTGGTGTGATTTTTAATTCTAACTTAGCCCTTTATTTATAGGAAAATGTTAGCACGCCGCAACCTGATGGCTTTACCTGCTACTATTCCCACCCACCACATTTGAATAAAAATCTCAGCACATTTCTCACCAACCAAAAGTGGGGCCCACCAATTCTAGAATTTTCCACCAAAATGATAAATTTCGAAACTTCAATAATTTTTGAACCAGACATCTCTTAAAATTCATAACAAATCATACGTTCATTTTTAACGGTTCAAAATTTGTGGACATATACTCAACTTATATATGTATAACATATCCAAAAATCACAACGATCCAACGGTCGAATTAAAAATTATATCCCCCGCAATATATCTCATAAACTCTGATTGATTTTTAATACCTCCATTCCGACAAAAATACTGATAAAACACCTCAACATTAACTCCTTCATTTTTAACCACAAAATATATCCAACATTTATATTCACATAAAATAAATATTTTCTTATCATATGAATCAATAATTAATTATTCACAATTAATATGACAGAATCACATTTATGACAACCAGTCCGTTCTCAGGAGAGAGGGGGCTTTCCAATAAGGATTTCTCCTTATTGGCGCGTAATTAGATGACCAAACCTCTCCTTAGACAGAACTTTCTAAATATTGTCAATAATGTTATCTAATAATATTATTCAAATAATATGAATTATTGATCTGATAATGGGAAATACTGTGCAGTAACAATTATTGAACAACAATAATATAAAATATCAACGCAGCAATTATTGAATCAATAAAATAAAATATTGAACAGTAACTACTGTAACAATTATTGAGTAGTTCCTTGCTTCATAAGAATCAATAATTTAAAAATACTGTGTAATCTGTGTGCTACTGTGCAACCACGCGTATTACTATATTTTAACCACCGGGTATTCCAACAGTGTTAACGGTAACAACTACGTCGTTATATATAAAAACTCAATTTTTGTTGTTATCTTCATCCAATCATTTTCCGTTATGGGGCCCACAAATAGTTGCGCCGTCGTACGAATATTCCCCGACAGAAAGAATATTCCACGACCAAACGAATATTTTATAACCACTTGTTTATTTTGCAAAATTTACACATTTCACCCATAACCAAAGTATTATATCAAATTAACACTTTATTATTCACAATAATATTTAGAGAAAATTTAATTTTATTCATTAATAAGTTGGGGTCTTACATAATCTATCATCTTTGCTAACTCTTAACAAGGAATTAAAGGTGATAGTAATGTATTTATAATTCTTAAGTTTTGGTTTCCTACATATTTTTCTCTGTGATTGGTTGTTGTGGTATGAATTAAAGAGACATGATGTTATATGTTTTATTGGGTGTTTATAATCTCTGATATATTGTTTAAGAATAATTTTCTGAAATCAAATTATCATGGAATATGTTTTAAAGTGAGGAATTGTGTTCTTGATGGAATATATATGTTTTGGCTTGATTGAGAGTCAAAATTGAGGATTTGATCATATAATAATTTGTTAATTGTTACTTGATTGTGTTAATATGTTAAGAAACGAAAAAAAATGCATGTATAATGGACTGATTTGGTTAAGAAACGAAGTTTTGGTGATTAAATTTGCTAAACATGTTGGAAAATGAAGAAACTAGCAAAAACATGATTTTAATCCTTTAAAGTTGATTATGTAAGATATTTATGTTGTTAGAATCATGATATGCATGCTTGGTGATGTTGTTAATAAGTTTATAGCTTCTAGGTTTGTTGAATTTCTGTTTAGTTGGAGAAAGTTAGGTTGTTTGGGATGAACTATGAAGCAGGGATGCAGTCTGCAAGTTTCTATCTGCGTACCGGTTCAGCTACGCTGGTATCAAAGGTAGAAACGGTGCAGCTGCACCTGCTGAGTTTTTTTGGAATTGAGAACCAGTGCAGCTGCGTCGGTGCCAAGGCTTGGGGTAGCGCACCTGCACCCTCCCCTGAGCAGAAACAGTTTATTTTAGTTTATGTTCAAGTCCATGATGTGTTGATTTAACCTAGTCTAATGTTCTTGATATTGTGTTAAGCATGTACTAAAGTTCTATAATAGATTGTAAACATATGTTTGATGATCTTAAATCATAAAGTTAATAAGTTGTGAAAAACTTTAACTTGTTATTTGTTTAAATCTTTGGATGTGGTTTAAGAGTTACGTTGCTATGTTAGACTTATGATTTCAGATTGGTGATGTGATATTAATTTAAAAGTCAGAACTTGAATTATGTTAACAAGTTGGATTTAAATGAGAACTAAACATATAAGGTTAATGTTTGTGTAACTAATCGGTATTCTGATTCTAATGATATATGTAGGATTTTTGACGAACGTGTGTTATAGTTGTATATTTACGCACGAGGCAAGTTCCTAAACCTTATTTCTTTACATAGAGCAAGTTCTTTATTCCTATCTTATTTATTATTACATAAGCTTCTAAGCCCTACTTTTCATAGAGCAAGTTTTCTAATCTTAAACTTGTTAATGTTGTGATTATAACTGTTCAAGTTCCTATCCGTTGTCTCTCGTTAATACAAAGCTTAAATTGATCATTAATTTATACAAAACTTTCTAATTCTTTTGAAGATAGTACATTGGATATACAATGCTTTATTCAATTGTATATTATTGTGAGTTAATCTTTGATTCCGACATCGTAGTTCAATATCATTTTATTATATCAAACCCTGAGTGGCTAGTGAACTTTTATTGATTTGAGTAGTCCATAGTCAATGAGCGTTCTAAAATTCTAGAACCATTGTTAAGCTAATCCAAACTAAACTTTCTTTAGTGCAGAATTCTATATCAAATTGCGATGAACAACCCTATTATAGGGGATTATTTACGTGTTAGCGTTAAGATGTTTATGCACAATACATGGTACGAAAGGCTGATCCCCCTAAGTACACAAAGAAAGGTTCATACAGTATAATGATTGTTAAAGGTTGAAGTAGAAAAATGTAATAACCTAAGACATATTTCGTGGTCTTGATACCCTCAGATATGTAAATCGATCTAACTTTCTAATCTTGATTCAAAGGTCGAGTTCTTCAATAATCAATATTCATTGTCTACTCTATGATGTTATTATTGTCATCATTATATTTGTGAGCACTTGTTTGCTCACTCTTGCATATAAAACATTGTAGCTAAAGTTGAAAGACCAGATGAGTCATGCACTAGTAAAGGCAAAGGCAAAGCTACCAAGTGATGAAGACTTAGTTTATTTTATTTGAAGGAATTTATGTTATGAGACTTATATGTTTATTTGATGTACTCCGCAAACTTATGTAATAATTTAATGTTAGATTACCTAGGATTCATTTTAAATTAATGTAACCATTTAATGGGGAGAATTATTGTTTAAGTTATTTAACTTATGTTTTATCCTTGATTATGGGTAGTTAGATGTAATTGTTTTGGATAGTGAGCACCAAATCATGTGAAAATGAAGTACCAGGATTTGGGGGTGTCACAGGAGTTGGATGTACTGTAAGATACCGCCTGATGGGAGACGATTAGTTGTTGAGTATCATGATGGGTTGTGCAAATTTTTGAAGTTTACAAATGAATATGCTGATGATCTGAAGGAAAAGATAAGATGTATATGTGTCAAGTGTAAAAACCTGATTTAGAAGAAAGTTGACGACATCAGATTTGACTTATTTTTACTTGGGTTTGTGGATGGGTATTCCTTGTGGATTCATCATGGGGAGTCAGCTGAGGTGAAGGAAATGACTTAAAATGTCCTGGAGATGTTGGCCGATGTTTATGACCTTAACAATATTGATTAGGGTACAAACGAGCATTCTTTAAGTAGTGCTAACAAGAGCCAAATGACACGTAATGTGACGCCCCCAAAATAGGTATAAAGCACCCATTCTGAGTCGTCAAAATACGTGGTACAGAAACAACTACAACATTATTAATACAACATAAAAACGATGAGTTTAAATACAAATATTGTCATCTAGACAATATCCACACTCAGATAAGTCTTCATTACAATTATTGATACATTATTTTACAAAAATGGTGAAGACTACTAAAATGACTTTCTAGCACCTTCATTCCATACCCCGACTAGTACTCGCTTCATTCTCGCCTCCTGAGAAGAAAAATGGAACAAAAAGGAAAAGGGTGAGCTCAACTAGCCCAGTAAAGAACATTATGACTAAGATAATATAGAACAAATTATCGTTAGTCCTCAACAGGGAAAAATTTAATAGAATACAATAGACAACAAATTTTAAATCAATATTCGCAACGGAAATAATAATTCATTAGAAGAGTTAAGTAGAGAATGAAATCTACTATCATCTATGAATTTAAAAGTCCATCATCAATATTTTATCTCTGTAACATCAATCAATAAACATCTTGAATCAAATATTCATCTTTGCACTATAGGCCAAAGATATTCATCAGTTGGTCATGTTCATCTCAACACCTGCTCATCTTTGCACTACGGGCCAAAGATATTCATCATAAAATTATTAATCTTTGTACTACAGGCCAAATATATTCAGTTATATCATCATTTAGGACTGAGGATGATGAAAAATATTTTAAAGAAAACGAATCCAGTGAAACAAAAGAATAAATATTAAGGATTCGTATTTCGGTTTATCCATGTCCAAAAACACCTCATAAATAATCATAGTAGAGTAAAATTCAAGAATGATCAAAACATGGATACAATCAAAGCTAGTATCCATAATAGATATTTTGGACGAAAAACAAAAATTTAATTTTTCGGTGAATAGTGTCGTATTCGTGAATAGTGCCGTATACGTGAATAGTAACCCCGACATAAAAAGTTTCAAATTTGATAAAAAGTTCAGACCAATATTTCAGCATAATGATATTGAAAGAAATATTATCATTTATGAAAAAAATAACATCCCTTACCTCAGAAAGACAGTACTTCTGACTGAAAAACTAGATATAGTGCTGAAGGAACTTGCACCGTATAGCAATTCTCAAAGTACCAAAATACTCACAAAAATACGATCGATATTATAGAGAGAAAGATTTCAGTTTTTGGTGTGATTTTCAATTCTAACCTAAGCACCCTATTTATAGGAAAATACTTAGAACACCAAAGCAGAAAATTTAATAAAATATAATAATTATTAAAATTTGTCTACGCAAACCTTTGAATTCAGATTTCAGCATGCTTAACAACACATGAGCCCACCAACCAACCACAAAAACGTTTTTCTTTTAAAACAAATTTAAAACTTTTAAAAAATAATTATTTCTGAACTTCAATAATTCATAATAAATAGCCCTTTCATCAGAAAAATTCAAACCTCAAGTTCTTTTCATAGGAAATTCCATTCTCTACAACTTTGCAGAAGAAAATTTTTCTAAATTCCAAACAAAAATTGACCGAAATCCATAAACGGACGATTTTACAGGCTCTAATCAAATTTCAGTCAAGAAATGGGGTCCACCAACATGAAAAACATGTTTTAAATATTTATTGCAACAAAAATACTCTTCCTCCTCATATACTCATATATCCCACATTCATTGTAAAAATATCATCATTATTATATTATAATAATATAATAAAATATTATTTTATAAGAAAAGATAAAATATCGATTTTCAACAATTGTCACTTTTAAAAAATTTTCTCCATCTATATCCACATAAAATGAATATTTTCCTCATCATATAAATCAATAATTAATTATTCACAAAAAATATTACAGAATCACAATACTAACAACCAGGCAGTTTTCAGGAAAGAGGGGGCTTTCGAACAAGGATTTCTCCTTACTGGCGCGCAATTAGGTGACCAAACCTCTCCTTAGACATAACTTTCTAGACATTGTCAATAATGTTATCTAATAATATTATTCAGATATATGAATTATTGCTTCGATAATAGAAAATACTGTGTAATGACAATTATTGAAACAACAGTAATATAAAAATATCAACGCAACAATTATTGAATCAATAAAATAAAATACTGAACAATAATTAATGTAACAATTATTGAGTAGTACCTTCTAACGTAAGAATCAATAATTGGTGCAATACCGTGTGCTACTGTGCAACAACGCGTATTATTGTGTTTTAACCACCGGGTATTCTAACAGTATTAACGGTAACAATTACGACGTTATTTATAAACAACTTATACTTGTCATTTTCTTCATCCAATCGTTTTTCGCTTTGGGGCCCACAAAATACTGCGCCGCCGTACGAATATTCCCCGAGAGGAAGAATATTCCACGACCAAACGAATATTCACCGACAATAATGAATATTTTATAATCACTTGCTTATTTAAAATATTTGCGCATTTTACCCATAACTTAGCTCATTAATCAATTCAACCCTTACTATTTCAAAATAATAAATAGAGAAAATTAAATTTCATTTATTAATAATTTGGGGTCTTACAACCTCCACTCCATATGAAATTTCGTCCTCGAAATTGACGTACGTACCTGGTGTTTCGAAAAGATGAGGATACCTCGCTTTCATTTCCGTTTCTAACTCCCAGGTCATTTCCTCAATAGCATAGTTCCTCCACAAAACTTTAACTTGTGGTATGACCTTTGTGCGTAGGACATGCTCTTTCCTATCCAAGATCTTGACAGGTACCTCTTCGTATGCTAAGTCTTCAGCTATCTCATCCGGTTCTAACTCAATGACATGGTTTGGGTCTCTCACATATTTACGAAGCACAGATATATGAAAAATATTATGAACACGAGACATACTTGGAGGTAACGCGAGTCTATAGGCCACATTTCCTACTCGGTTAAGAATCTGAAATGGACCAATAAATCGTGGATTGAGCTTTCCTCTCTTCTCAAATCTTGTAACTCCCTTCCATAGAGCCACACGCAACAATACATGATCCCCAATACTAAATTCCACGTCCTTTCGATGAAGATTCGCATAACTCTTTTGTCGATCATGTGCCATTTGTATACGTTGTCGAATCATTTGGATCTTTTTCGTAGTCATACGTACCAACTCGGGTCCCAACAATGTTGCGACACTTTCGTCCATACAATGCTTCGAATGGAGCCACACCTATACTTGCCTGATAACTGTTGTTGTAGGAGAATTATACCAATGGTAAATACTTATCCCAACTCCCTTTGAAATCTAAAACACAGAGTCTTAATAGATCTTCACGAGTTTGAATAGTCCTCTCTAATTGTCCGTCCGTTTGAGGATTGTATGCCGAACTGAATCGTAAATCCGTGCCCATAGCTTTCTACAAGCTAACCCAAAATCGTGAAGTGAATCTTGGGTCACGATCCGAAACTATGGATACTGGCATGCCATGCAATCTCACAATCTCACTTACATACATACGAGCAAGACATTCAAGGGAATAAGTCTCCCGTATTGGCAAGAAATGAGCAGACTTCGTTAATCTAACAACAATAACCCAAATAGCATTTATACCTTGAGAAACCGTAGGAAGACCCATAACGAAATCCATGGTAATATGTTCCCACTTCCATTTCGGAATCTCAAGCGGTTGCAATGGACCCTTAGGCACTTGATGCTCCACCTTTACACGTTGACAAGTTAAACACCACGAGATAAACTTTGCAATCTCTCTCTTCATATTGTTCCACCAAAATGTATGTCGAAGATCACGATACATTTTGGTACTTTCAGGATGGATTGCAAATGGTGTATTGTGTGCCTCCATCATGATCTTGTACTTCAAATCAGAATCGTTAGGAACACAAAGTCTGGAGTGGACTCGAAGTATTCCTTCTTCATCGATTCTTGCTTCTGGAATAGCACCTTCTTGCACTTTCTTCTTCATATGCATCAGCTCCGGATCTGTGGCTTGAGCAACTTTAACTTTTGCGATTAAAGGTGGTTCTATACGTATACTTGACATCATTGCATGGGTCTCCGGAGTCTTGAATTCTATCTTCATCTTTTGTAAATCACATCATATGGGCCTTTGTGTTGACAACATCGCACTCGTTCCCGCGTATGATCTTCTACTCAATGCGTCGGCTACCACGTTCGCTTTTTCAAGATGGTATTGAATGGTATGGTCGTAGTCTTTCAATAGCTCGAGCCAACGTCGTTGTCGCATGTTGAGTTCTTTTTGGGTAAAAAAATATTTGAGGCTTTTATGGTCTAAATATATCTCCAGTTTCTCCCCATATAGATAGTGCCTCCAGATCTTTAGCGCGAAAATGACTGCTGCCAACTCTAGATCATGAGTAGGATAATTCCTCTCATATTCTTTAAGTTGTCGCGAGGCATAGGCTATAACTTTCCCACGTTGCATGAGAACACATGTGACGCCCCCAAAATTAGGTATACATCACCCATCTTGGGTCGCCAGCTACATGGTACAGAATTTAAATACAACTTACTAATACAACTGTCGTGTACAATACGACAAAACATAAACTTTGAGTTTGAATACAAATATTATCTTCTAGAGAGTATCCATACTCAAAAGGAGTCCTCATTATAATTATTATCACACTATTACATAGAATAATGAGGACTACTAATGCTATCATCTGGTCCATCACTCCATTTCCCGACTCGTCCCAGCTATATTCTCATTTCCTGAAGAGAACCGTGAAAGAAAGGGTGAGCTCAACTAGCCCAGTAAGAAATATTATGACTAAGATAATGCAGAATAAATTATCATTAGTCTTCAACAATGTTAAACTGATAAAATACAATAGACATCAAATTTAACTGCAGCGGATCAAGCAATCCATTAAAAGAGTCAAGTAAAGAATAAAATCTACTATCTTTTATGATTTAAAAGGTTTTTCATGACTTTTATCGCTAGGACTCAGCTTAATAAATAATCAACATCATCGAATCACCCCTGCACTACGGCCAAGGATATTCTTTAGTATCACGACTACGAATTATCCATGCACTACGGCTAAAGATAATCATGTTTTCATCAACGGTCCTGATCATGCCATAAAACAATTCATCTCTGCACTACGGTCAAAGAGAATCCATACCATAATCATCTCTGCACTACGGGCCAATGAGGACTTTTTCCACATCATTTGTAATATTACGGTCATGATTACACCGATTAATCCCTGGTCATAATCATACCAAGTCCATCTATGCACTACAGGCCATAGATGACTTTTAACAAAATATAAACATGAGGATGATGACAATGATATAAGAATTCAATAAAACAAGTTCAAGAATTAATTTATCCAGGAACTGATAACGTCCAAATTGTCAACATGATACTGCTTTGTAGAGTAAAATTTAAGAATGCTCAGAAGAATATTTATATGAAAAGATACTGGATGAAGCGCAAATATCAAGGATATTCCACTAATTTCATGGAGTATAGAAGTAAAAGTTTTAATCAACTGAGTATAATAAAGAATGGAATAACAAAAGAAATCACCATGCATGCGATAGACCGCACAGACAGGATATTCCAACAGAATAATAATAAAGACGGAAGCAGGTCCTGTGTAAAACACACAGACAGGATGTTCCAACAGAATAATAATAAAGACGGAACCAGGTTCGGTGTAAAACACATAGACAGGATGTTCCAATAGAATAATAGAAGAATGTCACCAAGTATAGGGTAGACCGTTATACAGGTTATGCCAATAGAATAATAAATAATGAAATAACAGAAGTTCTCTTCATGAATACAAAAGAAATAATACCCCTTACGGGTACAACAAATAATATCCCTTACCGTTTTAAAGAAGAACTGAAATAAAGAAGTAGTTAAGTAGCAGAATACTTTTCTTCTTTCTCTCTATAGTTTCTCTCTATAGTTTCTCTATCTAGAGTTCAGTGAATTCGTAAGAAAATAATGAAGGAATGAGCTTCTATTTATAGGAAAATGGAATACATAGTAACTAATCCATGAACGGTCCAGATTGATTTAGTTTAATCTGACGGTCCATATTTAAAAAAAAAACTTTTAAATAAAATATAATATATTCTATTTATAGAATAACTTTAATAAAGTATTCTGTTTTATATAAAAATATATTTCTGTTTTATTACGTTAATAATACGAATAAAATAAAGCTTCATTATCGCTAAATAATTCATATTATTAATTAACAATAATTGAATCAAACTGAGTGACTTCTCACATAAGCATTAATAATCAATACCGTGTGCTACTATACAACCACACGTATTACTGTACTTTTACTATCGAGTAGTTCAACAGTATCAACGGTAAAACTTCCGCCGTTATTTTTAATAAAATATTTTTGTCGTTTTCTCAATCCGACAATAATTCCGTTGTGGGGTCCACCAATAATTGTGACGTCGTACGAATATTCTCCGATAAAAACAATATTATCCGACCAATCGAATATAATACAACAACTTGCATACTTTGCAAAATTTATAAATACTACCCACAACTATAATGTAAGACCCCAAATTATTAATAAATAAAATTTAAATTCTTCTATTTATTATTTTGAAATAGTAAGGGTTGATTTGATTAATGTGGTTAGTTATGGGTAAAATGCGCAAATATTTCAAATAAGAAAGTGGTCCTAAAATATTCATTGTTGTCGGGGAATATTTGTTTGGTCGTGAAATATTCTTGTTGTCGGGAAATACTCGTACGACGGCGCAGCCTTGTGTGGGCCCCATAACAGAAAGCGATTGGATGAAGAAAACGACAAAAACAAGTTGTTTATAAATAACGGCGTAGTTGTTACCGTTAATACTGTTAGAATACCCGGTGGTTAAAACACAGTAATACGCGTTGTTGCACAGTAGCACACGATATTGCACCAATTATTGATTCTTACGTAAGAAGGTACTACTCAATAATTGTTACAGTAATTGATTCAATAATTGCTGCGTTGATATTTTATATTACTGTTGTTTTAATAATTGTCACTACATAGTATTTTCTATTATCGGAACAATAATTCATATTATCTGAATAATATTATTAGATAACATTATTGGTAATGTCTAGAAAGTTCTGTCTAAGGAGAGGTTTGGTCATCTAATTGCGCGCCAGTAAGGAGAGATCCTTATTGGAAAGCCCCCTCTTTCCTGGGAACAGCCTGGTTGCCAGTACTGTGATTCTGTAATATTATTTGTGTATAATTAATTATTAATTTATATGATGAGAAAAATATTAATTTTATATGGATATAGATGGAGAAAATTTTTAATGTGACAATTGTTGAAAATTAATATTTTATCTTTTTCTGATAAAATAATTCATTTAAATATATTATTTTAATAATATATTGATGGTGATATTTTTACAATGAATGTGGGATATATGAGTATATGAGGAGGAAGAGTATTTTTGTGGCATTAAATAATTAACACATGTTTTGTGTGTTGGTGGACACAATTCTTGACCGAAAATTTATTATTGACTGTAAAATTGCCCGTTTGTGGATTTCGGTCAATTTCTGTTTAGAATTTGGAAAAACTTTCTTCTGCAAAGTTGTAGAGAATTGAATTTCCTATAAAAACTCTCGAGATTCGAATTTTCTGATAAAAGGGCTATTTATTATGAATTATTGAAGTTCTGAAGTTCCGAAATAATTAATTTTTAGAAGTTTTAATTATTATTTTAAAGAAAAACGTTTTTTTGCAAATTAGTGGGCTCAACATGTGATAAGAATGGGCTGAAATCAGATCTTCTAAGGTGGGTTTGACAATTTTGTAAATATAATATTATTATATTTAATTTTCTGCTTTGGTGTTCTAAGCATTTTTCTATAAATAGGGTGCTTAGGTTAGAATTGAAAATCACACCAAAAACTGAAATCTTCTCTCTCTTTCTCTCTCTATATTAGTGAGCGTATTCTTGTGAGTATTCTAATACTTTGAGTATTGCTATACGGTGCAAGTTAAAGTCATAGCCTATATCCGGTGTTTCAACTAGAAGTACTATTTTTGCTGAGGTAAGGGATGTTATTTCTTCTTAAATGATATTATTTTCTTCAATATCATTATGCCGAAGTATTGATCTGAATTTTTTATCAAATTTGGAACTTTTCATGTCGGGGTTACTATTCATGAGTTACTATTTATGAGTTACTATTCACGAGTTACTATTCACCGAAAAATAAAATTTTCTTCTTTTTGTCCAAAATATCTATTATGGATACTAGCTTTGATTGTATCCATATTTTGATCATTCTTGAATTTTACTCCATTATGATTATTTATGAGGTATTTTTGGATATGGAATAGTTGAAATACGAATCCTTAATATTTATTATTTTGTTTCATTGGATTCGTTTCTATTAAAATATTTTTCATCATCCTCAGTCCTAAATGATGATATAATTGAATATCTTTGGCCTGTAGTGCAAAGATTAATGATTTCTGATGAATATCTTTAGCCCGTAGTGCAAAGATGAACAGGTGTTGAGGTGAACATGACCAACTGATGAATATCTTTGGCCTGTAGTGCAAAGATGACTATTTGATTCAAGATATTTATTGATTGATGTTACAGGGATAAAATGTTGATGATGGGCTTTTAAATTCATAGATAATCGTAGATTTCATTCTCTACGTAACTCTTCTATGAATTATTATTTTCCGCTGCGAATATTGATTTAAAACTTGTTGTCTATTGTATTCTATCAGATTTTTCCCTGTTGAAGACTAACGATAATTTGTTGTATATTATCTTAGTCATAATATTCTTTACTGGGCTAGTTGAGCTCACCCTTTTCCTTGTTGTTCCATTTTCTTCTCAGGAGGCGAGAATGTAGCGAGTACTAGTCGGGGTGTGGAATGATGGTTCAAGACAGTTGTTTTAGTAGTCCTCACTATTTTGTAAAATAGTGTATCAATAAGTATAATGAGTTCTTAATTGAGTATGAATACTGTCTAGATGACAATATTTGTATTTAAACTCACAGTATATGTGTTGTCGTATTTTGCACGACAGTTGTAATAATAAAGTTGTAGTTATTTTCTGTACCATGTATTTGGCGACTCAGAATGGGTTGGATAGATTGTACCTATTTTGGGGGCGTCACAGTTGGTATCAGAGCTTAGGGATATGATCTCTGACGGAGATCGGAGAATAGAACTAGGAGGGGAGAGACGAGTAAATCCTTCGCTAGTATGTCCTACCTAAGCTTATTTGTTGGTCGATCATAATATAGGGATATTATGTGAAATGTTAATTTGTTAAATTAACCCTTGTTTTATGGCAGTATTTGAGAATGTCGACTGAGAATGTTAACAGTGGAGTAAATGAGACGGTGGAGATGCCTATACTCACCAACGAGGAAAACATGCAACAGGTTGGCAATGTTCTTCCTGTGAACAACACCACTGAGCAGACGATGAACGATGAGATGTTTAGAAGCTTTTTGCGATTCATGCAAAACCAGACGAAGGAGATTCCTGTTCAAAATATAGGAAGAAACAATGGCAACGCACAGCTAGTCACAGCCAAGCAGTTCAAAGAGTTGGGACCACCAGAATTCTGGGGAAAGCCAGATCCGATTAAGGCGGAGACATGGGTCAAGCAAATTACCAAGATATTTGATGTCTTGGGATGCACGGAGGAACAGAAGGTTCCATTCGCCACCTTTATGTTCCGTGGCGAGGCAGACTACTGGTGGGAATCTGTGAAGCGTACCCATCCAGCCGCACTCAGCATGTCTTGGGAGACATTTCAAAAACTATTCAATGACAAGTACTTTCCTAAAAGTATTCGTCATATGAAGGAGGTAGAGTTTATTAGACTGGAGCAGAATAACATGACGGTGTCCCAGTACGAGGCGAAATTTGCAGAGTTGTCCAGGTTTGTACCTCATTTGGTGGAGAATGAGGAACATATGACGCGGATGTTTCTGAGAGGTTTGAAACCCGGCATACGTCAATATCTCATTTCTCATAAATTTTTTCTCTATTCAGATGTTGTCAATAAGGCTCAATTATTAGAGCGAGATAACGAGTACGGTCAATCGAGGGACCACAACCAGGATCATACCGGTGACAGCAGTCATCAGAACAATGATAACCAGCGGAGAAAGAAGAATACGGACAAGAGCGGCAACCACTCTGGTGGTAATCATGGCCATGAGAATAGAAGAAGCGAGTCGGGAGGAGATTTTAAAAAGAGAAGATTCAACAATGATAATACGAAGACGTCAGCACCAGCAGCAACTGGTTCCAAGGGAGGAGAACGACCACCGGTCATATGCTAAAATGTGGAAAAGAGGGACATATCAGCCCAAACTGTCCACAACAGTTCAAGGTATGCTATAATTGTGGAAAGGAAGGACATATCGCTCGAGATTGTACGGTAGCGAAACCAAGTTCAGCGGGGACGGTGACTCAAAAGGCTGCCCCAGAAAAGTCAAAGTCAACGGTTCTTGGAAGAGCGTTTGTCGTGACTGGTCAGAATGCGAGGAACCCAAACGAAGTTAGTACGGGTT
Organism: Panax notoginseng; assembly: GCA_016801055.1. NCBI lineage: Eukaryota > Viridiplantae > Streptophyta > Magnoliopsida > Apiales > Araliaceae > Panax > Panax notoginseng. The sequence continues at coordinate 90,985,661 of CM029014.1, forward strand.
AGTTAATTATAAATTTTTACGAAGTCTATACCTTACTAGATACCGGTGCTACCCATTCATTTATTTCTCCTGCTTGTGCTCAACGTTTAAACTTGACTCCAGAGAAATTAGACTTTGACTTATCTGTTGAAACTCCGTTAGGAGAAACTTTTGTTACATCCACTGTTTATAAATCTTGTTCGATCCAAGTTGGCACTATCACATTATATATTGACCTTATCTCTTTAAAGATACTTGCTTTTGATGTGATTTTAGGAATTGATTGGTTAACTACTCATCATGCCAAAATTGATTGCTTTCGTAAGGTTGTTAGTTTTCATATTCCTAAGCAACCTGTTATTCAAATTCAAGCAACCAAACCATTGAAGTCAAACTCTTTCATATCAAGCCGTAAAGTCATTCGTTTATTGAAAAACGGATGTCAAGCTTTCTTAGCTATGTTATGGACTTGAACAAAAATACGTCAGATTTGAATGATATTTCTATTGTTTGTAAAATTTTTGACGTATTTCCTGAAGAATTTCTTGGCTTACTCCCAGAGCGTGATATTGAATTTTGTATCGACTTTGAACCTGGTACAAAACCCATTTCTAAAATCTCATATCGAATGGCTCCTATTGAACTTCAGGAGTTAAAAACCCAACTATAGAAGTTGATAACCGAGCCTTTATCTGGTGACTTCCTTTGTGGAATGCACCGAAGCCAGACTCTCCGTAGGGGACGCCATATTCGTGCGGTAGTAAACTGATAGGTGTCATTGTGACGTGCTATCCAAGATTAGGATATGAGTCACAGTTGAGAGCAACCTAAGTCAATAATCGAAATACATAGCTTTCTAGGCTTAGCTGGTTATTATCAGAGATTTGTAAAAGGATTTTCTCGAATCGCTACTCTATTAAGTCAGTTGACTCGAAAAGATACAAACTTCGAATGGACCGAGGAATGCGAGAAGAGCTTCCAAGAATTCAACATGCGACACCGACGTTGGCTCGAGCTGTTGAAAGATTTCGATCATGCCATCCAATACCATCCTGAAAAAGCGAACGCGGTAGCTGACGCATTGAGTAGAAGATCATATGCAGGAACGAGTGCGATGATGTCAAGTATACGCGTAGAATCAACTTTAATCGATAAAGTTAAAGTTGCTTAAGCCACATACCGGGAGCTGATGCGTATGAAGAAGAAAGTACAAGAAGGTTCTATTCTGGAAGTAAGAATCGATGAAGAAGGAATACTTCGAGTCCACTCCAGACTTTGTGTTTCTAACGATTCTGATTTGAAGTACAAGATCATGATGGAGGCACACAATACACCATTTGCAATCCATCCTGGAAGTACTAAAATGTATCGTGATCTTCGACATACATTTTGGTGGAACAATATGAAGAGAGAGATTGCAAAGTTTATCTCGAGGTGTTTAACTTGTCAACGTGTAAAGGCGGAGCATCAAGTGCCAAAGGGTCCATTGCAATCACTTGAGATTCCGAAATGGAAGTGGGAACACATTACCATGGATTTCGTTACGGGTCTTCCTACGGTTTCTCAAGGCATAAATGCTATTTGGGTGATTGTTGATAGATTAACCAAGTCTGCTCATTTCTTTCCGATACGGGAGCTTATTCCCTTGAACGTCATGCTAGTATGTACGTGAATGAGATTGTGAGGTTGCATGGCATGCCAGTATCCATAGTTTCGGATCGTGACCCAAGATTCACTTCAAGATTTTGGGTTAGCTTGCAAAAAGCTATAGGCACGAATTTACGATTTAGTTCGGCATACCATCCTCAAACGGACGGACAATCAGAGAGGACTATTCAAACTCTTGAAGATCTATTAAGACTTTGTGTCCTAAATTTCAAAGGGAGTTGGGATAAGTACCTACCATTGGTGGAATTCTCCTACAATAACAGTTATCAGGCAAGTATAGGTGTGGCTCCATTTGAAGTATTGTATGGACGAAAGTGTCGCTCTCCAGTATGTTGGGATGAGGTGGGAGAAGCAACGTTGTTGGGACCAGAGTTGGTACGAATGACTACAGAGAAGATCCAAACGATTCGACAACGTATACAACCGGCACAGGATCGACAAAAGAGTTATGCGGATCTTCATCGAAAGGACGTGGAATTTGATATTGGGGATCATGTATTATTGCGAGTTACTCCATGGAAGGGAGTTATAAGATTCGGGAAGAGAGGAAAGCTCAATCCACGATTTATTAGTCCATTTCAGATTCTAGACCTGTGGCCCATAGACTCGCGTTAGCTCCAAGCATGTCTCGTGTTCATAACGTTTTTCACATATCTATGCTTCATAAATATGTGAAAGACCTAAACCACGTTATTGAGTTAGAACCAGACGAGATAACCGAAGACTTAACGTACGAGGAGGTACCTGATCTTGGATAGGAAGGAGCATGTCCTACGCACGAAGGTCATACCACAAGTTAAAGTTTTGTGGAGAAACCATGCTATTGAGGAAATGACCTGGGAGTTGGAAACGGAAATGAAAGCGAGGTATCCTCATCTTTTTGAAACACCAGGTACGTATGTCAATTTCGAGGACGAAATTTCATAAGGAGGAGAGGTTGTAAGACCCCAAATTATTAATAAATGAAATTTAAATTCCTCTATTTATTATTTTGAAATAGTAAGGGTTGATTTGATTAATGTGGTTAGTTATGGGTAAAATGCGCAAATATTTCAAATAAGCAAGTGGTCCTAAAATATTCATTGTTGTCGGGAAATATTTGTTTGGTCGTGGAATATTCTTGTTGTCGGGGAATATTCGTACGACGGCGCAGCCTTGTGTGGGCCCTATAGCAGAAAGCGATTGGATGAAGAAAATGACAAAAATAAGTTATTTATAAATAACGGCGTAGTTGTTACCGTTAATACTGTTGGAATACCCGGTGGTTAAAACACAGTAATACGCGTTGTTGCACAGTAGCACACGATATTGCACCAATTATTGATTCTTACGTAAGAAGGCACTACTCAATAATTGTTACAGTAATTACTGTTCAATATTGTATTTTATTGATTCAATAATTGCTGCGTTGATATTTTATATTACTGTTGTTTTAATAATTGTCACTACACATTATTTTCTATTATCGGAACAATAATTCATATTATCTGAATAATATTATTAGATAACATTATTGGCAATGTCTAGAAAGTTCTGTCTAAGGAGAGGTTTGGTCATCTAATTGCGCGCCAGTAAGGAGAGATCCTTATTGGAAAGCCCCCTCTTTCCTGGGAACAGCCTGGTTGCCAGTACTTTGATTCTGTAATATTATTTATGTATAATTAATTATTGATTTATATGATGAGAAAAATATTAATTTTATATGGATATAGATGGAAAAAAATTTTAATGTGACAATTGTTGAAAATTAATATTTTGTCTTTTTCTGATAAAATAATTCATTTAAATATATTATTTTAATAATATATTGATGGTGATATTTTTACAATGAATGTGGGATATATGAGTATATGAGGAGGAAGAGTATTTTTGTGGCATTAAATAATTAACACATGTTTTGTGTGTTGGTGGACACAATTCTTGACCGAAAATTTATTATTGACTGTAAAATTGCCCGTTTGTGGATTTCGGTCAATTTCTGTTTGGAATTTGGAAAAACTTTCTTCTGCAAAGTTGTAGAGAATTGAATTTCCTATAAAAATTCGCGAGATTCGAATTTTCTGATAAAAGGGCTATTTATTATGAATTATTGAAGTTCTGAAGTTCCGAAATAATTAATTTTTGGAAGTTTTAATTATTATTTTAAAGAAAAACATTTTTTTGCAAATTAGTGGGCTCAACATGTGATAAGAATGGGCTGAATTCAGATCTTCTAAGGTGGGTTTGACAATTTTGTAAATATAATATTATTATATTCAATTTTCTGCTTTGGTGTTCTAAGCATTTTCCTATAAATAGGGTGCTTAGGTTAGAATTGAAAATCACACCAGAAACTGAAATCTTCTCTCTTTCTCTCTCTATATTAGTGAGCGTATTCTTGTGAGTATTCTAATACTTTGAGTATTGCTATACGGTGCAAGTTCAAGTCATAGCCTATATCCGGTGTTTCAACTAGAAGTACTGTTTTTACTGAGGTAAGGGATGTTATTTCTTCTTAAATGATATTATTTTCTTCAATATCATTATGCCGAAGTATTGATCTGAATTTTTTATCAAATTTAGAACTTTTCATGTCGGAGTTACTATTCATGAGTTACTATTCACGAGTTACTATTCACGAGTTACTATTCACCGAAAAATAAAATTTTCTTCTTTTTGTCCAAAATATCTATTATGAATACTAGCTTTGATTGTATCCATGTTTTGATCATTCTTGAATTATACACCATTATGATTATTTATGAGGTATTTTTGGCTCTGATACCACTGTTGGGTTTTGTGAAAATCAAAGTAGCAATCAAATTGCAAAAATAGCGGAAGCGTAATAAAATCAAATTTTAAAATTTTTCACAAACCAATTACCCGGATCATCCTTTATGCATATTATTAATTAAACGAAGAATAAGAAATTATGAAATCATACCCTTGTAGAAACAAGCTTCCTCAGGTACGAGTTCACCTCCTACTTCTCCGCGATCTCCTTGAATCTCCGGGTAGATTCTTTCCTTTGATCAATGTAAGCCACCCAAGTGTATGGCCTCTAGAGGTGATCCACCAAGGAAAAAGAATTTTCAAGAAGAAAGGTGTATTGGCTCAAACCCTAGATCTGTAGAAAAAGAGCGTACTCTCCAACTATTGGAATTTCGTATATCCTGATATCTGATATAAGACTCCTTTTATATAGATATCAGGTAACCCTATTTTAATTAAAATAAGGTATTATTTATTTAATTAAACTCTTTTAATTAAATGGGCTCCCTAATCTTATTAGGGGTAATTAATTAAACTCCTTTAACTAATTTTCCTTCCTAATTCTATTAGGAATAAATGAGAGTACTTATATTAAATTAATTCCTAAACCCTTTTAGAAATTAAAATAATAATAATAATAATAATAATAATAATAATAAGACTCCTCTTATTAATTTATATTTAATATTTCTAAAATATTAAATAATAAATATTAAGCTATTTAATTTATTCTATCACCATAGATTAAATTAAATATACTTAACATATTATTATTACGATTATGCCATTAACTTCTTAAATAATTATTCTTCCTTTTATGGTGTGACCCTTTAGGTTCTCCATATTAAACCGGTTGTGAATAAATCAATTAGAACAATTCTAATTTTATTTAAATAAATAAATTAAACGATTAATTTATTTAAATAAATAATATTTATTCTACAATAGGGATAAGCCTCCCTAGCGATCAACGACTTTCCAGATAATATAGATTTCAACATTAATCATAAAAGAACCTTTGAGTTAATAGTTACCGTACAATTCAATCCTTCCACCATACAATGTCCCAATTAAATATAAGACATGGAATTACTGTCAAGTCTTATTTTTATTTAATTATATGTATTTCGATTCTTAAATGCACAACTCCTAATGAATGCAAATTAGAAACTACTTTCTAATTTCATTCCACCTTGGCCAAGGATTCCTGGGTTGTCATTTATCGAATCACATAGGACATTTCTCTTCTTTTACTAGAAGTGGTAGATTATTTATTGATTATTCACTACCTTCATATATAACTTATTACACCCAAGCATACCCTTTGATATACTCTAAGAGTCTTAAGGAATAAGTCAAAGTGTAATTCATTATATATAAGATACTATGATGATCTCAAGTCTAAGGATCATTTGTACTACTATCACTACAGGAATTCCTATTGACAGGCAAGTAAAACTCCATTAGGTATTCCTTAGCGAGTCACGTTCAGTGAACTTATTCTCTAATAAGCACCTACATACTTGCTTTAGTGTCTCCACACAAATGATCATGAGATCAATCATCCTCATCCAATGAGCAAGCAACGTACATACCAATCTATCCGGATTCACTAATCCCCTTTTTAGTAATCCATTGATTGGGAACATTTTAGTTTTAAGCTATCTAAGAATTTAGATCTCATTAGCATGATCTCATCATGATTCTAAAAGCATTGCTTAAAACTATGAGTTTATCACATATTATTAAAACAACACCATGTAGATAATAAATGCCTTTAATAAATAATTCTTTTATTAATAAATAAATAAGATTGATTACAAAGTATATGCTTTATCATCATACATGATTGGCTTGTATGCATACTACTTTCAATCTCCCACTTGCACTAAAGCCAATCGCCGTGGTATCTCATACCCATCTTCTCTAAGTGACGATCAAACTGCTGTTGTGTTAACGCTTTAGTAAATGGATCTGCAATATTGTCTTGAGAGTCCACACGCTCCAGGGTGACGTCTCCTCTTTCAATGATCTCTCTGATCAAATGAAACCGCCGCAACACGTGTTTGGATTTCTGATGAGACCTGGGTTCCTTAGCCTGCGCAACAGCTCCAGTGTTGTCACAGAATAAAGGTACTGGTCCTATAATGCTAGGAACCACACCAAGTTCGGCAACGAACTTCTTCATCCAAACAGCTTCCTTTGCAGCTTCACTTGCAGCTATGTACTCTGCCTCTGTCACTGAATCAGCAACTGTTTGCTGTTTGGAACTTTTCCAACTCACTGCACCACCATTCAAGGTAAACACATACCCCGAAACGGATTTACTGTCATCTTGGTCTGTTTGAAAACTTGAGTCTGTGAAGCCCTCTAGTTTCAATTCAGACCCACCGTAGACAAGAAATACATCCTTAGTTCTTCTTAAGTACTTTAGGATATTTTTCACTGCCTTCCAGTGCTCTTCTCCTGGATTCGACTGATATCTGCTTGTTACACTAAGTGCATGAGCGACATCTGGTCTAGTACATATCATACCGTACATGATAGATCCTATTGCTGAAGCATAAGGAATCTTACTCATACGGTCTCTCTCCTCAGGTGTCTTTGGGGCCTGTTTCTTGGAGAGATGTATTCCATGGCTCATCGGCATGAGACCTCTTTTGGAATCTTCCATGCTAAACCTTTTTAGCATCGAGTCAATGTACGTTCCTTGGGACAAGCTAAGCATCCTTTTAGATCTATCTCTATAGATCTTTATCCCCAAAATATAGGATGCCTCTCCCAAGTCCTTCATGGAGAAGTGCTTAGATAACCAGATTTTAATTGATTGTAGCATAGGAATATCATTCCCTATCAGTAATATATCATCAACATATAATACGAGGAATGAAACAGCACTCCCACTAACCTTCTTGTACACACATGGTTCATCCTCATTTTTGATAAAATCAAACTCTTTGATTGTCTCATCAAAACGGATATTCCACCTACGAGAAGCTTGCTTCAATCCATAAATGGATCGTTGTAGCTTACAGACTTGATTTGTTCCAACCTTTGAAACAAATCCCTCTGGCTGTGTCATATACACATCCTCCTCAAGTTTCCCATTGAGGAAGGCCGTTTTCACGTCCATCTGCCAGATTTCGTAGTCATGGTAAGCTGCAATCGCAAGCAAAATCCGAATAGACTTGAGCATTGCTACTGGTGAGAAGGTTTCGTCATAGTCAACTCCTTGTCTTTGTTTGAAACCTTTTGCAACTAGTCGGGCCTTATAGGTCTCTACCTTGCCATCTGCTCCAGTCTTTCTTTTAAAGACCCATTTACACCCAATAGGCTTAATGCCTTCAGGTGGTGAAACCAAAGACCATACTTGGTTCTCATACATGGAGTCCATCTCAGATTTCATGGCTTCTTGCCACTTCTCTGAGTCTTTACTACTCATAGCCTGTTCGTAATTCAATGGATCATCATCATCTATGATGCTTACCTCATCGTCATCCTCTATGACAAGTCCATACCTTTCAGGTATCTTTGGTACTCTTCCAGATTTACGAATAGGGTGTGGTACAGAAGGAATCTCTACTTGGTTAGGTACCTCACTATGATCTGTAGTATTTTGTGGTTCTTGAACCTCTTCAAGATATATCTTACTCCCACTGACCCCTTCAAGGATAAACTCCTTTTCCAAGAAGGCAGCATGTTTCGCAACAAACACCTTTTGATCAGTTGGATGATAGAAATAATACCCCGATGTTTCTTTAGGGTATCCCACAAATCTACATTTGTCAGATCTAGTTTGTAGCTTATCGTTTTCAAATTTTTTAACATAAGCTGGACAACCCCAAGTCTTAACATGCTTAAGATTTGGTTTCCTCCATATCCATAACTCATATGGGGTCTTGGGGACGGATTTTGTAGGTACCTTGTTAAGTAGGTATGCAGCCGATTCTAGGGCATATCCCCAGAAGGAAACTGGAAGGTCGGTAAAGCTCATCATGGATCGAACCATGTCCAACAATGTTCGATTTTTCCTTTCAGATACACCATTCATCTGTGGCGTCCCTGGTGGAGTCCATTGTGAGATTATACCATTTTCTTTGAGACAATTGAGAAACTCACCACTTAAGTATTCTCCTCCTCGATCAGATCGAAGAATCTTAATACTCTTACCAGTTTGCTTCTCTACTTCACTTCTGAACTCTTTGAACTTTTCAAATGATTCAGATTTGTATTTCATTAAATACACATATCCAAATCTTGAGTAATCGTCAGTGAATGTAATAAAATAAGAATACCCTCCTCGTGCATTCGTTGTCATAGGTCCACATACATCTGTGTGTACCAACGCTAACAACTCTGTAACTCTTTCTCCTTTTCCACTAAAAGGAGATTTAGTCATTTTGTCCATGAGACAAGATTCACAAGTTGGATATGATTCATAATCCGATAGCTCTAGGAGCCCATCTTTATGCAACTTGGATAATCTTGTTTCATTAATATGACCAAGTCTACAGTGCCACATGAAGGTATAATTAACATCATCTCTTTTTCTTTTCTTAGTTTGTTCAATTTGAAGTATATTTTCATGCAAGTCAAGTATGTAAAGTCCATTTCGCAAATTACCAACACCATATAAAACATTATCATTATAAATAGAACAACTGTTGTTCTTTATTATAATATTAAAACCATCCATATCCAATACAGAGATAGAAATAATGTTTCTAATGATATTTGGAACAAAATAACAATTATTTAAATTAATGAACTTGCCCGTAGGCAGTGCTAAATAATAAGTCCCTACAGCTAATGCAGCAACCTTTGCTCCATTTCCCACTCGTAGGACGACCTCATCCTTGCTCAGCTTTCTACTTCTGACCAGTCCCTGCATATTATTACATATATGAGAACCACAGCCGGTATCCAATACCCAAGTAGAAGATTGACTTTCAGAAAAATTAATTTCAATCATAAACAAACCTTGATTAGGATTCGAAGCTTCTCCAAGCTTCTTCTGCTTTTGTTCCGCAAGATAATCCTTGCAGTTCCTCTTCCAGTGACCCGGCTTATTGCAATGGAAGCAAATTCCTTTGCTAGCTGGATCAGGTTTCTTTTGATCCTTCACTTTCACCTTTCCCTTAGCCTTCTTGGATTTCTTCTTTTGAGAAGATACCTTGGGCCTCTTCCTTTTCTTGGAAGAATCATCCACCAGTAAGACATGGTTCTTCTTGGATGGGAAGTGACCTTCAGCAGTTTTCAACATGTTAAGTAACTCAGGCAAGCTGACGTCCAACTTATTCATGTGAAAATTCACAACAAATTGTGAGAAGGTGTCAGGGAGTGACTGCAAGATCAAATCTTGACTCAACTCCCCATCCATGACGAACCCAAGCTGTCCAAGACGTTCAATCAAATTGATCATCTTTAAGACATGAGTCTCAACGGTAGTGCCCTCGGTCATCCGAGATCGGAAGAGCTCCTTAGATATTTCATATCTAGCAGTCCTACTTTGCTCACCATACAGCTCTTGCAGGTGCAGCAGTATAGTAGGAGCATCCATGTTTTCATGCTGACGCTGAAGCTCGTTACTCATGGATGCGAGCATGATGCATTGAGCCACAGATGCATCATCTTGCCACTGTTTAAAAGTAGCAATCTCTTCCTCAGAGGCTGTCTCTGCAACTTTTGCAGGTACGGGCGAATTTAGGACATAAGAAATCTTTTCAGCAGTGAGAATAATTCTCAGATTCCTTAACCTGTCCGTGTAGTTCGGTCCGGTCAATTTGTTAGCATCAAGTATGCTACGCAGTGAAATTAGTGAATGTGACATTTTCAAAATTCTGCATGTAAAAAGACAATATTTTAGCAAATATTCATTTAATTAATTACCAAAATAAATTAGGTCTTATTTTATATTGGTATCTCCCACTATTTTCTTCAAACTATATTACCCTCGTTTATATAGTTCGGCAAAATCTATTTAAAGTTTTTGCTAGTGAGAATAAGGATCCCATTTCAAATATATATAGCCTTGTGGTGACACAACAAACTATATATAAATAAATAGGTAGACAACTCCTTGTCAATTACATCATCATGTAACTCCTTATGTTTTGCCTCTTAGATTATTTTGATCAAGTGGTGGCACATCCGAATCAAAATTATCTAAGTTAAGTCCAACCTAGCACTTCCATATATTCAAAAAAGAAAAATAGTGTCCTTGTGGTGACACAACAAAACAATATTGTTCAATTTCTTTATAAGCATCAAATGTGATAAATTAACATCTTAAATACTTAATACTTGCCTTGTGGTGACACAACAAACTCATATTAAATATTTAATACTCTATTAATTTTATCATGCTAGAAGGCGACGTTCGATATTCTAAATATCTTTGAACGCTTAAGACTTAATATATAAAAACTTTGAGGGATTTGTTATTATTTGTCTCATCTTGTTTAGCGCGCATGCAAATATATATATAAAATACGCTTCATATTATTAAACATGCGAAGCATGTTTGCATAATATATAATACATATATATAATACTAGCATGCACATATAGAATACTATATTCTACCCGGATTGATTATGGACTTTTATTCTAGTTTGGTTCACTAGAGCCACCAAGTGAACCAAAAAGGTCAAACCCTAGGGTGCAAGAATAAACATTTAAATATAACTATTACATTTAAACCCGAGCTCCATTACAAACGGGTCTTCACGCCCTCCTTTCTCCTTGATCTCCAATTCTTCAAAATTTAATTCTAACTATTCCTATTACAGAACTTATTTAAAATAAATAGAAACCTTGATCAGCAGTCAAGGGGAAGTACATAGGAGGGAGATAGAATTTACATTAAAAAAAAATTAGAGAAGACGAGGTACGCAGACCCCATTTAATAAAACCCATACATTCATGCATCCAACTAAAATAAAATCCAATCACATTGGTCAATAGTCCATAATCAATCCCATTTATTATCATACATATCACCATATGCATCAATAAATTATATTTTTCTCACGGATAATAAACATTCAATATATATTGATATCATTTAATGGGCAAATTTAGTTAGTATAAAATCTAATTTTGAATCAAAATAAACTCCTTTATTTTAATCCAAATTTAAATCAAAATAAACCTCATTTATTTTAATTTATCCAATTTTGAATAAAATAAACTATTTTATTTTAATCAAAATCTTTAATCAAAATAAACTCCTTTATTTTAATTAATTATGGAATCCAATTCCAAAAAAAAATTTATTTAGCATGAAATTCTAATTTTAAAATTAAAATAAACTCTTTTATTTTAATATTAAAATAAACCTTTTATTTTAAAATTAAAATAAACCTTTTATTTTAAAATTAAAATAATTAAGATTTTAAAATTATATATTATATTATATATATATATATATATATATATATATATATATATATATATCCGTTCCTTTCGTTTCCATTAATCCAGTATGCTAGTTAACATAATCCTTTTAACTTTCATATATCAATATATATATATGAAACCAAAAATATCCTGTTAACTTTCATTAATCCATGTTGCAGGGAAAAACTTTACATAAACAAAAGTAATCACCTTTTTTAATCCTGCAGCATATGATTCACTAGGACGCAGATTCGGGGGGAAAAAAAACTGCCACCCTTTTTTTTTTTTTTTTTTTTTAAACACACGTGAATGACATTCATAACCTTTTATGAATCAGAATCATAAGTGGCAATACCGAAAGAAAAAAAGAAGAAAAAAAAACGAACGCAATTTTTTTATTTTTTATTTTTTATTTTATACAATAAAATTATGCCCAATTAAATTGTTCTAAACACATATCAGTATACATATCGAATCAAACAATTAATAATTCGCATAAAGGTTTGGCTCTGATACCACTGTTGGGTTTTGTGAAAATCAAAGTAGCAATCAAATTGCAAAAATAGCGGAAGCGTAATAAAATCAAATTTTAAAATTTTTCACAAACTAATTACCCGGATCATCCTTTATGCATATTATTAATTAAACGAAGAATAAGAAATTATGAAATCATACCCTTGTAGAAACAAGCTTCCTCAGGTACGAGTTCACCTCCTACTTCTCCGCGATCTCCTTGAATCTCCGGGTAGATTCTTTCCTTTGATCAATGTAAGCCACCCAAGTGTATGGCCTCTAGAGGTGATCCACCAAGGAAAAAGAATTTTCAAGAAGAAAGGTGTATTGGCTCAAACCCTAGATCTGTAGAAAAAGAGCGTACTCTCCAACTATTGGAATTTCGTATATCCTGATATCTGATATAAGACTCCTTTTATATAGATATCAGGTAACCCTATTTTAATTAAAATAAGGTATTATTTATTTAATTAAACTCTTTTAATTAAATGGGCTCCCTAATCTTATTAGGGATAATTAATTAAACTCCTTTAACTAATTTTCCTTCCTAATTCTATTAGGAATAAATGAGAGTACTTATATTAAATTAATTCCTAAACCCTTTTAGAAATTAAAATAATAATAATAATAATAATAATAATAATAATAAGACTCCTCTTATTAATTTATATTTAATATTTCTAAAATATTAAATAATAAATATTAAGCTATTTAATTTATTCTATCACCATAGATTAAATTAAATATACTTAACATATTATTATTACGATTATGCCATTAACTTCTTAAATAATTATTCTTCCTTTTATGGTGTGACCCTTTAGGTTCTCCATATTAAACCGGTTGTGAATAAATCAATTAGAACAATTCTAATTTTATTTAAATAAATAAATTAAACGATTAATTTATTTAAATAAATAATATTTATTCTACAATAGGGATAAGCCTCCCTAGCGATCAACGACTTTCCAGATAATATAGATTTCAACATTAATCATAAAAGAACCTTTGAGTTAATAGTTACCGTACAATTCAATCCTTCCACCATACAATGTCCCAATTAAATATAAGACATGGAATTACTGTCAAGTCTTATTTTTATTTAATTATATGTATTTCGATTCTTAAATGCACAACTCCTAATGAATGCAAATTAGAAACTACTTTCTAATTTCATTCCACCTTGGCCAAGGATTCCTGGGTTGTCATTTATCGAATCACATAGGACATTTCTCTTCTTTTACTAGAAGTGGTAGATTCTTTATTGATTATTCACTACCTTCATATATAACTTATTACACCCAAGCATACCCTTTGATATACTCTAAGAGTCTTAAGGAATAAGTCAAAGTGTAATTCATTATATATAAGATACTATGATGATCTCAAGTCTAAGGATCATTTGTACTACTATCACTACAGGAATTCCTATTGACAGGCAAGTAAAACTCCATTAGGTATTCCTTAGCGAGTCACGTTCAGTGAACTTATTCTCTAATAAGCACCTACATACTTGCTTTAGTGTCTCCACACAAATGATCATGAGATCAATCATCCTCATCCAATGAGCAAGCAACGTACATACCAATCTATCCGGATTCACTAATCCCCTTTTTAGTAATCCATTGATTGGGAACATTTTAGTTTTAAGCTATCTAAGAATTTAGATCTCATTAGCATGATCTCATCATGATTCTAAAAGCATTGCTTAAAACTATGAGTTTATCACATATTATTAAAACAACACCATGTAGATAATAAATGCCTTTAATAAATAATTCTTTTATTAATAAATAAATAAGATTGATTACAAAGTATATGCTTTATCATCATACATGATTGGCTTGTATGCATACTACTTTCAATTGATACCTATCAACTTGTCATCATCGTTGACGACGTCGCCTACAGAAAGTCTGGCTTCGGTGCATCCCCCATCAACAGGAAGTCACCAGATAGAGGCTCGGGGCTCTTTATTTATGGCTTGATATGACAATGATTGACTTTAGTGGTTTGGTTGCTTGAATTCGCATAACAGGTTAGTTAGGAATATGAAAGTTAACAACCTTACGAAAAGCATGATGAGTAGTTAACCAATCATTTCCAAAAATCACATCAAAGGCAAGTATTTTCAAAGAAATAAGATCGACAGGTAACGTGAAAGTGTTGATTTGAACAAGATTTATAAATAGTGGAGGTAACGAAGGTTTCTACTAACAAAGTTTTAACCAATAAGTCAAAGTCTAACTTCTCCGGAGTTAAATTTAAATGGTGAGCGCAAGCAATAGAGATTAAAGAATAGGTAGAATCGGTATCGAATAAGGCATAGACTTCACAAGAATTTATAATTAATTAACCCGTGATAACTTCGTTCGATTCCTCGTCACGAAAAACGTTCTCCCTTAAACTACCGAATTTGACTTGTTCGGGACAGTCTTTGGTGTCGTCATTACCACTGGAATTGACTTTCGCTATAGTGCATATTCCACCCTCAACTGGTTCGTCGTACTCCTGCTCCATGATCTGAATCATTAGCCTTCGATCCATATCGAATTGGGGTTGACCGCAATGTATAGGGTAATTTAAAACTCGATGCTGGGTTTTCCCAATTATTGTCGAAAAAGAGAAATACATATCATCTATTTTAGCTTTCTTGGATCAGACTTCTCTTTCCACAATATCAATGCGTCGTGTGGCTTTTACCCATGCATCTTTCATTCTCACTCGTTCAGTTGTTTCTTCTTTCAGCTGCTCCTTGACATTTGAATTCTCAGATTTCAGCTTTAATATCGTATACTCTGCCAAAGAGCACTCCTGTTCAGCTATTGCACATCGGGTAATATAATTTTGAATTGTTACATTCCTTTGCTCCACGACCGCCTTCCGTTCTTCAGCCTGCTCTTCTAACTCATGAATACGATTTTGCAATTCTACATTTTGATCAATAAGTTCTTCTAATAAATCTTCCTCTGGTTTCTCTTCTTCCTCACTCTCAGTTGCTACCTTTGCGACTAGCTTGAGTGCAACTTTTAATTCCTCAATCACCACATGGATATCTCTAATCACATTATCTTGGTTGGAGATTAGAGGTGTCTCCACGGTCTCATGTGCTCCATTGCTAGTCTCAACATTATCGGATGTCATTTTCAAATACTGCCACAAATAAGGGTTAATTAACCTATCACATATTATCCCTATACTCTGACCGACCAATTAAATACCAAATAAACTTAGGTAGGTCATACTAGCGAATGAATTACCCGTCTCTTCCCTCCTAGTTTTATTCTCACATCTTAGCCAGGGATCATATCCCTAAGCTCTGATACCTACTGTGACACCCCCAAAATTAGGTATACATCACCCATCTTGGGTCGCCAGATACATGGTACAGAATTCAAATACAACTTACTAATACAACTGTCATGTACAATACGACAAAACATAAACTGTGAGTTTGAATACAAATATTGTCTTCTAGAGAGTATCCATACTCAAAAGGAGTCCTCATTACAATTATTATCACACTATTATATAGAATAGTGAGGATTACTAATGCTATCATCTGGTCTATCACTCCGTTTCCCGACTCGTCCCAGCTATATTCTCATTTCCTAAAGAGAACCGTGAAAGAGAGGGTGAGCTCAACTAGCCCAATAAGAAATATTATGACTAAGATAATGCAGAATAAATTATCATTAGTCTTCAACAATGTTAAACTGATAAAATATAATAGACATCAAGTTTAACTGTAGCGGATCAAGCAATCCACTAAAAGAGTCAAGTAGAGAATAAAATCTACTATCTTTTATAATTTAAAAGGTTTTTCATGACTTTTATCGCTGGGACTCAGCTTAATAAATAATCCACATCATCGAATCACCCCTGCATTACGGCCAAGGATATTCTTTAGTATCACGACCACGAATTATCCATGCACTACGGCTAAAGATAATCATGTTTTCATCAACGGTCCTGATCATGCCATAAAATAATTCTTCTCTGTACTACGGCCAAAGAGAATCCATAGCCATAATCATACCAAAAACTGTCCATCAATGCACTACGAGCCAATGAGGATTTTTTTCATATTATTTGTAATATTACGGTCATGATTACACCGATTAATCCCTGGTCATAATCATACCAAGTCCATCTATGCACTACAGGCCATAGATGACTTTCAACAAAATATAAACATGAGGATGATGACAATGATATAAGAATTCAATAAAACAAGTTCAAGAATTAATTTATCCAGGAACTGATAACGTCCAAATTGTCAACATGATACTGCTTTGTAGAGTAAAATTCAAGAATGCTCAGAAGAATATTTACATGAAAAGATACTGGATGAAGCGCAAATATCAAGGATATTCCACTAATTTCATGGAGTATAAAAGTCAAAGTTTTAACCAACTAAGTATAATAAAGAATGGAATAACAAAAGAAATCACCAGGCATGCGATAGACCGCACAGAGAGGTTATTCCAACAGAATAATAAATAATGGAACCAGGTCCGACGTAAAACGCACAGACAGGATATTCTAACAGAATAATAATAAAGACGGAAGCAGGTCCGGTGTAAAACACACAGACAAGATGTTCCAACAGAATAATAATAAAGACGGAACTAGGTCCGGTGTAAAACACACAGACAGGATGTTCCAACAGAATAATAGAAGAATGTCACCAAGTATAGGGTAGACCGTGTATACAGGTTATTCCAACAGAATAATAAATAATGGAATAACAGAAGTTCTCTTCATGAATACAAAAGAAATAATACCCCTTACGGGTACAACAAATAATATCCCTTACCGTTTTAAAGAAGAACTGAAATAAAGAACTAGTTAAGTAGCAGAATACTTTTCTTCTTTCTCTCTATAGTTTCTCTCTCTAGAGTTCAGTGAATTCGTAAGAAAATAATGAAGGAATGAGCTTCTATTTATAAGAAAATGGAATGCATAGTAACTAATCCATGAACGGTCCAGATTGATTTACTTTAATCTGACGGTCCATATTTAAAGAAAAATCTTTTAAATAAAATATAATATATTCTATTTATAGAATAACTTTAATAAAGTATTATGTTTTATATAAAAAGATGTTTCTATTTTATTACGTTAATAATATGAATAAAACAAAACTTCATTATCTCTAAATAATTCATATTATTAATTGACAATAATTGAATCAAACTGAGTGACTTCTCACATAAGCATTAATAATCAATACCGTGTGCTACTATGCAACCACACGTATTACTGTACTTTTACTACCGAGTAGTTCAACAGTATCAACGGTAAAACTTCCGCCGTCATTTTTAATAAAATATTTTTGTCGTTTTCTCAATTCGACAATAATTTCGTTGTGGGGTCCACCAATAATTGTGTCGTCGTACTAATATTCCCCGACAAAAATAATATTCACCGACCAATCGAATATAATACAACAACTTGTATACTTTGCAAAATTTATAAATACTACCCACAACTATAACATTATCTTGAATTCACACCATAATATTTAGAAAAAAATATTTCGAAAAAATTAAATATTTATTCATAAAATCTGGGGTTTCACAACACATCCTAGCCCTTTGCCTGAAGCATCGCTGTAGATAGCAAATCCATCCGAACCAGATGATATAGTCAAAACAGGTGCCGAAATGAGTCTCTTCTTAAGCTCTTGGAAACTCTTCTCGCATTCCTCGCTCCATACAAATTTGATATCTTTCTGAGTCAGCTGAGTTAATAGAGTAGCGATTCGAGAAAATCCTTCCACGAATCTCTGATAATAACCAGCTAAGCCCAGAAAGCTACGTACTTCGGTCATCGACTTCGATGAATAATAATTATTTTTATTATTTTTAATAATTATTTTTATTAAGAATAATAATTATTTTATTAAAAAAAACCAACCAACTGCTTTTTTAAAAAAATAAAGCAACGGCGTTTTTTAGTTGCTTAATTATTATTTTTTTTATTAAAAAAACTGCACTTTTATTTTTATTTTTATTATTATTAATATTTTTATTTTTATTATCATTAATATTAAACACAATTTTTTTTAATAAAAAAATTAAAAAAATGCAATTTTTTTAATAAAAATAATTATTATATTATTTATATAATAATTTATATTATTATATAACTATAAATAAATAATTATACAACTAATTTATATTATTTGTGTAATTTTTAGTTGTTTTATTTCTTATTTTACCTTTTTGTCCTTTGATCTCATTAAAAATATATAATATTTTTACACATAAGCACTCCTACTGCCAATTAGGATGTCACGTCAGCAATTTCTGACATGGCAGACCCAATTGAATGAAATCGAAAAAAATTGATAGTTCAATCACCTAATTGACAAAATTGAAAGGTGGATCACCGAAGTGGAATATGGCCATAGTTTAGGGTAGTAAATTATATTTAAGCCTTGATTTTAATGGCTTAGTTACTTGAATTCGCACAACAGGTTGGTTAGGAATATGAAAACTAACAACCTTACGAAAATAATCAATTTTGGCATGATGAGTAGTTAACCAATCAATCCCTAAAATCACGTCAAATGCAAGTATCTTTAAAGAGATAAGGTCAACAGGTAAGGTGATGGTACCAACTTGGATCAAACAAGATTTATAAACAGTGGATGTGATGAAAGTTTCTCCTAACGAAGTCTCCACAGATAAATCAAAGTCTAATTTCTCCGGAGTCAAGTTTAAACGTTGAGCACAAGCAGGAGAAATAAATGAATGGGTAGCACCGGTATCTAGTAAGGTATAAACTTCGCATGAATTTATGATTAGCTTACCCGTGGTCACCTCGTTTGGGTTCCTCGCATGTTGACCAGTCACGATAAACGCTCTTCTAGGAACCATTGACTTTGACTTTTCTGGGATAGCCTTTTGAGTCACCATCCCCGCTGGACTTGGTTTCGCTATAGTGCAATCTCGAGCGATATGTCCTTCCTTTTCACAATTATAACATATCTTAAACTGTTGTGGACAGTTTGGGCTGATATGTCCTTCTTTTCTGCACTTATAGCATATGACCGGTGGTCGTTCTCCTCCCTTGGAGCCAGTTGTTGTTGGTGCTAACGTCTTCGTATTGTTATTGTTGAATCTCCTCTTTTTAAAATCTCCTCCCGACTCGCTTCTTCTATTCTCATGGCCATGATTACCACCAGAGTGGTTACCACTTTTGTCTGTATTCTTCTTTCTCCGCTAATTATCGTTGTTCTGATGACTGCTGTCACCGGTATGATCCTGGTTGTGGTCCCTCGGTTGAACGTACTCGTTATCTCGCTCTAATAATTGAGCCATGTTGACAACATCTGAATAGAGAGAAAATTTATGTGAAATGAGATATTGACATATGCCGGGTTTCAAACCTCTCAGAAACATCCGTGTCATACGTTCCTCATTCTCCACCAAATGAGGTGCAAATCTGGACAACTCTGCAATCTTCGCCTCGTACTGGGACACCGTCATGTTATTCTGCTCCAGTCTAATAAACTCTACCTCCTTCATATGATGAATACTTTTAGGAAAGTACTTGTCGTTGAACAGTTTTTGAAATGTTTCCCAAGACATGCTAAGTGCGGCTGGATGGATACGCTTTACAGATTCCCACCAGTAATCTACCTCATTACGGAACATAAAGGTGGCGAATGGAACCTTCTGTTCCTCCGTGCATCCCAAGACATCGAATATCTTGGTAATTTGTTTGACCCACGTCTCTACCTTAATCGGATCCGGCTTTCCCCAGAATTTTGGTGATCCCAACTCTTTGAACTGCTTGGCTGTGACAAACCGTGAATTGCTATCATTTCCTCATGTATTTTGAACACGAGTCTCCCTCGTCTGATTTTGCATGAATTGCAAAAAGCTTCTAAACATCCCATCGTTCATCATCTGCTATGTGGTGTTATTCACAGGAGGACCATTGCCAGCCTGTTGCACGTTCTCCTCGTTGGTGAGTACAGGCGTCTCCACGGTTTCATTTACTCCACTATTAACATTCTCAGTTGCCATTCTTAAATACTGCTATAAAACAAGGGTTAATTAAACAAATTAACAAATCACATAATACTCCTATATTATGACCGGCCAACAAATAAGCTTAGGTAGGACACACTAGTGAAGGATTTACTCGTCTCTACCATCCTAGTTCTATTCCCCGATCTCCGCCAGAGATCATATCCCTAAGCTCTGATACCAACTGTGACGCCCCCAAAATAGGTATACAGCACCCATTCTGAGTCGTCAAAATATATGGTACAAAAATAACTACAACTTTATTAATATAACATAAAAACTGTGAGTTTAAATACAAATATTGTCATCTAGACAATATCCACACTCAAATAAGTCCTCATTACAATTATTGATACATTATTTTACAAAAATGGCGAGGACTACTAAAATGACTTTCTAGAACCTTCATTCCATACCCCGAATAGTACTCGCTACATTCTCGCCTCCTGAGAAGAAAAATAGAACAAAAAAGAAAAGGGTTAGCTCAACTAGCCAGTAAAGAACATTATGACTAAGAAAATATAGAACAAATTATCGTTAGTCCTCAACAGGAAAAAATTTAATAGAATACAATAGACAACAAATTTTAAATCAATATTCGCAGCAAAAATAATAATTCATTAGAAGAGTTAAGTAGAGAATGAAATCTACTATCATCTATGAATTTAAAAGTCCATCATCAATATTTTATCCCTGTAACATCAATCAATAAATATCTTGAATCAAATATTCATCTTTGCACTACAGGCCAAAGATATTCATCAGTTGGTCATGTTCATCTCAACACCTGCTCATCTTTGCACTACGGGCCAAAGATATTCATCATAAAATCATTAATCTTTGCACTACAGGCCAAAGATATTCAGTTATATCATCATTTAGGACTGAGGATGATAAAAAATATTTTAAAGAAAACGAATCCAGTGAAACAAAAGAATAAATATTATGGATTCGTATTTCGGTTTATCCATGTCCAAAAATACCTCATAAATAATTATAGTAGAGTAAAATTCAAGAATGATCAAAATATGGATACAATCAAAGCTAGTATCCATAATATATATTTTGGACGAAAAATAAAAATTTAATTTTTCGATGTATAGTGTCGTATTCGTGAATAGTGCCGTATACGTGAATAGTGTCGTATACGTGAATAGTAACCCCGAAACTAAAAGTTTTAAATTTGATAAAAAGTTCAGACCAATATTTTAGCATAATGATATTGAAAGAAATAATATCATTTATGAAAAAAATAACATCCCTTATCTCAAAAAGATAGTACTTCTGACTGGAAAACTAGATATAGTGCTGAAGGAACTTGCACCGTATAGCAACTCTTAAAGTACCAAAATACTCATAAAAATACGCTCGATATTATAGAGAAAGAAAGATTTCAGTTTTTGGTGTGATTTTCAATTCTAACCTAAGCACCCTATTTATAGAAAAATGCTTAGAACACCAAAGTAGAAAATTTAATAAAATATAATAATTATTAAAATTTGTCTACGCCAACCTTTGAATTCAGATTTCAGCATGCTTAACAACACATAAGCCCACCAACCAACCACAAAAACGTTTTTCTTTTAAAATTTTTAAAAAATAATTATTTCAAAACTTCAATAATTCATAATAAATAGCCCTTTTATCAGAAAAATTCAAACCTCATGTCATTTTCATAGGAAATTCCATTCTCTACAACTTTGCATAAGAAAGTTTTTCCAAATTCCAAATAAAAATTGACCGAAATCCATAAACGGACGATTTTACAGGCTATAATCAAATTTCAGTCAAGAAATGAGGTCCACCAACATGAAAAACATGTTTTAAATATTTATTGCAACAAAAATACTCTTCCTCCTCATATACTCATATATCCCACATTCATTGTAAAAATATCATCATTATTATATTATAATAATATAATAAAATATTATTTTATCAGAAAAGATAAAATATCGATTTTCAACAATTGTCACTTTTTAAAAATTTTCTTCATCTATATCCACATAAAATGAATATTTTCCTCATCATATAAATCAATAATTAATTATTCACAAATAATATTACAGAATCACAATAGTGACAACTAGGCAGTTTCCAAGAAAGATGGGGCTTTCCAATAAGGATTTCTCCTTACTAGCGCGCAATTAGGTGACCAAACCTCTCCTTAGACAGAACTTTTTAGACATTGTCAATAATGTTATCTAATAATATTATTCAGATAATATGAATTATTGCTTCGATAATGGAAAATACTGTGTAGTGACAATTATTGAAACAACAGTAATATAAAATATCAATGCAACAATTATTGAAGCAATAAAATAAAATACTGAACAATAATTACTGTAACAATTATTGAGTAGTGCATTCTAACGTAAGAATCAATAATTGGTGCAGTACCGTGTGCTACTGTGCAACAACGCGTATTACTGTGTTTTAATCACCGGGTATTCTAACAGTATTAACGGTAACAATTACGTCGTTATTTATAAACAAGTTATACTTGTCATTTTCTTCATCCAATCGCTTTCCGTTATGGGGCCCACAAAAGACTGCGTCGTCGTACGAATATTCCCCGACAAGAAGAATATTTCACGACCAAACGAATATTTTTCGACAAAAATGAATATTTTATAACCACTTGTTTATTTAAAATATTTGCGCATTTTACCCATAACTAACCTCATTAATCAATTCAACCCTTACTATTTCAAAATAATAAATAGAGAAAATTAAATTTTATTTATTTATAATTTGGGGTCTTACACGTAAGCTGTAATAACCCAATATTTTCTATATAGATAAATAAGAAATTTTGCTTATAAAATTTTTTTATTATTTTTTTTAAGGTGGGAATATGTGCTAAGTAAAGTGTGTGTGTGTATATATATATATATATATATATATGTGTGTGTGTGTGTGTGTGTGTGTGTGTGTGTGTGTGTGTGTGTGTGTGTGTGTGTGTGATAAATAAAATATATTTATTACATGAATAATTATAAATAATTTTATTTTAGAATTATATTGATCATTAAAAAGTATATTCGTATAATAAAATAATTTTGTAGTAAAACTATTTTAATAATTATTTTCCATGAAAATATGAGTATATTATTATTTAAATAATATATGAATGATTATTAGAATTATTATAATAACTATTTTATTATATGAATTTATTTCAGATTAATTAAGTTAATTATTATAACTTAATTAATAATGATATGTATATGAAAGATAAATTAGATATGGAATCCAAACCCTAATTTTGGATTTGGAATAAGGAATGGTAATAATAATATAATATTTTTATTATTTTCAAGTGCAATAAGTATGTATGTTATGTGTGTAAGGTTAATCTGTGAAACAGTTTTAGCGTATCATGACAAACCCTAATATTACGGTAATAAACCCTAATTTGAAACTCAAATCGAAGTATATGATTGGTAAGAAATTGTGTTATGTGATTACTGTTAATTATTATAGATATTAATTTTAATTAAGGAAACCCTAATTATTAATATTTGGAAACCCTAATTGTTAGAAAACCTAATATCTAACTAGAAACCCTAATTGCTAACCCTAATTTGCTAATTGGGAGTCTTAATCGCCAATGTAATCATCTTAATGCTAATTAGTAACTCTTTAAACCTAATTAGTAAGTTTAGATAATTAGGAAATCCTAATTTAATTAGGGAAACCTAATTTACTAATTTTAGAAACTAAAATTTTTATTTTATTTTAAACCCTAAATTGAAAGCCTAGAAAATTTAAATTTTGAAAATCTTATGGTTAAACCCTAAGGGTCAAACCCTAAGGATTTTCCAAGATTACCATATTGCCATTAAAATCACAAGACAATTAACCAAAATGCCCTTTTGCACATTCTTTAATTGGTAACTTGTAGATCTAGCCATATTTGGAGTTGTTGAACAACTCTTGACTTTTTATTTGACAATAATACACAGCCATAAGTCATTTACCAGCTACATACATTGCATCTAAGTGATATATATAGAATTGGAGAGAGAAAAGTCATATTTTAAGCTCAGTTGTCCAACATACACTCCACTAAGCTCTCTCTCTCTCAAAACCTATGAATTTCTTTAGCATTTCAGTCCCCAAAACAAGCCTCGCTACTACTCACAACAAATCAGTAGCCTAGAATCAAGATTTGTTCATAGAAGGTATAAACCGTAATTACAAATCTGATCTTTGATCTTTTGATAAATGTTGGGTTTTTATGTTTAATCATGTGGTATAAGGTGTTAATCAATGATCTGGGTTGCTAGATGTTGGATCCATAACATCTAGATACTCGAAATTGTAGTTTTCAAAAATCTAAAAAAAAAATTTGTGATCTGACAACCATATGTCAGTGGCTTAATTTAAATCTTTTCTCGTTTATGATTTTGTGTGTTTTATGTTTTGGATTTGTAGTATGTCATGTGGTCTGTGATCTGAAAGTGGAATCATGACTATTCCATGTCCATATTTTATTTTATTATTGGTCAAACCTAGTTGACCGAGCGATTTCTGGGTAACCCAGAAATCCTTAGGCAGCGTCTAACAAGATTATCTAAGCCTCTGATCTTGCAGGTGTCTTGTGTTATGTGTTTGTTGTTGCAATCATCTTATAGTATGGTAGTTATGCTACAGATTAATGCTTTTATTTCACTTATATTACAATTAGATTGGATTTGGAGGATGGTCAAACCAAGCAGAAAGTTCACGGATTGTGTTTTCTGGGTAACCCATAAAACTCAAAGTCATGGCTTCTAACATGGTTTGACTGGACAAGATATGACGATTCTGATGTTGTCATAGTGATTTTTTGTAACGGATCTGTTCACTTGAATGTTGGCTACACACTGGAACCATAAAAACACTTAACTAATGACTAGAACACCTGATTAAGCGAGCTTGAAAGTTGCACCATGTCACTGCCTAAGTTTCTTGGTTACTTAGAAAACCCAGGAACTGCCTGACAGGATCTTTGTGAGCCCAGATCTCACTCATATTTTGTTGTTTGATCATGATTGTTGCTGATACTTGTAGCATTACATTAATACTACAAGATCAAAGTCATATCGCACTCAGAAGCTTTATGATCTGTCAGATATTGTTGGTCAAGCATACCCTCTTAATCACTGCCTTTGAATGTTCTTGAGCCCCAAGAACACCTATCACGACAGAAACCGTCGCTAAAGCCTTTAGCGACGGATTTAATTATTTTAGTTTTCTAATTTTTGAAAAATGATTAAAAATAGAAATAAATTCTAAAAATCATTTAAAAATATAAATTAATTTCAGAAAATTACAAAAATTATTTTAAAAATTATTTTATGTTATAAAAATTAACTTTTAATAATTTTACATATTTTTCATAAATATTAGTATTTATTTGAATATTATTGATATTTAATTTATTTATTAAATGCATTAAATAAATTAATTAAAATGATTTTATTATATTTAAAATCATTTTAAATGATAATAAGGTCTTTAATAATATTTTAAGTTATAAAAAAATAACTTTTAATATTTTCAGATAAATTTCATTAATTATTTAATATTAATAATATGAGATTTATCTAGTAATTATATTAAATAAATTAATTAAAAATGATTTTAATATTATAAAAATCATTTTAAATGAAAATAAAGTGTTTAATAATATTTTAAGTTATAAAATATAATTTTTAATATTTAAAGGTAAAATTCATTAACAACTTGATATTAAATTTATTTAATAATAATATTAAATAAATAGTTTTAAAATGGTTTTATTGATTTAAAAATCATTTAAAAAAGGAAATAAATGGTTTAAAAATATTTTAAGTCATAATTAATAACTTTTAATATTTTGATAAATAGTACATTAATATTTAAATATTAATTGTAATTATTTAAAAATAATTTTAAATGTTTTAAAAATTATTTAAGGGTAATAAAAATATTTTTAAAATATTTTGAGTTATTATAAATAACTTTAATATTTTGGCAATGGTTTTATTAATAATTTAATATTAATTAAATATTAATGATAATAGAATTATTTAGTACTTAAATCATTTAAAAAAGATTCTAGTGTTTGAAAAATCATGATTAATTATAAAAATTATTATAAAGCTATGAAAAATAATACGACTGATATTTAAAATATCCAGAATAATATTGAACTATACGGTAGAGTTTTAGACTCGATAATTATCCGATAAAGCCGTCGATATACTGAAAGGTTTTAGAAATTGATCCAGACTTGGATAGTTTGACTAGATACGTGTTTGTTTGTGATTCAATGACTGTTAAACATGTGTGACAATGTGATTAGGTTATGTGCTGACTACAAATTGCAGTACTATGTGTTATGATATATATTTCTAATCGATAGAATGATCTTATTACTAATAGGTCTAGACATAAAAGATAAAACTAAGTTGCGTAACTGTAAGCAGCAGACCAGGCAAGTATCTAACCTTTGCATTTACTTTATGCAATGGACATGTGTAAGCCAGTTTCAGAACTCTATTATTATTATTAGTGTTCTTGTATCTATACTTTTATCGATATGTCAGTTCTTGAATTCTATCCGATCATTGGTTATCAATTTAGTATTATTGTACAATCTAGATATATATATTCTATTCGTTAATTTCTAAAATTTGTTAGACAAGTGACCTTACTTGGATAATCATTGTATTTAATCACATGTTGATACATACTTATTATTTTCTAGTATGTATATGTTAATTAAAAGCCGTCTAAGCTATTTGACTCGGCTAGACATAGATTTACAGATAGCGTTGAGATATGTCTTAGCTAATTATTCTGGCTAGACGAATATTTGTTTGAACTTGATAGGTTCGAGAAAAGAACTCAATTATTATTGTCAGGTCAATGCCAATTATTTTGGCTAGATCGAAAAAGTGATTAGATATTAAAGTCATAGTATTTCATTGTTATAATTCAAAATTCTGATTGTAAGACTGAGAAGAACAACCTTTAATACAAAGGGAAAACTATTGGTCGTATATTCGCCTATTGCGCACAGTTAAGTATTATGCATAATATAGGGTATAATTAAGCTGATCATTTGTTATACTTGCAGAGGGGTATGACTTAATCTTTATGATTATCTAATACACCTGGGTATATCAAAGAAAATCTTTGATAGTTACTCGAGAATTAAGTTCAAGATCCTTAAGGATCACTCAACATAAACACTACAAAAAAATGGGCCTTTAGCAATAATTTTTTGGGCAACGACTTTATAAGTCGTTGCTAAAAGTATATGTTTAGCAACGAAATTTGTCCTTCATTGCAGATTGTGTCAGGCTTTCACTTTTTGCAACGAAATTCATAAGTCGTTGCAAAATTTCGTTGCTAATTCATTGCCGGGAAAAAAATTCATTAGGAATTCGTTGTAAAATTTTCGGTCACTTGATTTCCCGTTATTGTGGGCAACGAAAGTTTTTTGTTGCTAAAAATTTGGCTTTAGCAACGGTTTTTCAGGCAACGACTTTATTAAATAAAGTCGTTGCTAAAAGTGTATGTTTAGCAACAAAACTTGTCATTCGTTGCAGATTGTGTCAGGCTTTCACTTTTTACAGCGAAATTCATAAGTAGTTACAAAATTTAGAAACAAAATTCGTTAGAAATTCGTTGCAAAATTTTTAACCACTTGATTTCTCCTCATCGTGGGCAACGAAAAGTTTTTTGTTACTATATTTCGTTGCCTAATATGGACCACATTCGTTGGCAATCATTTTTATTTTCGTTGCATGTTTTATACAACTTTTTGCAACGACAATTAAAATGTTGCCTTAAATTAAGATAATAATAATAATAGTACTAATAATAATAATAATAATAATAATAATAATAATAATAATAATAATAATAATAATAACAGTCATCATAATAATAATAATAATATTAATAATAATAACAGTCATAATAATAATAATAATAATAATAATAATAATAATAATAATAATAATAATAATAACAGTCATAATAATAATAATAGTACTAATAATAATAATAATAATAATAATAATAATAAAAATAACAGTCATAGTAATAATAATAGTACTAATAATAATAATAATAATAATAACAACAACAATAATAGTAACAGTCATAATAATAATAATAATCATAATAATAATAATAATAATAATAATAATAATAATAATAACAGTCATAATAATAATAATAATAATAATAATAATAATAATAATAATAATAATAATATTATTATTATTATTATTATTATTATTATTATTATTATTATTATTATTATTATTATAACATACGTTTGGATAAACCTGTTAAGTTAAACATAATTAAATTTCCAAATAAATTGCAACTCAGACATGACTTAACATCGAAAAATTGAAGCCTTAGAAACCAAGGAATTCTATAACGGTGGAACCATTCATCTTACATCAGACTCTATAGAAAAGCCAACGGTGCTTCTTAATAACGAAAGTAATTATGTGGGCTTATTATTATTATTATTATTATTAGTAGTAGTAGTAGTAGTAGTAGAAGTATTATTATTATTATTATTATTATTATTATTATTATTATTATTATTATTATTATTATTATTATTATTGTTATTGTTATTGTTATTGTTATTGTTACTATTATTATTATTATTAGTATTATTATTATGACTGTTATTATTATTATTATTATTATTATTATTAGTAGTAGTAGTAGTAGTAGTAGTAGTAGTAGTAGAAGTAGTAGTAGTAGTACTACTACTACTACTATTATCACGCAATTAGTTATGTACATTTATGTACGTACGTAACAGATCTAAGGAAAGGGGATCTGTTTTAATTTGGAAAAAATGATTTGTTCAGTTATAAATACTAATTGTAAGACCCTGAATTTTATGAAATAAAATTATTCAATTTTTCTTATAATTATTATTCGGTAAATGGTTAAATTGATAAAAGTTTAAAGTTATGGGTGAAATATGTAAATTTTACAAAATACGCAAGTGGCTATAAAATATTCATTGTTGTCGGGGAATATTCGTTTGGTCGTGGAATATTCTTTTTTTCGGAAATATCCGTACGACGGCGCAACCATTTGTGGGCCCTATAATAGAATAACTGTCGGATGAAGAAAACGACAAATTTAAGTTTTTACAAATAACGGCGTAGTTGTTTACCGTTAACACTGTTGGAATACCCGATGGTTAAAATACAGTAACACGCGTTATTACACAGTAGCACACGGTATTGCACAGTATTTTTGAAATTATTGATTCTTACGTAAGAAGGCACTACTCAATAATTGTTACAGCAGTTACTGTTCAATATTTTATTTTATTGATTCAATAATTATTGCATTGATATTTTATATTATTGTTGTTTCAATAATTGTCACTGCACAGTATTTCCCATTATCAGATCAGTAATTCATATTATTTGAATAATATATTCAGATAGCATTATTGATAATGTCTAAAAAGTTCTGTCTAAGGAGAGGTTTGGTCATCTAATTGCGCGCCAGTAAGGAGAAATTCTTATTGGAAAGCCCCCTCTTTCCTGGGAACGGCCTGGTTGTCATAAATGTGATTCTGTAATATTATTTGTGAATAATTAATTATTGATTCATATGATAAGGAAATATTTATTTTATGTGGATATAAATGAGGGATATATTTTTGCCGTTAAAAATGAAGGATTTAATGTTGAGGTATTTTATCTGTATTTTTGTCCGAACGGAGGTATTGAAAATCAAATTAGGGTTTTTGAGATATTTTGTGAGGGTTATAATTTTTAATCCGACCGTTGGATCGTGGTAATATTTGGATATGTTATACATATATAAGTTGAGTATATGTCCACAAAATTTAAATCGTTAAAAATGAACGTATGATTTGTTATGAATTTTATGAGATGACTGGTTTAGAAATTGTTGAATTTTTGGAGTTTATCATTTTGGTGGAAAATTCTAGAATTGGTGGGTCCCACTCTTGGTTGGTGAAGAAATGTGCTAAGAATTTTATTCAAATGTGGTGGGTGAGAATAGTAGTAGGTAAAGCCATCAGGTTGCAGGTTAAGTCTGCTTCGGCGTGCTAATATTTTCCTATAAATAGAGGGCTAAGTTAGAATTGAAAATCACACCAGAAATATAAGCTTTCTCTCTTTCTCTCTCTATGTTATGAAGCATATTTTGTGAGTATTTAGATACTTTGAGAGTTGCTATTCAGTGCAAGTTTTCTTCGACTTTGCATTTCAGTCAGAAATACTGCACTTTTGAGGTAAGGGATAGTAAGGAATTTTAAGGGTTGTTATATTTTCCAGTTTCATAATTTTTCTGACCTTCAAAAATTCTGGGAAAATTTAAAATGATATTTTAATGAGTTTTCTTGATTGTGACCAAAAATGGTGATTTTTGGATGTATAGATTGGGAGTTATGAATTTTATGAGAAAAGACTATTTTAAAAGTAACCGCTTATAATTCCTTGTGGTTAACTCCAAAATTGATAAAATTTTTATTGGGAGTACATGTATATGATAGAAGTATACTCTGTAAATTTCAGAATTTTTGGACAAAAGTATAATATTTTATAAATGTCTAAATATTCGGCGGTTTTGGCCATATGAAAAATAGTAAATGAGTTTTAAAAATTCTGAGAAAAATATATGTTCAATATGGGACTATATTCTGCTAAATTTCAGAAAAGAAACATTTTTTGAACTGATTTGGTATTTTTCATAAAAATAGACTAGTTATGAGGAAATTAATTAAATATGTTATGTGAAGTAAGAGAATTGGAAAATAGAATTTTATGGCTTGAGAATCTTATATGAGGTATATGCAGATTTTTGATGAGATTTTGGTTATTGGTAATGAAATCTTATGAGTTTGGCATTTTAGGATGATTAAATGCTTTATTTAGTAATGTATAAACAATTAAAATAAATTGTTTATAAATTTAAGAAATATTATTCTTTCAATATCATTATACCGAAATATTGGTATGAATTTTATTGTGGAATTTCTACCTTTTTGTGTCGGGATTACTATTTATGAGTTACTATTTATGAGTTACTATTCACGATTTACTATTCACGACAAAATTGGTTTCTTTTTTTGACCAAATTATAGTTAATTTATAGATATTACTCTTGAAATTAAATCTATATTTTGATCATATTGTTTTTATTATCATATATAACATTTTTATAACCCTGATGTTGAAATTCTCTTTCACTTGAGTGTAAAGATGGGTAGATTGTTGGTATGATCATGACTATGGGTTCTCTTTGGCCAGTAGTGCAAAGTTAAATTGTTGACTGGTATGATCATGACCATTGAATTTATAATTGAATATCTTTAGCTTAAGTGCAAATGTGAAATGATCAACATGGTTATAATTATTGTTTATATAAATTCTGAAATGATTATATATTTCTTTGAGATATTAATATATTTGGCCTGTAGTGCAAATATGAACTGTTGATGAATATATTTGGCCTGTTGTGCAAATATGAATTGTTGAGGAATATCTTTGGCCCGTAGTACAAAGATGACCTGTTGATGAATATCTTTGGCCGTAGTGCAAAGATGACCTATTGTTGAATATCTTTGGCCTATAGTGCAAAGATGGTCTGTTGATGAATATCTTTGGCCGTAGTACAAAGATGACATTGTTAGTATGATTATAAACAGGAACTGTGACTTGGTATAACAATGATCTTTGATGTTTCAGGTAAAGACATGTGATGAAAATTATCTTCGTCCTGGATGTGAAGAAAAATTTAGAATCACAATTATGATTATGAGTTATTCATATGATTGTGGAAAGGAACTGTTGAGTGATGTTATAGGGATAAAACATTGTTAGTGGATTTTTAACATGGAGAAGATAATAAACTTTATGGTCTGTTTGACTCTTCTAATGGATTGCTCGTTCCGCTGCAACTATGGTTGAAAAATTTTATCATCTACCATATGTTCTAAATCTCTGATTTATAATTGATGAAGGCTATTGATAATTTAATTATCTTTAGTCATAATATTCTTTACTGAGCTAGTTGTGCTCACCCTTTTTCTTCACAATTCCTTTTAGGTAATAAAAGCGTAGCTGGATCGAGTGGGGGATAACAGGGGAATAGAACGGTGGTCTATAGCTGTTGAGGGCGAGGCGAACCCAACGTTGGAAGGGTGTTTTGTTACTATCATACAAGATGTCTAATGACATACAACCGTGTATCATCATAAGACAGGGATGTACTCATCCACTTGCTGAGTATATATACGAGCACTACATATATATTCTTGGTGTTTGTTTGAAGTATAATTCTCAATTAGAGACAGTGGAGACAATGATATGTCAAGAGAAGACTCGCCATTGGAAAGAATATGATAGTAATCTTCTCATTTTTCTTTGGGGTCTACTGGGTCAACCAAGGATAATTCTGTGACCATATGATATCTATCACAACCTAGAAGCATGGCCTCCCATGTACAGAGGTTTTCTTAAGCACTTCCCAAAGATTCTAATTTCTAAAACAGTTTTTGACTATACCTTTATGTAAGGTGTCATTGTGAGGTGCTGTCCACGGTTGGGACATGAGTCACATTTGGTATATATTTGTATCCAAACTCACAGCATATGTGTTGTTGTATTTTACAAAACAATTGTTGTAATAAAGTTGTAGTTATTTTCTGTACCATGTATTTGGCGACTCAGAATAGGTTGGATGGAATGGACCTATTTTGGGGTCGTTACACTAATCCTTGCAAAATAATAGGAACTAGGCCCATGTGCTCGGGTGGTCATTGAATCAATATTCCAAAATGGAGGTCTTATGTTCAAATTTGTGTATCAACATATTTTTTGGGATAAAGTTCAATATTCGCCACGTCAGCCCGTCCACGTGTAAAATAAAATAAAAAATGCTCACGTATATCTGTCACGTAGGCACCACGTACACAGGTTAACACACATGTGGCGCCAGGGGCTCGAAGTCCAAATTTTTTAATAGAAAGGGGCTCAATTTGCGTTGACCAAAAGAAAATGTCTCAATACCCAAAAATTCTTAAAGTTCAATGGTCGACTTTGCATTTTACCCTTATAATATATTGTGCAACTCTTCAAAAAGTCTACGGAATGAAAATTTTAATTAATTTAACGATATTTTAAACATGAACAAATGAAATGTTACATGAGATTAAAACTAAATTGTATGTAGTTAATAAGGTTATATATATATATATATATATATATATATATATATATATATATATATATATATATAGGCCACGGATCCTGTCCGGGAGTCCGGACAGTGTTAAAATGCGGTTCAAATTTATTTTTTTTACTTTTTTTTAAAACAACTAAAAAAAAGCTTCGTATTATGAAAAAATTTCAATTCCATAAAATATTAAAAAGAAATTTAGTTGTTTTAAAAAAAAAAAAAAAAAAGAAAAAAAAAGAAAAAAAAAACCCGTATTTTAATAAAATGCGGGAGTCCGGACTGGATCCGAACTCTCTCTCTCTCTCTCTCTCTCTATATATATATATATATAAAGTTACTCGAATACAAATTTCAAATAGGAATACGAATTCGAATAGATTTAAAATTTTTCGTTTTCATTGGTATTTTTGTTTGTGCATCATAGATTCATTTGTAATAACTTATCAAATTCATAAACTTACAATAACTTCTCAAATTCGCAAACCAAATGCATATATGGTGTCCCTTTTTTCAAATTCTTATTCCAATTAAAGTGATATATTATAATGATATCACTTAAAATTAATCAAATTATTATTATAAATATTGTCATTAAAATATGTCATATTTAAAATTTATCTAATAAATTATTTATAAATTTATAAATTATACTTATAAGTTGTTCCATATTATTTAATTTATTTTTTGCTAAATTTAAATGCATATAAAAGAAAAGAGATACATATACTTAGGGGCATTCTCCAGATCGATACAAAATATCAAGAAAGGGAATTCAACATGATAAACAGTGAAACTCAGATTCGAAGACAATACAAGAGCATAAGGCCAAAACAGAGCAAATGAGCACTGCATTGGACTTCAAGATTAATTTTTGGCATCGAAAATATGCACAGTTAGCAAAAATATGCACAGTCAGCATTCCGTCCATTTTTTCGGACGGAAATTAAAAATAATGACCATTATGTAATTTTTTAGAGTACATTTATTCGATTGTAACAAAAAAAATTTCGGTAACGACAATGAAAATCAGAACCCATATATATATATATATATATATATATATATATATATATATATATATATATATATATATATATATACGTTGGTTCACTCATTATTTTTTGCCTAATAAATAATATTTTTTTAATATAAAGATAATATAGAC
This sequence comes from Panax notoginseng, assembly GCA_016801055.1. NCBI lineage: Eukaryota > Viridiplantae > Streptophyta > Magnoliopsida > Apiales > Araliaceae > Panax > Panax notoginseng. The sequence continues at coordinate 91,020,425 of CM029014.1, forward strand.
AATTGATATTATACTTACTGTTATACAATTTTTTTTTAATAATTGTGTATAATTTTAAAACGATTTATATTAAAAAACGGATAGAGTATTATTTTTGGCCTGACTTATGAGGATAGACTCATAACTCATTGACTTCATAATTATTGATCATAATCCAATTGCACCATCATGACACTTCACCAACTAATGCAAGCCGTCGATATTGAAGGGAGAAACAAATCAAGTGGGTCCATAATAAAAAAATAAACGTAATTGACGGGTGGATTAATGGTTGACATACGATAACTAGCGTGGTTAGGGCATTACTTAATCGTTTGGCGGAAAGAATTAAAATAGAAGATAATACACTTTTTGGTTATTGTACTACGATCTAATTTTTATTGTGGTTACCGAAACTTTTTTTGTTACAATTAAATAACTGTACTCTCAAAAATTACAAAATGGTTATTACTTAAGATTTTCGTCCGAAAAAACAGACGGAATGCTGACTGTGCAAGTTGACCAAACTTTTTTGTTTACGTGGAGCAAGTTGACAAGGCTTTTTGCTTACGTGGACTAAACTTCTCTTCTTTGTTATCTTTAAACAAAGTGGAGTACTAAAATTTATTATCTTTAAATAATAATAATAATAATAACTTCAAAATAATAGTAATAGTATTAATAATAATTATGAAATAATAAAAATAAAAATAAAAATAATAATAATAATAAAGCTAACGTAAAATAATAATAGTCCATTAGTCCTAATTAGTCTCAACTCTCATTTCATTTCTCAGCACCAATTTCTCTCGAACTCTAACAGTCGAACTCTCGATCTCTCGTCTCTTGTCTGAGTTTTAACATCTCTCATCTCGATCTCTCATCCGATCATTCCTTAGACCCTCAGATTCTCAGATCTCGATTTTTCATCTCTGTTTCTGCCCTAACCTAAGCCCCTAACCCAAAAACCAGAACCCTAGATATCGATTTTTCATCTCTGTTTCTGCCCTAATCGCACGTCGGACCAAAATCTGGACAGAACCTCATCTCCGATTCCGAACCAGGATGGAATCTTATCACTACTTTTTGTTCCTTAAATTGTGAGTTCTAAAGTCTTTAATTTGTGTAATTTAATATAGGGCCAAATATTTGTCTTCAATTTTCTCTCTCTAAATACATTGATATATACATGAATACACGAATGGTGGTGTTGTTATTTTTGACAATTTCTAAAAAAATTTGAATGGCTTGGCAATGTCTTAAGTTTTTGATTAATTTCGTACCCATTTAAGAAAATGACTGCTTGTAATTTTAAAACTTGTATTTGCCTCTTTATGAATGTAGTTGACTGTTTTGATGTATTTATGTCTGCCCTTGATGTAAAATTCCGGTCAAATTGTTGTAAATATTTCCCCTTTTGTGTTTGGTGTTTTGAGAGTTGTTATTTCTTTATTCTGGGTGATAATTAGAACTGGTATGATGTGGTGTGGATAAAATCTGAGGAGGTTGATTTTGATGTTTAAGTTTACATTTTTTGCTCTTTTCCAGTATACTCATAAACATTACATAGATTGATTAGTATCTGAATTATCAATGATTTCAATATATTATTACCTCCGCTTGACTACAAGTTTCCACTTTTATGTTTTTATTTTTTCTTCTCAAAATGATTCAATAAGAGACACAAAAAGATTATTTTCTTCTAATCCCAAAGTGATCGTATTTGTTTAATCATTTCAGCTAGCCATCTCGTTATGAATTATTAGACTGTTGATTGAAACTCCGTTTGAACTCAAAGTTAACTCTGGAATCCCTCCCAACATTTCCCATGAATTTGGGAAGTTTAAGATCCCACTAATATGTTCTTGATTTTTTAGGGAACAACGTTTAAGACTAGCTAGCTCTCACTAACTCTAAGGAACCCTTTTCCTGAAGTGTGTCATTCCTCCTGACCAGCTCTATACACCACCAAACTTTATCCCCCCCCCCCCAGTACACCACCTTTCTACAGTAAGCAAACTGGTAAAAACAGATGACTTTGTGAAAAATGAACAGAATTTCAGGAGGCTAAGGAAGGCATTTGTGGATTCCAAATTCTGACCTTAATTTTGTTTTTAACTGTACATGTTGTAGTACGCTATTTAGAAAATAAACAGATTTCTCCCTAATGATATGGGCTGGCAAGATCTGTTCGACATGGTTAGTAGACTTTAACTACATCTTCCTCTAAAAGCCATGCTGCATTCTCATTTTATTTCTTCCTTTTTTATTTTGTTTGTCCTCTTATTGCACTTGAATCTCCTTGTAAACACATTCCTAGAGAATAATTTTGCTGCTATGAGGATAGGGAGGGTATTATGGAGATTCTTTACACTGTTTAACATGGCAGTTTGTATTCCTAGAAAATTCCACATATTGAATTCTTGTTTTAGTATGAATTTTTGGTTCTTTACACTGTTTAACATTTCAGTTTGTATTCTTTTTTAGAAAAGGTGGAATGCCTTAACGTTCAAATGTATTGAAGAACTACAAAGAGGCTTGTTCCTACTTCCAACTCTTTTGAAGGCTAATTTTATTTAGTCAGAGAAGTAATCTTTTATATTTTATATACAATTTTGTCTATCTATGGGTTTGACTCCCTTTTAGTGCTTCTTAATAACTTTAGTCATCAATCCAATAAAGAAGAATTGAATAGTTGTACTTATTCATTTCACTTATGAATTATGAGGTTTTATTATTTTTGTATAGGTTATAGTATCAGTAAGAAAGCCAGAGTTCTTCCAAATGTCACACCCATTGTATGAAGTGGTGACAGAAGAGGGTCTAATGTGTCCTTTTTTTAAGGCTCGTCCAGGTGGTTCATGCTTAGCTACTTGCTAATTTTTTGTAAACTATTTTGAATTTGAAGGAAATAGATTAAGATCTTCTCTCTCTTTGTCTAACATCATCTAATTAGTATTGCTTTGACTGGACTTAAATGTTAGATTGTTAAAGGAAAACTCTATTTTATATAATTCACTGACATGTGGCTCTCTAAGGTGTATGCGCTAATTTAATTTAAGTTTAGATATTCTGGCCGACTTGGTTGGTTAATTGTAAATAGTCTCTTCAGAGAGGTCAGCTTTGTATTTTGTATAGGTTTGTTTTGTCATGCTACACTCGTCACCCTCTGTTTTTCTAATTTTTATGTATATATGTATATATATATATATACAGAATGGATCAGGTCCGGGAGTTCGGACCTGATAAAAAACGGACTTTTATTTTTTATTTTATTTTTACTTTATTTTTTTTAAAACAACTAAAAATAAATAAATAATATTTTATGGAAATGAAATTTTTTCATAATACAATATTTTGAGCGTGTTTTGGATACCTATACCAAAATATGTATGTACAGTCTGCATAGACTGTACATACATGTTTTGTTATATATATCCAAATCACACCCAAAACACAGTATTATGTAAAAATTCAAGTTCCATAATTTTTTAATGTTTTTTTTAGTTGTTTTAAAAAAAAGCAAAAAAAAAATAAAATCGTCCGGATTTTGGTCCGGTCCGGGAATTCGGACCTGATCCGGCCTCTCTCTCTCTCTCTCTATATATATATATATATATCAATTACTTGTAAAAAGATGTTGCTCTCAAGAAGTATGGAACTTGCATAGTTTTATTAAACTTGCTTTTTTAAAATTTTGAATAACTGATGGTATAGGATATGCATGCCATAGTAGTTATGGTGTGGTTCATTCTTCTTTTAAAAATGTCTATACTGCTTATCAAAATTGTCTTGCTGACCAGCAAATAAAGTAGGTCGAAATATTAATGCATGCTTTATGCAATGCATTGTGTTGATTGGTGTTATTCTCAAATGTCAATGTATGGTGTAATTGTAACTTGTCTATGTGGTAAAGAGCATCAAGCAGTCGATGGATATGGTAGCCTATATTTTAAAAATAGTCAAAACTATTTTGAATTGTTTCTCATTGAGCGTTCATATGTACAGTCACCATAGCATTGAATTTTACATAGGACTTCCTGTTCTATGAAGCAGATTTTGTCATCTATAATGAATCTTTAGAACACATGATCAGAACATGAATTCCTTCTCCAGTCTTGTATTTTCATTTTGGGTCACATGATTTGCTGTTGCAAAAATTTCATGCCCATATGTGTAAAAGTAAAACATATGAACTCTTGATGTAATTGTAAAGGACTTTAAAGTTTATTTGTTCATTTTGGTTTCTTCAGAGGCCGAGTACTTGGGGGAAGCGCTCAGATGATTGAGAAATCCCTGAACATTCATGGTGATGAGATTTTGTATGTTGGTGACCATATCTATACAGATGTAAGCCAATCCAAAGTTCATCTTCGCTGGCGAACAACACTGATATGCCGAGAGTTGGAGGAAGAGGTTAGCCTTTTTTTAGGTTTACTCTTCGTCCTATCATTTAGATAAAATGGGAAAAGAGGAAGAAGGGGTGGGAGACTGAATTTTACTATTACTGAACCTTCTGCTTCAAAAATGAGGATAATTACAATATATTTAAAAAAAGTACACATGAAGTTAAAGCAAAAGTAGAGAGGATGATTTTGTTTATTACAAGTAGTGGAATTCACTTTTTATTATAATATTGTGTTGTATTAGTTTCTGCGCACAACAGTAACAATAAACCATCAATGAATAATTCAGTAGGATTTGCACATAGACCTTGTTGAATGCTTGTTTTATCTTTAATTCATAATCAAAAACAACGGTCAACACTGATAGAGCTTATAAATCAGGAGGTTGTAGGGGACCTATTTAATCAACTTCGCTTGGCTCTTCAGCGGAGAAGCACTGGACGCCCTGCTCAAGTAATTTCTTTAGTTCCACAATATAGTTCTTTTCATTGTAATATTATGATGCTCTGGGATTTTTGTTCTGCCCTCTTTCATATACTTGTGCTTCATATGTTTATCATGTTGCAGTTCTCCTACCCTGCAAATGGTCCCATTCTGTTGTCCTATCTTATATGCTAAACCCAACCCCCCTTCTCCCCCCCGGGGTGCCTCTGTCTCTCTTTATTTATTACTATGTTTATCTTAGTTTTGAGTAATTTTGAGTTTGTCAAAATAAAAATCAAGGACCGTGTAAATAGACATACAAAACTGTATGCCAAATGTAATAGAAGATTTAGTTTTTTTTCACGTAACAGTTACTTCAAAGTTGGACGCATAGAGCATGTGTATCTATGCCATAGTTGTTGTAATCTTATACATGTACATTGCACATGGTACCATCTTGTGTATGTTTGTCAAATTAGTTTGTATTTCATGTTATCTTGTTTAAGACATTTTATTTAGTCAGTTGAAGGACTCTGGAATCTTTCTATATACTCAAACCATTTAAGAAATATTGTGGGTAGTCTGTTGGTTTAATAATATTAGTACTACGTAGCAACTCTATTGTCTTTGTGTATTGATTTTGGCATTAAGTGTCTCTGGTGATCTATTTGCTTCATTTTCTTGACTTGCTATTATTTTTTAATGTGCAGGAAAACTGTTTCTATGACTTGCCTTACAATATTGGGTATCAAATTTTCGTGCTACGTTTACGGAAGACAAGGGACGAAATTATGAAGTGTATTCTCTCTATATATGTAGATATATACTTTGATTGAAGAACTGTGGTAGCTTTAGATGGTTAATTGTAAAGGTAATAAGTGATTATGTAGTGGATGATTTTATTAAGTTAATAATATTTTAGTTTTTTATATTTTTGCCATTATTTGCTATGGGAACATTGAGCCAGTCAGGTACACAAAAAGAATGTCAAATTTTAATTTGGCAACAATATAATTCGTTACTAAAGCATTGAACAAGTTTTAATATAGTAACAATTTTTTATACATTTAGCAACAAATTTTTGTTGCTAATGACATTAAAAATATAATATTTGGCAACGAAAAATTAACCTAATAACAACGGAGAGGGTATTGTTGTAAATACTAACATAAAAGACAACATTTTTTATCGTTGCAAATCATATCAACTTTCGTTGCACATATAAAGAAACGGCAACATATAATGTCATTGCTAATCGATGACTTTCGTTGCTATTGAAAATTAACCAGTAACAAACATTTTCGTTGTTGATTCAGCATAATGTCGTTGCCAAATAATATAATCAGCAACGAAAATCGTTGCTAAAAAGTTTACATTCCGCAACAAAGCAAGCTTAGACAATAATTTTCATAATTTACTGCAACGAAAAATATCGTTGCAAAATGGTGTCAATTGCAACGAAAATGCATGGTCGTTGCAAAATAAAAGAGTTTATTTCGTTGCCAATTAGCAGGCTTTTCCAACGAAATGGGGTTTTTAGCAACGAAATTTTAATTATTCTGCAACAATATATTTTGTTGCTAAAGGATCGATGTCTCTCTACGAAAGTCAAATTTCGTTGCAAAATGTATTACTTTTGGCAACGAAAAAAAAACGTTTGTTGCGGAACAATTAGCAACACTCATTGCGCAACGACATTAAAGTCGTTGCCAAAACCCTTTTGCAACGAAATTTGGCATTTTAGCAACGAAAATTAGTTGTTGCTGAAGCCCCATTTTTTTGTAGTGAAACTCTCGAAAATATTCCACTTTGTTATTGCGTATAATTAATTCTTGTTATTCAGTTGAATATCAAAAATCGAAAACAAAGTTCATATTCTGTTGACTGCTCTTCAATTATAGTCAGTATGTAGTTTCAAAATTTGAAATAGATTTGATATGTTGTTATTATTGGTTCAGCTTACTTCACAACTGTTGATTCGTTGTAGAAGTGTCATTCACAGAAAATATTTACTTCTTTCAGCTAATGTTTATTATTTGCTATTACTTGTTGGGCAATCAAATGCTCATTCTTGCTTTAAATGTAAATGTTTTTAGCTAAGCGTGAACAACTTGAAGATTCGGGCAAGAACAAAGGAAAGGGAAAGCTAGAAGAATAACCTTTATGGTAGCTTATGTAATAGTTAGTCTATATTAAGATGATAATATTTATTATCGATCATGTAATGTAATGTAGTAAAGGTTGAGAAACTGGGATTAAACTCTGATATATATGTAAATTAAGTTTGGTATTTATATTATTGTTATTATTATTAGTATTATTCCGCTCATAGAAATGGTATTGTGAAGCACTGAGTTTAGGTTTCAAGTACCTGAATTTGGGGGCGTCACAACATAGTATCAGAGCTTAGGGTTAGAAATCTTAGGTGGGATAGACCTTAGGCTATAACCTTAGGACAAAGGGAAACGTTGAAAATATAAACAACTCATATAGAGTTTAAAAGGAGATGAATTGAATAAATTCATCGTTGAATAAAATAAAAGATAACTTATATAAAACTATTATGTGTTGTGTGTATATATTATTTGCTAATCAAGATAATTTATGTGTAGATGTCAGATAAAAAGGATTAGGATACCTTCAGATCGTAAAGAAGGAGTCAACCTCCATAACCGAGCCAATAGCTGAAATAGAGGCTCACTTTGAAAGCAACCCTGATGAGGTGGTTATTGTGAAAATTACAGAATCGGATCCAGAAACGGTGGTAAGTTTGATGAACTTGGTATAGTTATGTGTGAAGGGATTAGTAAGGATAATGGGAATATATAGATTACTAAGCAAATGATCCTTAGTGAAGGCGTAGGAAATAAGTAGTATTAGTATTACTTGAATATGTCTATTCTATGATGTGTAAGGTAATATTCTCAACTTTGTAGAAGTTGTGGCAGTGATTCCCGACTTTTGTGTCACAAAGGGATAGCGGATGTTTAAAGTAGTGTGTGCTATGCTATATGGTGTAATGTACTATTAATTAGTGGGATGAATATGATTTTATTTAATCAGATAATGCCGCCAAGACGAAAACGAAACCAAAGGGCAGAAGAACCTGTCAACAAAGCTGGAGGACAACTAGAACCGATATAAAATTTGGCAAATATGGATGCTCAAGCTATGCAGAACAGAATACCAGCCGCGGGAAATCAGCCAGATAATCAATTGGCAGACTTCAAAGACTTCAAGGCAATCGAACCGGCAGAATTTAGAGGATCAACTGACCCTGTAGAAGTGGCTGTGATAGCTAGGGTAACGGAGGGGCAAAAGACAGCTTTTGCCACCTATACAATAAAAGGAGAGGCGAATTTTTGGTGGGAGGCAAATCAAGTTAAATCCGGAGAAGGGAGTAGTGGTAGTAGAACTGGAAAGAGGAAAGACGATAATGTTAGGAATGCCAGAAATAGGCCAGGAGGTGGAATAAAACAGGTGGTGCAGTGTAGAAATTGTGGAAAGAATCACTCGGGAGTGTGTCTAAAAGGAAAGTTTGTGTGCTACAAGTGTGGGTAGGAGGGACATATCTCTCCTAACTACCACAATTTAAGAATGTATAGTGGGTGTTATATTTGTGAATCAATGGAGCATAAGGTGAAAGACTGTCCAAAAGGTAGAAGGGAGTCAGGGAGCGCGAATAAGGGGAAAAACAGCGGGACAGTGGTGATGACGGGACCAACTTCAACAAGCAAACCAACTAAATTAACCGCCGAAGTCTTCAATAAGACAATGCAAGATACGGTAGCAGCCGGTGATGGAATACCAGGTATTATTCAAATAAATTTTATTTTCTTATACATGATTTTTCTATATATAGTAAATTATTTTATAAATAAATTTTTGAAGGAGTAATTTGAGTTCTTTTAAAAATCAAAATTCCGTTTAATCAGATAGATAAGCTTTAGGCTGAATAGTTAAAGATCAGTTCGATTAAATTTGATCGAGATCTACTTGCAAAGACTGTGTATGCTATGTACCCTAGTATGTATAGGTTTTGAAAAAGTGATTCCAGGGACGGAATCCTTATAAGGGTGGGTGAATGTAATAACCCGATATTTTCTAAATAAATAAATAAGAAATTTCGCGTATAATTTTTATTTATTATAAAGGTGGGAATATGTGCAAGGTAATGTGGATGTATGTTTGTGATAAATAAAAAATCTATTTATTACATTAATAATTACAAAAAAAATTATTTTAGAATTATTAATCATTATAAATTATGTTCTTATAATAGTTAATTTTATAGTAGAAATATTTTTATGAATTATTTTCCATGAATATATGAGTATATTATTATTTAACTAATATATGAATGATTATTAGAATTATTATAATAACTATTTTATTATATGAATTTATTCTGGATTTGGAATAAGGAATGTGAATAATAATGTAATATTTATTTTTTTTTTCAAGTGCTATAAGTATGTATGTTATGTGTGTAAGGTTAATCTATGGAACAGTTTTAGTGTATTGTGACAAACCCTAGTATTACGGTAATAAACCCTAATTTGAAACTCAAATCGGAGTTTATGATTGGTAAGAAATTGTGTTATGTGATTAATGTTAATTATTACAGATATTATTTTAATTAGGGAACCCCTAATTATTAATATTTGAAAACCCTAATTTCTAGAAAACCCAATAGCTACTAGAAACCCTAATTGCTAACTCTAATTTGCTGATTGGGAGTCCTAACCGCTAATATAATCATTTTAATGCTAATTAGTAACTCTTTAAACCTAATTAGTAAGTTTAGATAATTAGGAATTCCTAATTTAATTAGGGAAACTAATTTACTATTTTTAGAAAGTAAAATTTTTACTTTATTTTAAACCCTAAATTGAAAGCCTAGAAAATTTAATTTTTGAAACCCTAAGGATCAAACCCTAAGGGTTTCCCAAAATTACCATATTGCCATTAAAATCACAAGACAATTGACCAAAATGCCCTTATGCGCATTCTTTAATTGGTAACTTGTAGATCTAACCATATTTGGAGTTGTTGAACAACTCTTGACTTTTTATTTGACAATAATACACAGCCATCGATCATTTACCAGCTACATACATTGCATCTAAGTGATATATGTGACGCCCCCAAAATTAGGTATACATCACCCACCTTGGGTCATCAGATACATGGTACAGAATACAAATACGACTTACTAATACAACTGTCGTGCACAATACGACAAAACATAACTGTGAGTTTGAATACAATTATTGTCTACTAGAGACTATACAAACTCAAAAGGAGTCCTCATTACAATTATTATCACACTATTTAACAGAATAGTGAAGACTACTAATACTATCACCTGGTCCATCACTCCGTTCCCCGACTCGTCCCAGCTATATTCTCATTTCCTGAAGAGAACAGTGAAAGAAAGGGTGAGCTCAACTAGCCCAGTAAGAAATATTACGACTAAGATAATGCAGAATAAATTATCATTAGCCTTCAACAGTGCTAAACTGATAAAATATAACGAACATCAAGTTTAACTGCAGCGGAACAAGCAATCCATTAAAAGAGTCAAGTAGAGAATAAAATCTACTATCTTTTATGATTTAAAAGGTTTTTCAACACTGTTATCGCTGGGACTCAGCTTAATAAAATAATTCACATCATCGAATCACCCCTGCACTACGGCCAAGGATATTCGTGTATTCATTAATGGTCATGATCATGCCAACAACTGTCCATCAACGCACTACGGGCCAATGAGGACTTTTACCACATCATTTGTAACATTACGGTCATGATTATACTGAATAATCCCAGGTCATAATCATACCAAGTTCATCTATGCACTACAGGCCACAAATGACTTTCAACAAAATATAAACATGAGGATGATGACAATGATATAAGAATTCAATAAAACAAATTCAAGAATTAATTTATCCAGGAACCAATAATGTCCAAATTGTCAACATGATACTGCTTTGTGGAGTAAAATTCAAGAATGCTTAGAATAATATTTTCATGAAAAGATACTGGATGAAACGCAATTATCAAGGATATTCCACTAATTTCATGGAGTATAGAAGTTAAAACTTAACCAACTGAGTATAATAAAGAATGGAATAACAAAAGAAATCACCCGGCATGCGATAGACCGCACAGACAGGTTATTCTAACAGAATAATAAATAATGGAACCAGGTCCGGCGTAAATGCACAGACAGGATATTCCGACAGAATAATAAATAATGAAACCAGGTCCGGTGTAAAACACACAGACAGGATGTTCTAACAGAATAATAACAAAACGGAACCATATCCGGTGTAAAACATACAGACAGGATATTCCTACAGAATAATAATAAAACGGAACCAGGTCCGGTGTAAAACACACATACAGGATGTTCCAACAGAATAATAATAAAAACGGAACCAGGTCCGGTGTAAAACACACAGACAGGATGTTCCAACAGAATAATAGAAGAATGTCACCAAGTATAGGGTAGACCGCGTATACAGGTTATTCCAACAGAATAATAAGAAATGGAATAACAAAGTTCTCTTCATAAATAAGAAAGAATAACACCCCTTACCGTTTTAAAGAAGAACTGAAATAAGGAAGTAGTTAAGTAGCAGAATACTTTTCTTCTCTCTCTCTATAGTTTCTCTCTATAGTTTCTCTCTCTAGAGTTCAGTGAATTCGTAAGAAATAATGAAGAAATGAGCTGCTATTTACAGAAAAATGGAATGCATAGTATGTGACGCCCCCAGAATAGGTATACAACACCCATTCTGAGTCGCCAAATACATGGTACAGAAAACAAACTACAACTTCAATAATACAATTGTCGTGCAAAATACGACAACACATACTGTGAGTTTAAATACAAATATTATCTTCTGGACAATATCCACACTCAAATAAGTCCTCAATACAATTATTCAAACACTATTTTACAGAAATAGTGAGGACTGCTAAAACATCTTTCTAGAACCATCACTCCATACTCCGACTAGATCCTGCTATGTTCTCACCTCCTGAGAAGAAATATGGAACAAAAAGGAAAAGGGTGAGCTCAACTAGCCCAGTAAAGAATATTATGACTAAGATAATATACAACAAATTATCATTAGTATTCAACAGGGAAAAATCTGATAGAATATAATCGACAACAAGTTTTAGATCAACAACTGCAGCGGAAACAACAAACCATTAGAAGAGTCAAGTAGAGAAAGAATTCTACTATCTTCTAAGATTTAAAAGTCTATCATCAATTTTTTATCCCTGTAACATCAATTAATAATCATCTTTATCCAAATATTCATCTTTGCACTACAGGCCAAAGATATTCATTTGTATCACCTGTCAGTCATGTTCATCTCAACACATGTTCATGTTTGCACTACAGGCCAAAGATATTCATCAAGTAATCATACATCTTTGCACTACAGGCCAAAGATATTTAGTAATATCATCATTTAGGACTGAGGATGATGAAAAATATTTTAAAGGAAACGAATCCAGTGAGACAGAAGGACAAATATTAGGGATTCGTATAACAGTTTATCCAAGATCAATAATACTTCATAATAATCAATTGTGAATCAGAATTCAAAAATAAAGATCAAAACATGGATACAATCAAAGATAGTAACCATAATAGACATCTTGGACAAAAAGAAAAAATTTTTATTTTTCGGTGAATAGTGCCGTATTCGTGAATAGTACCGTATACGTGAATAGTGCCATATACGTTAATAGTAATCCCGACACAAAAAATTCTAAATTTGATAAAAACTCATATCAATATTTCAGCATAATGATATTGAAGAAAATAATATCATTAAGAAGTAAATAATATCCCTTACCTCAAAATATCAGTACTTCTGGTCGGAATACCGGTATAAGGCTGAAAGAAACTTGCTCTGATGAATAGAAACTCTCAAAGTATCTAAATACTCACAAAATACACTCAATAATATAGAGAGAAAAAGAGAGAAAACTTGTTTCTGGTGTGATTTTTAATTCTAACTTAGCCCTCTATTTATAGGAAAATGTTAGCACGCCGAAACAGACTTAACCTGCAACCTGATGACTTTACCTGCTACTATTCCCACCCACCACATTTGAATAAAAATCTCAGCACATTTCTTCACCAACCAAGAGTGGGGCCCACCAATTCTAGAAATTTCCATCAAAATAATAAACTCCGAAAATTCAACAATTTCTGAACCAGTCATCTCGTAAAATTCATAATAAATCATACGTTCATTTTTAACGGTTCACAATTTGTGGACATATACTTAACTTATATATGTATAACATATCCAAAAATTACCACGATCCAACGGTCGGATTAAAAATTATAACCCCCGTAAAATATCTCAAAAACCCTGATTTTTAATACCTCTATTTCGACAAAAATACTTATAAAAACCTCAACATTAACTCCTTCATTTTTAACCACAAAAATATATCCCTCATTTATATCCACATAAAATAAATATTTCCTTATCATATGAATCAATAATTAATTATTCACAAATAATATTACAGAATCACATTTATGACAACCAGGCCGTTCCCAGGAAAGAGGGGGCTTTCCAATAAGGATTTCTCCTTACTGGCGCGCAATTAGATGACCAAACCTCTCTTTAGACAGAACTTTCTAGACATTGTCAATAATGTTATCTAATAATATTATTCAAATAATATGAATTATTGATCTGATAAAGGAAAATACTGTGCAGCAACAATTATTGAAACAACAATAATATAAAATATCAACGCAGCAATTATTGAATTAATAAAATAAAATATTGAATAATAACTACTGTAACAATTATTGAGTAGTGCCTTCTTACGTAAGAATCAATAATTGGTGCAATACCGTGTGCTACTGTATTTTAACCACCGGGTATTCCAACAGTATTAACGGTAACAACTACTCCGTTATTTATAAACAACTTATACTTGTCATTTTTTTCATCCAATCGCTTTCCGTTATGGGGCCCACACAAGGCTGCGCCGTCGTACAAATATTCCCCGACAGCAAAAATATTCCACGACCAAACGAATATTCCCCGACAAAATGAATATTTTATAACCACTTACTTATTTTGTAAAATTTACACATTTCACCCATAACTAAAGTATTATATCAAATTAACCCCTTATTATTCACAATAATATTTAGAGAAAATTTGATTTTATTCATTACTAAGTTGGGGTCTTACAACCTCCCCTCCTTATGAAATTTCGTCCTCGAAATTGACGTACGTACCTAACGTTTCAAAAAGGTGAGGATACCTCGCTTTCATTTCTGATTCTAACTCCCAGGTCATTTCTTCAATAGCATGGTTTCTCCACAAAACCTTAACTTGTGGTATAACCTTCGTGCGTAGGACATGCTCTTTCCTATCCAAGATCTTAACAGGTACCTCCTCGTACGTTAAATCTTCAGCTATCTCGTCTAGTTCTAACTCAATAATGTGGTTCGGGTCTTTAACATATTTACGAAGCATAGTGTTGATTGATTTCGCAATCAATGAATACGTGCAAGTATACACGGTCAACAAGTAATAAAGTGAAAGTAGAGTATCGTTCCTACGAGGAATTATTTAATAAAAATCACCAAGTACTAATTTTTAACCAAATCAATTTTATTTAAACAACCAATAATTGTGATTTCTAGATTTAAGAAAACTAAATTAAATAAAACAAAAAGATTATTCTAAAAGAAAGCAAATAAACAACTAATAATTGATGGAATTCAGATAAATAAGAATTAAGACTCCAATATCCCCAATTATGAATTATAAATCAATTATTCAACTATCTCAATTATTATATCTACTGAATTGTTAACATGAATTCTCAAATGTCAAAAGCCCTCTCTCGAGTGATCAATTGCCTTCTATTTAATCCAGATTAATTTTGCTATATCTCTATGCAAAACAATTGAATTAAACTCGCTACAAACCCAATTCCTCTTATGTTACATGCGGCAAATAGATATTCTCATTCTATTCACAAACCTAATTATTCACTGTGCAAATAACTAAGTCACATGTCACCAAGCCCAGTTCTAACCCTAGAATTCCTTTCCCAATTTCTTCTAGAGTAACAAGGTAATTATTGATCAGATAATTAATCAATAAGCTCAAAGCAAGATGAACAATTCACTTCAACACAAATAATTGGAATAAATCAAATAACTAATTTATAGCCATAAAAAGTTCAATTGAAATCTTAATAAAAGAGTTAGTTCATAATTAATGAATTAAAACCAAGAATCCACAATTGAATAGACATTAAAAGATAAAAGTATGATAAGAGAAGATAATAGGATCTGTTGTCAGCAAATCTGATGCTCCACTCTTGCTCCTGCTCTTGATCTTCAAAGATCTCCAAGTTGTTTCAATCTCCAAAATTAATAAGAACTAGGGTTAATGTCTAATCTAATAGAGTGTATCTCTAATCTAAGATATCTAATCCCCCTTTATTTTATGCCTTACATCATGTATTTATAGATTACAAGTCCAATTTTGAGCTTAGGAACAAACCCAATCCAATTTGGAGTCAAAAATGTGTCAAAATTCGCCCAAAACGCGTCCAGGCCGCACCAACCTCTTCCCCCAGCGCCCCAGCGCTGGGCTTGACGCTCAAAGTCTGCCTTATAACGCCCCGGCGCTGGAAATTGCCTTGAAATTAGCACCCCGACGCTAGTGCTTTTTTTGAAAATTTTCTGCTCCAACGTCCTTTGGGAAAATAGCCATAACTTCTTCGTCCGAACTCCGATTTCGATGATTCAAGATGTTCCAGAAAGAAGAGAAGTAGATCTACAACTTTCAGTCTTTAAGTTTTTCGAAATAAGGTCCGTAGAAATACTCAAATTGGCTCTGAAGTGACTGTTGTGTAAATGGTAAGCCGAAAATGCGAATCTAGCCACCCCAAACGTCGATCCAAGTAACTTTTATCCCAATTCCTACAAAACAATATAAAACATGCATGAATAGACACAAACACTTAAAAACTATTCTAAAAGACTTTAGAATAACAATAAATTAAGCCCGAATGTATCCAATTCATGTGTATAAAACTCACTCATCACATAGATATGTGAAAAATATTATGAACACGAGACATGCTTGGACGTAATGCGAGTCTATATGCAACATTTCTTATTCACTCAAGAATCTCAAATGGACCAACAAATCTTGGATTGAGCTTTCCTCTCTTCCCAAATCTTGTAACTCCCTTCCATGGTGCAACACGTAACAATACATGATCCCCAATATTAAATTCCACGTCCTTCCGATGAAGATCCGCATAACTCTTTTATCGATCCTGTGCCGTTTGTATACGTTGTCGAATCGTTTGGATCTTCTCTGTAGTCATGCGTACCAACTCTGGTCCCAACAATGTTGCTTCACCCACCTCGTCCCAGCATACTAGAGAACGACATTTTCTTCCATACAATGCCTCGAATGGAGCCACACCTATGCTCGCCTGATAACTGTTATTGTAGGAGAATTCCACCAATGGTAGGTACTTATCCCAACTCCTTTTGAGATCTAGGACACAAAGTCTTAATAGATCTTCAAGAGTTTGAATAGTCCTCTCTGATTGTCCGTCCGTTTGAGGATGGTATGCCGAACTGAATCGTAAATCCGTACCCATAGCTTTCTACAAGCTAACCCAAAATCGTGAAGTGAATCTTGGGTCACGATCCGAAACTATGGATACTGGCATGCCATGCAATCTCACAATCTCGTTCACGTACATACTAGCAAGACGTTCAAGGGAATAAGTCTCACGTATCAGCAAGAAATGAGCAGACTTGGTTAATCTATCAACAATAACCCAAATCGCATCTATGCCTTGAGAAACCTTGGGAAGACCTGTAACGAAATCCATGGTAATGTGTTCCCACTTCCATTTCAGGATCTCAAGTGATTGCAATGGACCCTTTGGCACTTGATGCTCCGCCTTTACACGCTGACAAGTTAAACACCTCGAGATAAACTCCGCGATCTCTTTTTTCATATTGCTCCACCAAAATGTATATCGAAGATCGTGATACATTTTGGTACTCCCAGGATGGATTGCAAACGGTGTGTTGTGTGCCTCCATCATTATTTTATGTTTCAAGTCAAAATCGTTAGGAACACAAAGTCCGGAGTTGACTCGAAGTATTCCTTCTTCATCGATTCTTGCTTCTGGAATAACACCTTCTTGCACTTTCTTCTTCATACGCATCAGCTCTATGTCCGTAGCTTGAACAGCTTTAACTTTATCGATTAAAGTCGGTTCTACTCGTATATTTGATATCATCATGTGGGTACTTAGAGCCTTCATCTCTATCTCCATCCTTTGCAAGTCATACAAAATGGGCCTTTGTGTTAATAACATTGCACTCGTACCCGCATATGATCTTCTACTCAATGCGTCAGCTACTACGTTTGCTTTTCCAGGATGATATTGGATGGTATGATCGTAATCTTTCAACAGCTCAAGCCAACGTCGCTGCCGCATGTTGAGTTCCTTTTGGGTGAAGAAATATTTGAGGCTTTTATGATCTGTATAGATCTCCACTTTCTCCCCATACAGGTAGTGTCTCCAGATCTTCAACGCAAAAACAACTGCTGCCAACTCCAAATCATGAGTAGGATAATTCCTCTCATATTCTTTGAGTTGTCGCGAGGCATAGGCTATGACTTTCCCATGTTGCATGAGAACACATCCTAACCCTTTGCCTGAAGCATCGTTGTAGATAACAAATTCATCCGAACCAGATGGTTTTGCCAGAACAGGTGCCGAAATGAGTCCCCTTTTGAGCTCTTGGAAACTCTTCTCGCATTCCTCGCTCCAACCGAATTTTGTATCCTTCCGATTCAGCTGAGTTAACGGAGTAGCGATTCTAGAAAATCCTTCCACGAATCTCCGATAATAACCAGCTAAGCCCAGAAAGCTACGTACTTCGGTTACCGACTTCGGTTGCTCCCAACTTTGTATAACTTCAATCTTCGCCGGGTCGACAGATACTCCATGTTTTGACACCACGTGCCCAAGGAATGCTACTTCCTCAAGCCAGAACTCGCATTTCTTCAGTTTGGCATATAGCTTGTTTTCACGAAGCCTTTGCAATACCAGCTTCAAATGGCGCTCATGATCTTCACGGCTTTTGGAATAGATGAGGATGTTATCAATAAAGACAACAACGAACTGATCCAAATATTTTTTGAATACA
The DNA here is from genome assembly GCA_016801055.1 of Panax notoginseng. Lineage (NCBI taxonomy): Eukaryota > Viridiplantae > Streptophyta > Magnoliopsida > Apiales > Araliaceae > Panax > Panax notoginseng. Next base: position 91,038,500 of record CM029014.1, read on the forward strand.
CGATTCATCATATCCATGAAGGCAGCAGGAGCATTAGTCAATCCAAAAGACATGACTAAGAATTTATAATGCCCATACCGAGTTCTGAAGGCAGTCTTTGGAATATCCTCAGTTTTAATCTTCAGCTGATGATATCCAGAACGAAGATCGATCTTTGAAAAGAATTGTGCTCCTTGCAACTGGTCAAATATGTCATCAATGCGAGGTAGCGGATACCTATTCTTGATAGTGACATGATTCAATTCTCGATAGTCGATACAAAGTCGCATACTCCCGTCTTTCTTCTTTACGAATAACACAGGAGCATCCCAAGGAGATGTACTAGGACGAATAAAATCGATGTCCAACAACTCCTGTAGTTGAAATTTTTACTCTTGAAGTTCATTAGGAGCCATTCGATATGGGGTTTTAGAAATGGGCTTTGTACCGGGTTCAAGGTCAATAAAGAATTCAACTTCACGTTCTGGGGGTAGACCATGAAGTTTTTCAGGAAATACATCGGGAAATTCTCTAACAATAGAAATATTATTCAAATTTGACTTGTCTTTGTTCAAATCCATAACATGGGCTAAGAAAGCTTGACATCCGTTTTTCAATAAACGAATAGCTTTGTGGCTTGATATGACAGTGACTGATTTTAGTGGTTTAGTAGTTTGAATTCGTATGACAGGTTGGTTAGGAATATGTAAACTAACAACCTTACGAAAACAATCAATTTTAGCATGATGAGTGGTTAACCAATCAATTCCTAAAATCACATCAAAAGCAAGTATATTTAAAGAGATAAGATCAATAGGTAATGTGATAGTGCCAACTTGGATCATGCAAGATTTATAAACTGTAGATGTAACGAAGGTTTCACCCAACGGAGTTTCAACAGATAAGTCAAAGTCCAATTTCTCCGGAGTCAAGTTTAAACATTGAGCACAAGCAGGAGAGATAAAAGAATATGTAGAACCGGTATCTAGTAAAGTATAAACTTCGCAAGAATTCAAGATTAGCTTACCCGTGATCACCTCGTTCGGATTTCTCATGTTTTGGCCAGTCACGACAAACTCTCTTCCAGGAACCGCTGATTTTGACTTATCCGGGACAGCTTTTGGAGTCACCATCCCCGCTGAACTTGGTTTTGCTACAGAACACTCTCGAGCTATATGACCCTCCTTTCCACAGTTATAACATATCTTGGATTGTTGTGGGCAGTTTGCGCTGATATGCCCCTCTTTCCCACATTTGTAACATACGACCGGTGGTCGTTCTCCTCCCCTAGAAATAGTTGATGTTTGTGCTGACGACTTCACGTTATCATTGTTGTACCTTCTCTTCTTGAAATCTCCTCCCGACTCGCTCCTTTTATTATCACGACCACGATTACCACCACAGTAGTTACCACTTTTATCCGAATATTTTCCTCCCTGCTAGTTTTTATTGCTTCGATGACTGCCGCCACCGGTATGACCCTGGTTGTGGTCCCTCGGTTGCACATACTCATTATCTCGCTCTAATAATTGAGCCCTGTTTACAACATCTGAATATAAAAAAAATTTATGAGAGATAAGATATTGTCGAATCTCGGGTTTTAGACCTCTCAGAAACATCCTTGTCATTCGTTCCTCATTTTCGACCAAATGAGGTGTAAACCTAGATAACTCTGCAAACTTCGCCTCGTACTGGGACACAGTCATGTTATTTTGTTCCAGTCTGATAAACTCCACCTCCTTCATACGACGAATACTTTCAGGAAAGTACTTGTCATTGAACAGTTTTTGAAATGTTTCCCAGGACATGTTGAGTGCGTTAGGCTGGGTACGCTTCACAGACTCCCACCAGTAGTCTGCCTCACCGCGAAACATAAAGGTGGCGAATGGAACCTTCTGTTCCTCCGTGCATCCCAAGACATCGAATATCTTGGTAATTTGCTTGACCCACGTTTCCGCCATGATCGGATCCGGCTTTCCCTTAAATTCTGGTGGTCCCAATTCTTTGAACTGTTTGGCTGTGACAAACCACGCGTTGTTATCATTTCCACCTGTATTCTGCACACGAGTCTCCCTCGTCTGATTTTGCATGAACTGTAAAAATCTCCTAAACATTCCATCATTCATCGTTTGCTCGGTAACGTTGTTTACAGGAGGAATATTGTCTTCCTGTTGCACGTTCCCCTGGGTGGTGATCAAAGGTGTCTCCACGGTCTGATTTACTCCATTATTAACATTCTCAGCTGCCATTCTTAAATACTGCCATAAAATAAGGGTTAATAGTCATGTCATATATTATCCCTATACTCTGACCGACCAAATAAACACCAAATAAACTTAGTCAGGTCATACTAGCGAAGGAATTCCCCGTCTCTCCCCTCCTAGTTCTTGTCTCACATCTCAGCCAGGGATCATATCCCTAAGCTCTGATACCAACTGTGATGCCCCCAGAATAGGTATACAACACCCATTCTGAGTCGCCAAATACATGGTACAGAAAGCAAACTACAACTTCAATAATACAATTGTCGTGTAAAATACGACAACACATACTGTGAGTTTAAATACAAATATTGTCTTCTGGACAATATCCACACTCAAATAAGTCCTCAATACAATTATTCAAACACTATTTTACAGAAATAGTGAGGACTGCTAAAACATCTTTCTAGAACCATCACTCCATACCCCGACTAGATCCTGCTATGTTCTCACCTCCTGAGAAGAAAAATGGAACAAAAAGGAAAAGGGTGAGCTCAACTAGCCCAGTAAAGAATATTATGACTAAGATAATATACAACAAATTATCATTAGTATTCAACAGGGAAAAATCTGATAGAATATAATCGACAACAAGTTTTAGATCAATAACTGCAGCGGAAACAACAAACCATTAGAAGAGTCAAGTAGAGAAAGAATTCTACTATCTTCTAAGATTTAAAAGTCCATCATCAATATTTTATTCCTGTAACATCAATTATTAATCATCTTTATCCAAATATTCATCTTTGCACTACAGGCCAAAGATATTCATTTGTATCACCTGTCAGTCATGTTCATCTCAACACCTGTTCATCTTTGCACTACAGGACAATGATATTTATCAAGTAATCATACATCTTTGCACTACAGGCCAAAGATATTCAATAATATCATCATTTAGGACTGAGGATGATGAAAAATATTTTAAAGGAGACGAATCCAGTGAGACAGAAGGACAAATATTAGGGAGTCGTATAACAGTTTATCCAAGATCAATAATACTTCATAATAATCAATTGTGAAGCAGAATTTAAAAATAAAGATTAAAACATGGATATAATCAAAGATAGTAATCATAATAGACATCTTGGACAAAAAGAAAAAATTTTATTTTTCGGTGAATAGTATCGTATTCGTGAATAGTACCGTATACGTGAATAGTGCCGTATACGTGAATAGTAATCTCGACACAAAAAGTTCCAAATTTGATAAAAACTCATATCAATATTTCAGCATAATGATATTGAAGAAAATAATATCCCTTACCTCAAAATATCAGTACTTCTGGTCGGAATACCGGTATAAGGCTGAAAGAAACTTACTCTGATGAATAGAAACTCTCAAAGTATCTAAATACTCACAAAATACACTCAATAATCTAGAGAGAGAAAGAGAGAAAACTTGTTTCTGGTGTGATTTTCAATTCTAACTTAGCCCTCTATTTATAGAAAAATGTTAGCACGCCGAAGCAGACTTAACCTGCAACCTGATGGCTTTACCTGCTACTATTCCCACCCACCACATTTGAGTAAAAATCTCAGCACATTTTTTCACCAACCAAGAGTGGGGCCCACCAATTCTAGAATTTTCCATCAAAATGATAAACTCCGAAAATTCAACAATTTCTGAACCAGTCATCTCGTAAAATTCATAATAAATCATACGTTCATTTTTACCGGTTCAAAATTTGTGGACATATACTTAACTTATATATGTATAACATATCCAAAAATTACCACGATCCAACGGTCGGATTAAAAATTATAACCCCCGTAAAATATCTCAAAAATCCTAATTTTTAATACCTCCATTTCGACAAAAATACTGATAAAAATCTCAACATTAACTCCTTCATTTTTAACCATAAAAATATATCCCTCATTTATATCCACATAAAATAAATATTTTCTTATCATATGAATCAATTATTAATTATTCACAAATAATATTACAGAATCACATTTATGGCAACCGGGCCGTTCCCAGGAAAGAGGGGACTTTCCAATAAGGATTTCTCCTTACTGGCGCGCAATTAGATGACCAAACCTCTCTTTAGACAGAACTTTCTAGACATTGTCAATAATGTTATCTAATAATATTATTCAAATAATATGAATTATTGATCTGATAAAGAAAAATACTGTGCAACAACAATTATTGAAACAACAATAATATAAAATATCAACGCAGCAATTATTAAATCAATAAAATAAAATATTAAATAATAACTGCTGTAACAATTATTGAGTAGTGCCTTCTTACGTAAGAATCAATAATTGGTGCAATACCGTGTGCTACTGTATTTTAACCACTGGGTATTCCAACAGTATTAACGGTAACAACTACTCCGTTATTTATAAACAACTTATACTTGTCGTTTTCTTCATCCAATTGCTTTCCGTTATGAGACCCACACAAGGCTACGCCGTCGTACGAATATTCTCCGACAGCAAGAATATTCCACGACCAAACAAATATTTCCCGACAAAATGAATATTTTATAACCACTTGCTTATTTTGCAAAATTTACACATTTCACCCATAACCAAAGTATTATATCAAATTAACCCCTTATTATTCACAATAATATTTATAGAAAATTTCATTTTATTCATTACTATGTTGGGGTCTTACATAGTAATTAATCCATGAACGGTCCAGATTGATTACTTTAATCTGACGGTCAATATTTAAAGAAAAATCTTTTAAATAAAATATATTATATTCTATTTATAGAATAACTTTAATAATGTATTCTGTTTTATATAAAAAGATATTTCTTTTTTATTACGTTAATAATACGAATAAAACAAAACTTCATTATCGCTAAATAATTCATATTATTAACTGACAATAATTGAATCAAACTTAGTGACTTCTCACATAAGCATTAATAATCAATACCATGTGCTACTATGTAACCACACGTATTACTGTACTTTTACTACCGAGTAGTTCAACAGTATCAATGGTAAAACTTCCGCCGTTATTTTTAATAAAATATTTTTGTCGTTTTCTCAATCCGACAATAATTTCGTTGTGGGGTCCACCAATGATTGTGCCGTTGTACAAATATTTCCTGTTAAAATGAATATTTCCCGACCAATCGAATATTATATAACAACTTGCGTACTTTGCAAAATTTATAAATATTACCCACAACTATAACATTATATCAAATTAACTCCATAATATTCAAAAATGATATTTATAGAAAATTCATCTTTATTTATAAAAGTTGGGGTCTTACAACCTCCCCTTCTTATGAAATTTCGCCCTCGAAATTAGGGTACGTACCTGGTATGTCGAAGAGGTAAGGATACCTTGATTTCATTTCAGATTCTAACTCCCAATTCATTTCCTCAACATCGTGGTTTCTCCATAAAATTTTAACTTGAGGTATAACCTTGGAGCGTAGAATATGTTCCTTCCTATTCAAGATTTGAATAGGAACTTCTTCATACGTCAAATCTTCTGCTATTTCGTCCGGTTCTAACTCAATAATGTGGTTCGGGTCTTCCACATATTTACGTAACATGGATATATAAAAAACGTTATGAACACGAGACATACTTGGCGGTAAAGCGAGTCTATAAGCCACAGTTCCTACTCGATCGAGGATTAAAAATGGACCGATGAATCGAGGATTGAGCTTTCCTCTCTTTCCAAATCTCGTAACTCCTTTCCATGGAGCAACACGTAAGAACACATGATCTCCTATATCAAGTTCCACGTCCTTTCGATGAAGATCAGCATAACTCTTTTGTCGATCTTGTGAGGTTTTTATACGTTGTCGGATCGTTTGAATCTTTTCTGTAGTCATACATACCAACTCTGGTCTCAACAACGTTGCTTCACCCACCTCATCCCAGCATACTGGAGAACGACATTTTCTTCCATACAATGCTTCGAATGGAGCCATGCCAATACTTGCTTGATAACTGTTGTTGTAGAAAAACTTCACCAATGGTAAGAACTTGTCCCAACTTCCCTTGAAGTCAAGGACACAGAGTCTTAATAAATCTTCTAGAGTTTGAATAGTCCTCTCTGATTGTCCGTCCGTCTGAGGATGATATGCCGAACTATATCGTAAATCCGTGCCCATAGCTTTTTATAAACTAACCCAAAATCGTGAAATGAATCTTGGATCTCGATCAGAAACTATAGATACTGGCATACCATGCAGTCTTACAATCTCGTTTATGTACATAGGAGCAAGACGTTCAAGTGTATAAGTTTCTCGTATCGGTAAGAAATGAGCAGACTTGGTCAATCTATCAACAATGACCCAAATCGCATCTATACCTTAAGAAACCTTAGGAAGACCGGTAACGAAATCCATGGTAATGTGCTCCCACTTCCATTCTGAAATTTCAAGTGGTTGCAATGGACTTTTTGGTACTTGATGCTCCGCTTTTACTCGTTGACAAGTTAGACATCTTGAGACAAACAGCGCTATCTCTCCCTTCATATAGCTCCACCAAAATGTATGACGAAGATCATGATACATTTTGGTACTTTCAGGATGGATTGCAAACGGTGTGTTGTGCGCCTCCATCATGATTTCATACTTTAAATCAGGGTTGTTAGGAACACAAAGTCTGGAGTTGACTCGAAGTATTCCTTCTTCATCGATTCTTGCTTCCGGCAAAGCACCTTCTTGCACTTTCTTCCTCATACGCATCAGCTCCAGGTCTGTAGCTTGAGCAGCTTTAACTTTATCGATTAAAGTTGGTTCTACTCGTATATTCGCCTTCATCATATGGGTCCTTGGAGTATTTAACTCTATCTCCATCCTTTGCAAGTCACACAAAATGGGCCTTTGTGTTGATAATATCGCACTCGTACTTGCATATGATCTTCTACTCAATGCGTCAGCTACCACGTTCGCTTTTCCAGGATAGTATTGAATGGTATGATCATAATCTTTCAACAGTTCAAGCCAACGTCGTTGTTGCATGTTGAGTTCCTTTTGAGTGAAGAAATATTTGAGGCTTTTATGATCCGTAAAGATCTCCACCTTCTCCCCATACAAGTAATGCCTCCAAATTTTAAGTGCAAAGACAACAGCTGCCAACTCTAGATCATGATTAGGATAATTCCTCTCATATTCCTTGAGTTGTCTTGATGTATAGGCTATGATTTTTCTATGTTGCATGAGAACGCATCCCAACCCTTTGCTCGAAGCATCACTGTAGATGACAAATCCCTCCGAGCCAGATGATATTGTTAGAACAGGTGCTGAAATGAGTCTCCTCTTGAGTTCTTGAAAACTCTTCTCATATTCTTCGCTCCAATCGAAATTTGTATCTTTCCGAGTCAGCTGAGTTAATGGAGTAGCGATTCGAGAAAATCCTTCCACGAATCTCCGATAATAACCAGCTAAACCAAGAAAGCTACGTACTTTGGTCACTGATTTAGGTTGCTCCCAGCTTTGAATAGCTTCAATCTTTGTCGGGTCAACCGATATTCCACGACTTGATACTACGTGCCCAAGGAATGCTACCTCCTCCAGCCAGAACTCGCATTTCTTCAACTTGGCATAAAGCTTGTATTCACGAATCTTTTGGAGTACCAGCCTCAAGTGTTGCTCATGATCTTCACGGCTTTTGGAATAAATAAGGATGTCATCAATAAAGACGACCACAAAGTGATCCAAATATTCCTTGAATACCTGGTTCATCATATCCATGAAGGCTGCAGGAGCATTAGTCAATCCAAAGGACATGATTAGGAATTCATAATGCCCGTACCGAGTTCTGAAAGTCGTCTTTGGAATATCCTCAGTTCTAACCTTCAGCTGATGATATCCAGAACAAAGATCGATCTTTGAAAAGAATTGTGCTCCTTGCAACTGGTCAAACAGGTCATCAATACGTGGCAATGGGTACCTGTTTTTGATGGTGATATGATTTAACTCCGGATAATAAATACAAAGTCGTATACTTCCATCTTTCTTCTTCACGAATAGCATAGGAGCACCCCAAAGAGAAGTACTAGGACGAATAAAGCCACTATCTAACAATTCTTGCAGTTGAATCTTTAACTCCTGAAGTTCAATAGGAGCCATTCGATATGGGGCTTTGGAAATGGGTTTTGTACCGGGTTCAAGGTCGATACAAAATTTAATTTCACGTTCTGGGGGTAGGCCAGGAAGTTCTTCAGGGAATACGTCAGGGAATTTATTAACAATAGAAATATCATTCAAAACTGACGTATTTTTGTTTAGATCCGTGACATGAGCTAAGAATGCTTGACATCCATTTTTTAATAAACGAATAGCTTTATGGCTTGAGATGACAACGATTTATTTTAATGGTTTGGTTGCTTGAATTCGCATAATAGGTCTATTAGGAATATGAAAGCTAACAACCTTACGAAAACAATCAATTTTTGCATGATGAGTAGTTAACCAATCAATCCCTAGAATCACGTCAAATGTAAGTATTTTTAATGAAATAAGATCGACAGGTAATGTGTGGGTACCAACTTGAACCAAACAAGACTTATAAACCGTGGATGTAATGAAGGTTTCTCCCAATGGAGTTTCAACAGATAAGTCAAAGTCTAATTTCTCCGGAGTCAAATTTAATCGATGAGTGCAAGTAGGAGAAATAAAAGAATGGGTAGAACCGGTATCAAATAAAGTATAGACTTCGTTAGAGTTTATTATAAGCTTACCCGTGATGACCTCATTCGGGTTCCTTACTTTCTGGGAGGTCACAACAAACGCTCTCCCTTGCACTACCGGTTTTGACTTTTCTTGGACGGCCTTTGGTGTCTCCATCTTGGCTGAACTTATTTTTGGTAAATGACAAAATCGAGCTAAATGACCTTCTCTTCCACAATTATAACATGCTTTAGACGGCATCGCGCAGTTTGGACTGATGTGCCCTTCCCCTTCGCATTTGAAATATATGATAGGTGGTCGTTCTCCTTCTTTAACAACGGGTGCTGGTGCTGACGTCTTTCCATCATTATTGAATCTCCTCTTCTTGAAATGACCGTTCTTATTGTTTTGGCCCTGATTACCACCGAAGTGGTTACCATTTCTGGCCTGTTGATTCCCTCCACGCTTGTTGTCCCCGCTTCGATGACTGCTCTCACTGGTATTATCATTTTGCCGACTGCTCTCTTTTGGTTGCGTTGACTCGTTATCGCGCTCCACTAACTGAGCCCTATTCACAACATCTGAATACAAACACAGTTTATGAGAAATAAGATGTTGACGTATCTCAGGTTTCAAACCTCGCATAAACATTCGCATCATCCGCTCTTCATTATCCACCAAGTGGGACGCAAATCGGGACAACTCAGCAAATTTAGCCTCATACTGCGACACGGTCATATTATTCTCCACCTGCTTCATGTGACGAACACTTTTGGGAAAGTATTTGTCATTGAACAACTCTTGGAACTTCTTCCAAGACATCTTCAGTGCGGCAGGTTGAGTACGCTTAATCGATTCCCACCAGTAATCTGCCTCTCCTCGCAACATAAAGGCAACAAAGGGAACCTTTGCTCCTCGGAGCATCCCAAGACATCAAATATCTTGGTGATCTGCTTTATCCATGTTTCCGCTACAAGTGGTTTTGGCTCTCCCTTAAACTCCGGTGGTCCCAGCTCCTTGAACTGTTTAGCGGTGACCGTCCGAGAGTTTTCAGTGTTTCCACCTATATTTTGGACAGGAGCCGCTCTCGCCTGCTGTTGCATGAACTGCATAAAGCTTCTGAACATTCCATCATTCATCATCTGGTCAGTGTTGTTGTTTGCATGAGGATTATCACCTTCCTGATGCACATTATCCTGATTATTGATATGTGGTGAATCAACAGTCGCCTGTGCTCCATTGCTATTCTCAACATTCTCAGATGCCATTTTCAGATACTGCCACAAAACAAAAGTTAATTGATATGTCATATATTATCCTTATATTATGACCGACTAATTAAATACCGTGCAAATAAACTTAGGTATGTCATACTAGCGAAGGAATTCCCCGTCTCTCCCCTCCTAGTTCTATTCTCACATCTTAGCCAGGGATCATATCCCTAAGCTCTGATACCAACTGTGACGCCCCCAAAATTAGGTATACATCACCCATCTTGGGTCGTCAGATACATGGTACAGAATACAAATACGACTTACTAATACAACTGTCGTGCACAATACGACAAAACATAACTGTGAGTTTGAATACAATTATTGTCTACTAGAGACTATACAAACTCAAAAAGAGTCCTCATTACAATTATTGTCACACTATTTAACAAAATAGTGAAGACTACTAATACTATCATCTGGTCCATCACTCCGTTCCCCGACTCGTCCCAGCTATATTCTCATTTCCTGAAGAGAACAGTGAAAGAAAGGGTGAGCTCAACTAGCCTAGTAAGAAATATTATGACTAAGATAATGCAGAATAAATTATCATTAGCCTTCAACAGTGCTAAACTGATAAAATATAACGAACATCAAGTTTAACTGCAGCGGAACAAGCAATCCATTAAAAGAGTCAAGTAGAGAATAAAATCTACTATCTTCTATGATTTAAAAGGTTTTTCAACACTGTTATCGCTGGGACTCAACTTAATAAAATAATTCACATCATCGAATCACCCCTGCACTACGGTCAAGGATATTCGTGTATTCATTAATGGTCATGATCGTGCCAACAGCTGTCTATCAATGCACTACGGGCCAATGAGGACTTTTACCACATCATTTGTAACATTACGGTCATGATTATACCGAATAATCCCTGGTCATAATCATACCAAGTCCATCTATGCACTACATGCCACAGATGACTTTCAACATTTTATAAACATGAGGATGATGACAATGATATAAGAATTCAATAAAACAAGTTCAAGAATTAATTTATCCAGGAATTAACAACGTCCAAATTGTCAACATGATACTGCTTTGTGGAGTAAAATTCAAGAATGCTTAGAATAATATTTTCATGAAAAGATACTGGATGAAACGCAATTATCAAGGATATTCCACTAATTTTATGGAGTATAGAAGTTAAAACTTAACCAACTGAGTATAATAAAGAATGAAATAACAAAAGAAATCACCCGGCATGCGATAGACCGCACAGACAGGTTATTCTAACAGAATAATAAATAATAGAACCAGGTCCGGCGTAAACGTACAGACAGAATATTCTGACAGAATAATAAATAATGGAACCAGGTCTGGTGTAAAACACACAGACAGGATGTTCCAACAGAATAATAACAAGACGGAACCAGGTCCAGTGTAAAACACACAGACATGATGTTCCTACAGAATAATAATAAAATGGAACCAGGTCCGGTGTAAAACACGCAGACATGATGTTCCAACAGAATAATAATAAAAACGGAACCAGGTCCGGTGTAAAACACACAGACAGAATGTTCCAACAGAATAATAGAAGAATGTCACCAAGTATAGGGTAGACCGCGTATATTCGAACATAATAATAAGAAATGGAATAACAAAAGTTCTCTTCATGAATAAGAAAGAATAACACCCCTTACCGTTTTAAAGAAGAACTGAAATAAGGAAGTAGTTAAGTAGCAGAATACTTTTCTTCTCTCTCTATAGTTTCTCTCTATAGTTTCTCTCTCTAGAGTTCAGTGAATTCGTAAGAAATAATGAAGGAATGAGCTGCTATTTATAAAAAAATGGAATGCATAGTAACTAATCCATGAACGGTCCAGATTGATTACTTTAATCTAACGGTCCATATTTAAAGAAAAATCTTTTAAATAAAATATAATATATTCTATTTATAGAATAACTTTAATAAAGTATTCTGTTTTATATAAAAAGATGTTTCTGTTTTGTTACGTTAATAATACGAATAAAACAAAACTTCATTATCGCTAAATAATTCATTTTATTAACTGACAATAATTGAATCAAACTGAGTGACTTCTCACATAAGCATTAATAATCAATACCGTGTACTACTATGCAACCACACATATTACTGTACTTTTACTATCGAGTAGTTCAACAGTATCAATGGTAAAACTTTCGCCGTTATTTTTAATAAAATATTTTTGTCGTTTTCTCAATCCGACAATAATTCCGTTATGGGGTCCACCAATGATTGTGCCGTTGTACGAATATTATCTGTTAAAACGAATATTTTCCGACCAATTGAATATTATATAACAACTTGCGTACTTTGTAAAATTTATAAATATCACCCACAACTATAACATTATATCAAATTAACTCCATAATATTCAAAAATAATATTTATAGAAAATTCATCTTTATTTATAAAAGTTGGGGTCTTACAATATATATAGAGTTGGAGAGAGAAAAGTCATATTTTAAGCTCATTTGTCCAACATACACTCCACTAAGCTCTCTCTCTCAAAACCTATGAATTTCTTTAGCATTTCAATCCCCAAGTAAAGTGCTACGTAAAGTGTGTGTGTATATATATATATGATAAATTAAATATATTTATTACATGAATAATTACAAATAATTTTATTTTAGAATTATTGATCATTATAAAGTATATTCGTATAATAAATTAATTTTGTTGTAAAAATATTTTATTAATTATTTTCTATGAAAATATGATTATTATACTATTTAAATAATATAGAAAATGATTATAGAATTATTATATTAATTATTTTGTTATATGAATTTATTTCAGAATAATTAAGTTAATTATTATAACTTACTTAATAATGGTATGTATACGAAAGATAAATTAGATATGGAATCCAAACCCTAATTTTAGATTTAAAATAAGGAATGAGAATAATAATATTATATTAAATATAATATTATTTTTTAGTGCTATAAATATATATTGTATGTGTGTATTGATAATGGTTGGTCAATTATGGTGTATAATGTCAAAACCCTAGTATTAATTTGAAAACTAAAATAGGAGTTCAAGAATGTTATATAATTGTGTTAATGTGACTAATGACATGTAATATGGAATATAACCCTAATTGGGGAAAACCCTAATTATTAAAAACCCTAATTTCTAAATTAGGAATCCTAATTGCTAAGTTAGAAACCTTAATTATTATTTTAGTAAATTATAATGTTAATTAGGAAACCCTAATTCATAATTTGAGAACCCTAATAATATCAAGAAACCCTAATTATTTAAAACCCTAATTTTCTATTAAAAACCTTAATTTTAATTAGTGTGTTCTAATTAAAATTTTATTAAACTTTAAACTTAATTTTTTAAACCCTAAAAATTATTTAAGAAACCTTAAGGTTTAAAATCTATTGATTAAACCCTAGATTCAAGTACCATCGACAAGAATACTCTTAAATGCTTTGTTAGTTTACTAAAATAGCATTTTTAGATTTATTTTAATGAGATAGCTTGCAAATCTTGCCATGATTTGGGTTGTTCACCAACCCTAGATATCACATGTGCCAAAATCATTGCAAATCAGCAAAGTCTTGACCACATACACCAGCAATATACATTTCATTCAAGTCATATATATAGATTCAAGAGAGAGAAAAGTCACTTTTTAAGCCCATTTAATCACCATACTCATCCAAGACCCTCTCTCTCTAAAACCCACGAAATATAGTAGCATTTCAGTTCCCAAATCAAGCCCCACTAACACCCGTAACCAAATTAGTAGCCAAGAATCATAATTTGTTTATAGTGAGGTATAAACCCTAAACGAAATTTGATCTTTGATCCTATGTTAGATGTTAGATTTTTATGTTAAAACATGTTATATGTAGTGTATATTGATGATTTGGGTTGATTGATGTTAGATCCATAACATCTATAGGCTCAGATTTGATGTTTTACAAAATTTGGGGAAAAAAAAGTTTGTCTGACAACGAATATCAGACCTTATATCTCAGTGATCGTTAATGATTTTTGTGTTTTGAAGCTTGTAGTTGTAGTATGCTATGAGATCTCTATTCTAGAACTCGAATCAAGCCCATAGCAAGTACAGATTGAAAGTTATGGGTGGTCAAACATAGTTGACCGACCATGACTTTTAGTTTTCTGGAAAACCCAGATCGTGTCCAGAAGGCTCTGACAAGATCTTCATGGGCTCGAATCTGACAATGGGTTGATGATCTGTGTTTGTCTTTGCTTCTAAGTTATAGTATGTTGTTTAGACTACATGTTTAGGCCTTTAGATTACCTAAATGATAAATAGGTTGGACTTAGTGGCCGGTCAAACTAGCCTAGTCGAACACGTTTTCTGTTTTCTGGGTAACCCAGAAAACATATGAACGTGTCGTCTGACATGGTTTGACCGGACCATATCTGCTTGATGTGTTGTTGTTATATGTGTTTTATGTAATAGATCTGTACCCCTACATGTTATTTACACAGTACAAGTCTTAAATCTTAAAACCATTACATGAACAGCAAGTTGTGGAAGCCCAAAAGTGGCTACTCGAACTGTTCTTCATTTCTGGGTAACCCAGAAATGAAGAACAGCTCTGATAGCCACTTTGCATGCTTAGATCTCCTTTGTGTTATGCTATTTGGCCATGTTTGTTGTTGGATCATGTAGTGTTACATTAGTTCTACAAGCTATGACCCAAAACATGCCCAGAAACATCATAAATTAAAGGTTACACTTGGACAAACCTAGTTACTCGAACACTGGCTTGTCAATGTTCTTGAGGCTCAAGAACACTTTAGGTGACGGTTTCTGTCGCTAAAGGCTATACCGACAGATTTAATAATTTTATTTAATTAAATTTCTAAAAATCATTTAAAAATAGAAATTAATTTCTGAAAATTACAAAAATTATTTTAAAAATTATTTTAAGTTATAAAAATTAACTTTTAATAAGTTGACATATTTTTGAAAAATATTAGTATTTATTTAAATATTATTGATATTTGATTTATTTAATAAATGCATTAAATAAACTAATTAAAAATGATTTTATTATATTAAAAATCATTTTAAATGATAATAAAGTATTTAAAAATATTTTAAGTTATAAAACATAAATTTTAATATTTTAAGATAAATTTTATTAATTATTTAATATTAATGGTATTAGATTTATTTAATAATTATATTGAATAAATTAGTTTAAAAATGATTTTAATATAATAAAAATCATTTCAAATGAAAATAAATAGTTTAAAAATATTTTAAGTTATAAAATATAACTTTTAATATTTAAAGATAAATTTCTTTAATAAATTAATATTAAATGATATTAGAGTTATTTAATAATAATAGTAAAGTAATAGTTTTAAAATGGTTTTATTAAGTTAAAAATTATTTAAAAAGGATATCAATGATTTAAAAATATTTCAAGTAATAATTAATGACTTTTAATATTTTGATAAATAATAAATTAATATTTAAATATTAATGGTAATTATTTAAAATGATTTTAAATATTTTAAAAATCATTTAAAGGTAATAAAAATGTTTTAAAAATATTTTGAGTTATTATAAATAACTTTAATATTTTGGCAATGGTTTCATTAATAATTTAATATTAATGATAATAGAATTATTTAATATTTAAATTATTTAAAAATGATTCCAGTGTTTGAAAAATCATGATAAATTATAATAAATATTTTAAAATTATTTAAGTCATTTAAAAATAATATGATTGATATTTAAGTTATTTAAATCAAATATTGAACTGCAGACTAGAGTTCTAGACTCGATAATTACCTGATAAAGCCATCGGTACACCGAAATATTTTAGAAATTGATCTGAACTTAGATAATTTGACTAGATACGTGTCTGTTTATGATCTAATGACTGTTAAACTTATGTGACAATGTGAATATGTTATGTGCTGACTGCAAATAGCAGTACTATGTGATATGATATGTTATTTTAATCGATAGAATGATCTAAATAATAATAGGTCTCGGTATAAAAGATAAAACTAAGTTGAATAACTGTAAGCAGCAGACCAGACAAGCATCATATCTTTGTATTTACTTTATGCAATGAACATGCGTAAGCGAATATCGTAACTATTCTTTTTCATTGTTTAAATATCTTAACTTTGTATACACTTATGCAATGATTCTGTATAAGTAAGTTATTAAATAATAATCTGTTGTACAAGTTCTTTAATTCTGTTATTATAGATCAAAATATATATTTTGTTCGTCAATTTCTAAATTGGGTTATACAAGTGACCTCACTTGCATAATCATTGTATTTAATCACATGCTGATACATACTTGTTGGTTTCTAGTATGAATTCTTAATCAAACCTCGTCTAAGCTATTTGACCCAGCTAGACACAGATTTAGAAATATCGTTTAACATGATAGAACTTTATTATATCCAATCAAATTATTTTGGTTCAGATTCCCGACTAAGTATGAACAACCCGAATATGGGAAACTTTTATGCGCCTAAGGAGGATATGCTGGACAAAAATATCGTTCGAACATGTAGTATTGATCAATACAGGGCGTAACGGGCTGATCACCCCCGTGCCTGTAAGTTATGATGGATTATAAATGAAGTTCTGTTTAACCTTTTCAAAAATAGAAAACAATGTTCATAGTCTGTCGACTGATCTCCATTTATAGTCAATACGTAGTTTCAAAATTTGATATAGAATTGATATGTTGTTATTATTGGTTCAGCTTACTTCACAACTGTTGATTCGTTGTAGAAGTATTATTCCAAGAAAATATTTACTTCTTTCAGCTAATAATTATTGTTGTTATTACTGGTTGGGCAACCAAATGCTCATCATTGCTTTAAATTAAAATATTTTCAGCTAATCATGATCAACCAAAAAGTTTAGGCAAGAACAAAGGGAAAGGGAAGCTGGCATAATAAGTTTGTGTTCTTTTATGTAATAGTTAAGCTTTATCAAGACAATGATACTTATTAATTATCATGTAATGAATGTTTAAAGGTCACGTACCTGGGATTAGACTCTGATATATGTAAATTAAGTTTGGTATTTATATTATTATTATTATTATTATTCGTATTATTCCACTCATAGAAATGGTATCGTGAAGCACCGAATTCAGATTTCAAGTACCTAAACTTAGGGGCGTCACAGGTTGGTATCAGAGCTTTAAGGTTAGAAACCTTAGGTGGGATAGACCTTAGGCTATAACCTTAGAACAGAGGGAAACGCTGAAAATACAAATAACTCAAATAGAGTTTTAAAAAAAAGATGAATTGGATAAATTCATCGTCAACCAAAATAAAAAAAACCTATATAAAACTATTATTTACTGTGTGTGTATATACTATATGCTAATCAGGATATTTTATGTGTGTAGATGTCAGGTGGAAAAGAATTAGGACACCCTCAGATCGTAAAGAAAGAGCCAATATCAAAGCTAATAACTGAAATAGAGGCTCACAATGAAAGCAACTCGGATGAGGTGGTTATTGTGGAAAATGTAGTATCATATCCATAAATGGTGGAACTAACAGATAGTGATTCGGACACAAAAGTTGGAGCTAATCAAGCATCAACGGGGGTGCAGAATCTGAGGAACAAGGTTTCTTCTCTGAAAAAGCTGTGGGAAATAGAAAAGCTACTAAATAGTCAATTACGAAAGGCATTAATAGAAACAATGGAAGAATAAGATAAGCTTAAACTCCAAATTGATCAGATGGGAGCCAAAAGTAACAAATCGGGTGCAGCTCCGAGCAAGAAGGGGAAAAGAAAGATGAAAGACCGTGATCTAGGAAATTTTGATAACAACCAGGGGAACCTTAACAAAATAGAAAAGTGTACAAACTGTGATAAGAAACATGAAGGCTTATATAGGAAAGGGGAAAATGTTTGTTACAATTGCAGACATGAGGGTATATCTCTCCTCATTATCCCAATCTGAAGCAAGGTGTCTGTTTTATTTGTGGGATAGAAGGTCATCAGGCGAATGGTTGTCCAAGATCCAGAAAAAGGCGTAATGAACCAGTAGTATAAGTATTGTTAGATTATGTGTGTCCAATGTGTATTTTATGATAAGTATGTCTGTATAATATAATATTCTCAACTTTTGTATAAGTTGTAACAGTAAATCCTGACTTTTATTGTCGCAAAGGGATAGAAGTATGTGCTATGTTATGTAAAGTACTATGACTTAGTTGAATGAGTATGAATTTATGTTTGAGTAATAAAACAAGTTTAATATATTAAAGTTATACTCTAAGGTTTAGAATGTAAGTTAATAAAATATATATTATGTTTTATTTAATCAGATAATGCCGCCAAGACATCAAACTCGAAATCATAGGACAGAAGAATCTGTCAACAACGCTAGAGGACAACAACCAGACCTGATGTAGAACCTTGCAAACATGGTAGTTCAGGCTGTGCAACAGAGAATGCCAGCCGCAGGGAATCAGCCGGATAATCGCTTAGCAAACTTTAAAGATTTTAAGACTGTAGGACCGCCAGAATTCAGAGCGACAACTGATCCTATAGAAGCCCAGACTTGGGTTAAGAAAATAGAGAAGGCGTTAGTGATTGCTAGGGTAGATGAGGGGCAAAAGACACCTTTTACCACCTATATGATGAAGGGAGAGGCAAATTTTTGGTAGGAGGCAAATCAAGTGAGGGCAGGAGAAGGTGTGGTAACTTAGGCTAGGTTTAAAACTCTATTTTTCGAGAACTATTTCTCGTCTAGTATGTAGGCTAGGATGGAGTTGAAGTTTTTGGAGTTAAAGCATGAGAACATGACAGTTAAGGAGTATGCCACAATGTTTAATGAGTTGGCTAGGTTCGCTCCGCATCAAGTTGATACGGAGGCTAGGAAGGCAAGGAGGTTTGAGCTGGGATTAAAACCCTGGCTCTATAATAAGGTGGCAGTGTTATAGATCACTACATTTGCAGCACTCTTGAAAAAGACAATCGTAGCCGAGGAGGGAAGTGAGACCATGAGCCTCTACAATAAGGAGAAAAGGAGCAAAGGCCAAGTTGAGGGAGCTGTGAAGGTGGAAACTAATAGTGGGAGTAGGAGTGGAACTGGAAAGAGGAAGGGGAATAGTTTTGGAAATATCCAGGTGAAGTAGTAAGGTGTGAAGAAGTAGGTGGTTCAGTGTGGAAACTGTGGAAAGAATCATTCCGAAGAGTGTTTGAAAGGTAAGTTTGTATGTTACAAGTGCGGGCAGGAAGACCATATCTCTCCCAACTGCCCCAATCCAAGGATGAACAGTGGGTGTTTTCTGTGTGGGTCAATGGAGCATAAGGTGAAGGATTATCTTAAAAGGAGAATGGAAGTAGGTAGTATGACTACAGGGAAAGGCAGCGGGACTCTGGCGATCACTGGACCGACTTCAACCAACAAACCAACAAAATCAACTACAAAAGTCTTCAACATGACCGTCCAGGATACCATGGCAGCTGGTGATGGAACTCCAAGTATTATTCGAATAACTTTTATTTTTTTATACATGATTTTCCTATATATAGTAAATTATTTTATAAAAAATTTTGAAGGAGGAATTTGAGTTCTTTTAGAAATCAACTTTCCGTTTAATTAGATAGACAAGCTTTATGCTGTTAGTTAAAGATCAGTCCGATCAAATCTGATCAAGATCTACTTGCAATGATTGTGTATGTTATGGACCCTTGTATGTATAGATTTTAAAACGGTGATTCCGGGGACAGAATCTTTATAAGGGAGGGTGAATGTAATAACCCGATATTTTCTATATAAATAAATAAGAAATTTTGCGTATAAATTTTTTTTTAATTTTTTTAAGGTGGGAATATGTGCTAAGTAGATTATATATATATATATATATATATATATATATATATATATATATATATATATGTATATATGTATGTGTGTGTGTGTGTGTGTGTGTGTGTGTGTGTGTGTGTGTGTGTGTGTGTGTGTGTGTGATAAATAAAATATATTTATTACATGAATAATTACAAATAATTTTATTTTAGAATTATTGATCATTATAAAGTATATTCGTATAATAAATGAATTTTGTAGTAAAAATATTTTATTAATTATTTTCCACGAAAAATATGATTATTATACTATTTAAATAATATAGAAAATGATTATAGAATTATTAAAATAATTATTTTGTTATATGAATTTATTTCAGAATAATTAAGTTAATTATTATAACTTAATTAATAATGGTATGTATACAAAAAATAAATCAGATATGGAATCCAAACCCTAATTCTGGAATACAAACCCTAATTCTGAATTTGAAATAAGGAATGAAAATAATATTATTATATTAAATATAATATTATTTTTCTGTGCTATAAATATATACTGTATGTGTGTATTGATAATGGTTGGTCAATGCTATAAATATATTTTTCAGTGCTATAAATATATACTGCAGCGGAAACAGCAATCCATTAGAAGAGTCAAGTAGAGAATGAATTCTACTATCTTCTAAGATTTAAAAGTTCGTCATCAATATTTTATCCATGTAATATCAATCAATATACATCTTGAATCAAATATTCTTCTTTGTACTACAGGCCAAAGATATTTATTTGTATCACCAGTTGGTCATGTTCATTTAAACACATGTTCATCTTTGCACTACGGGCCAAAGATATTCATCAGTTAATCATTCATCTTTGCACTACATGCCAAAGATATTCAGTAATATCATCATTTAAGATTGAGGATGATGAAAAATATCTAAAAGAAAATAAATCCATTGAGACAAAAGGACAAATATTAGGGATTCGTACTACAGTTTATCCAAGTTCAAAAATACTCTATAATAATTAATTGTGGAGCAGAATTCAAAAATAAAGATTAAAATATGGAAACAATCAAAAATAGTAACCATAATAGATATATTGGACAAAGAAGAGAAAATTTCATTTTTCTGTGAATAGTGCCGTATTCGTGAATAGTGCCGTATACGCGAATAGTGCCGTATACGTGAATAGTAATCCCAACATAAAAAGGTAAAAATTCCATAATAAAATTCATATCAATATTTTGGCATAATGATATTGAAGAAAATAATATCATTTATGAAGAAAATAACATCCTTTACCTCAAAAGAACAGCACTTCCGGCTGAAATATCAGGTATAAGGCTGAATGAAACTTGTACGGAATAGCAACTCTCAAAGTATCAAAATACTCACAAAAATACGCTCGATAATATGGAGAGAAAAAACTTATGAATTCTGGTGTGATTTTCAATTCTAACCTAAGCACTTATTTATAGGAAAATGCTTAGAACGCCAAAGGAGACTAAATTAATAAAACAATATTATTATTTTTTTTCTTTACGCATGCCAAGACCAAGACCATCTGAGCATGCCATTCTTGAAAAAAATCTCAGCACATGTTTTCACAAAAAAACAAAAGTGGGTCCCTCCCATAATTTTAATAAAAATATTTTATTTTCTAAAATTTCAATAATTCATAATAAATAGCTCTTTTATCAGAACAATTCGAATCTCATGTCCTTTCCATAAGAAATTTAATTCTCTACAACTTTGTAGAAGAAAGTTTTTCCAAATTCCAAAAAGAAAATGTTTGAAATCCACATACGGACGATTTTTAATACCTCCATTCCGATAAAATACTGATAAAATATTTCAGCATTAATTCCTTCATTTATATCCACAAAAATAAATATATCTATCATTTATATCCACATAAAATAAATATTTCCTTATCATATAAATTAATAATTAATTATTCACAAATAATATTATAAAATCATAATTATGACAACCAGGTCGTTCCCAGGAAAGAGAGAGCTTTTCGATAAGGATTTCTCTTTATTGGCACATAATTAGGTGACCAAACGTCTCCTTAGACAGAACTTCCTTAGACATTGTCAATAATGCTATCTAATAATATTATTCAAATAATATGAATTATTGATCTGATAATAGAAAATACTATGCAGTGACAATTATTGAAACAATAATAATATAAAATATCAACGTAGCAATTATTGAATCAATAAAATAAAATAT
Organism: Panax notoginseng; assembly: GCA_016801055.1. Classification (NCBI taxonomy): domain Eukaryota; kingdom Viridiplantae; phylum Streptophyta; class Magnoliopsida; order Apiales; family Araliaceae; genus Panax; species Panax notoginseng. The sequence goes on from CM029014.1 coordinate 91,060,684, forward strand.
TGAACAATAATTACTGTAACAATTATTGAGTAGTGCCTTCTTTGTAAGAATCAATAATCCAACAATATTGTGCAATACCGTGTGCTACTGTGCAACCACGCGTATTACTGTATTTTAGCCACCGGGTATTTCAACAGTGCTAACGGTAATAACTACACCGTTATTTATAAAAACTCAAGCTTGCCGTTTTCTTCATCCGACCGTTTTTCGTTATGGGGCCCACAAATAGCTGCGCCATCGTACGAATATTCTCCGACAGCAAGAATATTCCACAACCAAATAAATATTCTCTGACAACAATGAATATTTTATAACCATTTACTTATTTTGAAACATTTGCATATTTCACCCATAACCAAAGCATTATATCAAATTAACACCTTATTATTCAAAATAATAATTAGAGAAAATTTGATTTTATTTATAAAAAAGTTGGGGTCTTACAACCTTCCCTCCTTATGAAATTTCATCCTCGAAATTGACGTACGTACCTGGTGTTTCGAAAAGGTGAGGATACCTCGTTTTCATTGTTGATTCCAACTCCTAGGTCATTTCTTCAATAGTATGGTTCCTCCACAAAACCTTAACTTGTGGTATAACCTTGGTGCGTAAGACATGCTCTTTCCTATACAAGATCTTAACAGGTACCTACTTGTATGTTAAATCCTCGGCTATCTCGTCTGATTCTAACTCAATAATGTGGTTTGGGTCATTAACATATTTACGAAGCATAGATATGTAAAAAATATTATGAACACGAGACATGCTTGGAGGTAATGCGAGTCTATAGGCCACATTTTCTATTTGGTCAAGAATCTCAAATGGACCAATAAATTATGGATTGAGCTTTCCTCTCTTCCCAAATCTTGTAACTCCCTTCCACGGAGCAACACGTAACAATACATGATCCCCAATATTAAATTTCACGTCATTTCGATGAAGATTCGCATAACTCTTTTGTCAATCCTGTGCCGTTTGTATACGTTGTCGGATCATTTAGATTTTCTCTGTAGTCATACGTACTAATTCTGGTCCCAACAACGTTGCTTCACCCACCTTGTCCCAGCATACTAGAGAACGGCATTTTCTTCCATACAACACCTCGAATGGAGCCATGCCTATACTTGCCTGATAACTGTTGTTGTAGGAGAATTCTACCAATGGTAGGTACTTATCTCAACTCCCTTTGAAATCTAGGACACAGAGTCTTAATAGATCTTTAAGAGTTTGAATAGTCCTTTCTGATTGCCCGTCCATTTGAGGATGGTATGCTGAACTGAATCGTAAATCCGTGCCCATAGCTTTCTGCAAGCTAACCCAAAATCGTGAAGTGAATCTTGGGTTACGATTCAAAACTATGGATACTGGCATGCCATGCAATCTCACAATCTCATTCACGTACATACGAGCAAGACGTTCAAGGAAATAAGTCTCCCGTATAGGCAAGAAATGAGTAGATATGGTTAATCTATCAACAATAACCCAAATCACATCTATGCCTTGAGAAACCTTGGGAAGACCCATAACGAAATCCATGGTAATGTGTTCTCACTTCCATTTAAGGATCTCAAGTGGTTGCAATGGACCCTTTGGCACTTGATGCTTCGCCTTTACACGTTGACAAGTTAAACACCTCGAGATAAACTCCGCGATCTCTCTCTTTATATTGCTCTACAAAAATATATGTCGAAGATCATGATACATTTTGGTACTTCCAGGATGGATTGTAAACGGTGTGTTGTGCTCCTCCATCATGATTCTATACTTCAAGTCAGAATCGTTAGGAATACAAAGTCTAGGGTTGACTCGAAGTATTTCTTCTTCATCGATTCTTGCTTCTAGAATAGCACCTTCTTGCACTTTCTTCTTCATACGCATCAGCTCCAGGTCCGTAGTTTGAGCAGCTTTAACTTTATCGATTAAAGTCGATTCTACTCGTATGTTTGATATCATCACGTGGGTACTTGGAGCCTTTACCTCTATCTCCATCCTTTTCAAGTCATACAAAATGGGCCTTTGCAGTAACAACATCGGACTCATACCCGCATATGATCTTCTACTCAATGCATCAGCTACCACGTTTGCTTTTTCAGGATAGTATTATCGTAATCTTTCAACAGCTCAAGCTAACGTCGTTGCCGCATGTTGAGTTCCTTTTGGATGAAGAAATATTTAAGGCTCTTATGATCTGTATAAATCTCCACTTTCTCCCCCATACAAGTAGTGTCTCCAGATCTTCAATGTGAAAACGACTGCTGCCAACTCTAGATCATGAGTAGGATAATTGCTCTCATATTCTTTGAGTTGTCGCGAGGCATAGGCTATGACTTTCCCATGTTGCATGAGAATACATCCTAACCCTTTGCCTGAAGCATCGCTGTAGATAACAAATCCATCCGAACCAGTTGGTATTGTAAGAACAGGTGCCGAAATGAGCCTCCTCTTGAGCTCTTGGAAACTCTTCTCGCATTCCTCGCTCCATACAAATTTTGTATCTTTCCGAGTCAGCCGAGTTAATGGAGTAGAGATTCGAGAAAATCCTTCCACAAATCTCCGATAATAACTAGCTAAGCCCAGAAAACTACGTACTTCGGTCACCAACTTCGGTTGCTCCCAACTTTGTATGGCTTCAATCTTCGCCGGGTCAATAGATACTCCATGTTTTGACACCACGTGCCCAAGGAATGCTACTTCCTCAAGACAGAACTCGTATTTCTTCAGCTTGGCATATAGATTGTTATCGCGAAGCCTTTGGAGCACAAGCTTCAAATGGTGCTCATGATCTTTACGACTTTTAGAATAGATGAGGATGTCATCAATAATGACAACAACAAACTGATCCAAATATTCCTTGAACACACGGTTCATCATATCCATGAAAGCAGCAGGAGCATTAGTCAATCCAAAAGGCATGACTAAAAATTCATAATGCCCATACCGAGTTCTGAAGGTAGTCTTTGGAATATCCTCAGTTTTAATCTTCAGCTGATGATATCCAGAACGAAGATCGATCTTTAAAAAGAATTGTGCTCCTTGCAATTGGTCAAACAGGTCATCAATACGAGGTAGCAAATACCTATTCTTGATGGTGACATGATTTAATTCCCGGTAGTCGATACAAAGTCGCATACTCTCATCTTTCTTCTTTACGAATAAAACAGGAGCACCCCAATGAGATGTACTAGGACGAATGAAACCGATGTCCAACAACTCCTATAGTTGGACCTTTAACTCCTGAAGTTCAATAGGAGCCATTCGATATGGGGTTTTAGATATGGGCTTTGTACCAGGTTTCAAGGTCGTTCTGGGGGTAGACCGGGAAGTTCTTCAGGAAATACGTCAGGAAATTCACTAACAATAGAAATATTATTCAAATCTGACGTGTTTTTGTTCAAGTCCGTGACATGGGCTAAGAAAGCTTGACATTCATTTTTTAATAAATGAATAGCTTTATGGCTTGATATGACAGTGATTAACTTTAGTGGTTTGGTTGCTTGATTTCGCATAACAGGTTGGTTAGGAATATGAAAACTAACAATCTTACGAAAACAATCAATTTTGGCATGATAAATAGTTAACCAATCAATTCCTAAAATCACATCAAATGCGATTATTTTCAAAGAAATAAGATCGACAGGTAATGTGATGGTACCAACTTGGATCAAACAAGATTTATAAATAGTGGATGCAATGAAAATTTCTCATAACGGGGTCTCAACAGATAAGTCAAAGTCTAATTTCTCCGGAGTCAAATTTAAACGTTGAGCACAAGTAGGAGAGATAAAAGAATGGGTAGAACCAGTATCTAATAAGGTATAAACTTCGCAAGAGTTTATGATTAGTTTACCTGTGATCACCTCGTTCAGGTTTCTCGCGTTTTGGTTAGTCACGACAAATGCTCTTACAGGAACCGCTGACTTTGACTTGTTCAGAACAGCCTTCAGAGTCACTATTCCCGCTGGACTTGGTTTTGCTACAAGACAATCTCTAGCTATATAACCTTCCTTTCCACAATTATAACACACCTTGGATTGTTATGGGCAGTTTGGGCTGATATGTCCATCTTTCCCGCATTTGTAACATACTACCGGTGGTCTTTCTCCTCCCCTAGAAACAGTTGATGTTGGTGCTGATGTCGTCACGTTATCATTGTTGTACCTTCTCTTCTTGAAATCTCCTCCCGACTCGCTTCTTCTATTATCATGGCGATTACCACCAGAGTGGTTACCGCTTTTGTCCGAATATTTTCCTCCCCACTGGTTGTTATTGCTCTGATGACTGCTGCCACCAGTATGACCCTGGTTGTGGTCCCTCGGTTGAACATATTGAGCCCTGTTTACAACATTTGTATATAAAGAAAAATTATGAGAGATAAGATATTACAGAATCTCGGGTTTTTGACCTCTCAGAAACATCCGTGTCACTCGTTTCTCATTCTCTACCAAATGAAGTGCAAACCTGGATAACTCTGCGAACTTCGCCTCGTACTGGGACACTGTCATGTTGTTTTATTCCAGCATGATAAACTCTACCTCCTTCATATGACGAATACTTTTAGAAAAGTGCTTATCATTGAACAGTTTCTGAAATGTTTCCCAAGACATGTTGAGTGCGGCAGGCTGGGTACGCTTCACAGATTTCCACCAGTAATCTGCCTCACCATGGAACATAAAGGTGGTGAATAGAACCTTCTATTCCTCCGTGCATCCCAATACATCAAATATCTTGGTAATTTGTTTAACCCACGTCTCCGCCTTGATTGGATCCAGCTTTCCCACAAATTCTGGTGGTCCCAACTCTTTGAACTGCTTGGCTGTGACAAGCCGTGCGTTGCTATCATTTCCACCCGTATTTTGTACACGAGTTTCCCTCGTCTGATTTTTCATGAACTGCAAAAAGCTTCTAAACATCCCATCATTCATCATTTATTCGGTAGTGTTGTTTACAGGAGGAATATTGTCTTCTTGTTGCACGTTCCCTTGGGTGGTGATTAAAGGTGTCTTCACGGTCTCATTCACTCCATTGTTAACATTCTCGGCTGCCATTCTCAAATACTGTCACAAAATAAGGGTTAATTAAAGAAAATGACATACACATAATACCCTTATACTATGACCGACCAACAAATAAGCTTAGGTAGGACACACTAGCGAAGGATTTACTCGTCTCTTCCCTCCTAGATCTATTCCCCGATCTCCGTCAGAGACCATATCCCTAAGTTCTGATACCAACTGTGATGCCCCCAAAATAGGTATACATCACATATTCTGAGTCGCCAAATATATGGTACAGAAATAACTACAACATCATTACTACAATTGTCGTGCAAAATACGACAACACATAAACTGTGAGTTTAAATACAAATATTGTCATCTAGACAATATCCACACTCAAATAAGTCCTCATTATAATTATTGAAATACTATTTTACAAAATAGTGAGGACTGCTAAAACAACTGACTAGAAACATTACTCCACACCCCGATTAGTTCCCGCTATATTCTCGCCTCCTGAGAAAAATGGAACAAAAAGGAAATGGGTGAGCTCAACTAGCCCAGTTAATAATATTATGACTAAGATAATATACAACAAATTATCATTAGTCTTCAATAGGGAAAAATCTGATAAAATATAATAGACAACAAGTTTTAGATCAACAACTGTAGCGGAAACAACAATCCATTAGAAGAGTCAAGTAGAGAATGAATTCTACTATCTTCTAAGATTTAAAAGTCCATCATCAATATTTTATCCCTGTAATATCAATCAATATACGTCTTGAATCAAATATTTATCGTTACATTGTACGCCAAAAATATTCATTTGTATCACCAGTTGGTCATGTTCATCTAAACACCTGTTCATCTTTGTACTACGGGCCAAAGATATTCATCAGTTAATCATTCATCTTTGCACTACAGGCCAAAGATATTCAGTAATATCATCATTTAGGACTGAGGATGATGAAAAATATCTTAAAGAAAACGAATCCAGTGAGACAAAAGGATAAATATTAGGGATTCGTACTACAGTTTATCCAAGTTCAAAAATACTCCATAATAATTAATTGTGGAACAGAATTCAAAAATAAAGATCAAAATATGAATACAATCAAAGATAGTAACCATAATAGACATCTTGGATAAAAAAGAGAAAATTTTATTTTTCTATGAATAGTGTCGTATTCGTGAATAGTGTCGTATACGTGAATAGTAACCCCGACACAAAAAGGTAGAAATTCCATAATAAAATTCATATCAATATTTCGGCATACTGATATTGAAAAAACTAATATCATTTATGAAAAAATAACATCCCTTACCTCAAAAGAACAGTAGTTCCGGCTGAAATATCAGGTAAAAGGCTGAAGAAAACTTGTACGGAATAACAACTCTCAAAGTATTAAAATACTCACAAAAATACGCTTGATAATATAGATAGAAAAAACTTATGAATTCTGGTATGATTTTTAATTCTAACCTAAGCACTTATTTATAGAAAAATACTTAGAACGCCAAAGGAGACTAAATTAATAAAATAATATTACTATTTTTTTCTTTACGCATGCCAAGACCAAGACCATCTGAGCATGCCATTCTTGAAAAAAATCTCAGCCCATGTTTTTACAAAAAAACAAAAGTGGGTCCCACCCATAATTTTAATAAAAATATTTTATTTTCTGAAATTTCAATAATTCATAATAAATAGCTCTTTTATAAAAAAAAATCGAATCTCATGTCGTTTTCATAGAAGATTTAATTCTCTACAACTTTGTAGAAGAAATTTTTTTCAAATTCCAAACAGAAAATGCCCGAAATCTACATACGGACGATTTTTAATACCTCAATTCAGACAAAATACTGATAAAACACCTCAACATTAATTCCTTCATTTATATCCACAAAAATAAATATATTCATCATTTATATCCACATAAAATAAATATTTTCTTATCATATAAATCAATAATTAATTATTCATAAATAATATTACAGAATCACAATTATGACAATCAGGTCGTTCCTAGGAAAGAGGGGGTTTTCCGATAAGGATTTCACCTTATTGACGAGCAATTAGGTGACCAAACATCTCCTTTGACAGAACTTCCTTAGATATTGTCAATAATACTATCTAAATAATATTATTCAAATAATATGAATTATTGATCTGATAATAAAAAATATTGTGCAGTGACAATTATTGAAATAATAATAATATAAAATATCAACGTAGCAATTATTGAATCAATAAAATAAAATATTGAACAGTAATTACTGTAACAATTATTGAGTAGTGTCTTCTTACGTAAGAATCGATAATTAAACAATATTGTGCAATACCGTGTGCTACTGTGCAACCACGCGTATTACTGTATTTTAACCACCAAGTATTCCAACAGTGCTAACGGTAACAACTACGCCGTTATTTATAAAAACTTAAGCTTGTCATTTTCTTTATTCGACCGTTTTTCATTATGGGACCCACAAATGGTTGTGCCATCGTACGAATATTTCTCGATAGCAAGAATATTACACGACCAAACGAATATTCCCCGACAATAATGAATATTTTATAACCACTTGCTTATTTTGTAAAATTTGTATACTTCACCCATAACCAAAGCATTATATCAAATTAACACCTTATTATTCAAAATAATAATTAGTGAAAATTTGATTTTATTTATAAAAAAATTTGGGTCTTACAGCTTAGACTCATAACAATAATTAAGTTCAATCAAAATATTTATGTGTATAGCCAAACCCCGTTGGCAAATTAAAATTTTGAAAATATTTTTGAAAATGACGTCATGATACCGTACTTTATTTAACAGCCCGTTTGAGGATTACGTCATCGAGTGACTTTGTCATAACACATCATACAAAGTGGGATAACGATTTTTAGATCGAATTCAACACTAAGTATTCCTGTATTTACAACTCCATCAATTTTTTATCATCATTGCACCAAGTTACATGATACATTAATGATAAATAAAACACATTATGATATTTCAAATCATTTTCATATAGCCGAAACAAGTAGCATAGAGTATACTTTAAACCGCTCAAAAACCATTGTAATTCAGTTTTATCATCTCAACAAGTGATAAGTGGTTTTATAACTACTTATTTGGATATTAACTGACTTGAATTTGTGCTTAATCTAATGTTATTGTATAGATTTTTATGCCTTTGTGCTTTGTTTTGCAGTTTTAGTATTGGAAACTTCCTTGGTGTTGTTTGAGCTAAGTTGTGTTCAAAGCTATGATGGATTGATGATGGAAACGAAATGGAGTTAAGCATGTTGCCAAATGTTGGAATGAAGTCTTGGAGTGAAGTACATTTAGTCTAAAAGGTAGCAGAAGGTTACAACAGAACAAGCAGAACAATCCAGGCCTAGCTGATGCACGACACAGCTACGCCCAGCTTGGCTTATGACACGGCACGGCTGCGCCAGACAGAGACTGCCCAGATCCAGCACAGCGCAGCTGCGCCCTATGCAAGGCTATTCATAGCGCAACTGCGCCAGTCTTAAAAATCAGTTGACTTTCACTTGAACGATCTAGCAGGGTGATGGCTTGGAGAGAGTGCTACGAACGGGACTCTGAAGATATATTAGGCTAATTTTAGCGAGATGTAAAAAGATTCCACCCCTTGGGGGATCACGTGGCAAATATTACTTTCTTCTCTTTACTTCCAATATTAGAATAGAGTAGATTAGTGTAGGTACTTTCTAGATTGGATTAGATCCGAAGACTTGAAGCAATTGGAAAGCATCAGAGATTCCACCTTGGATCAAGATAATAGATTTGCACTACAATTCTCTACTCTTATTTTCTCTTTGATTCATAATTGTATCTTACGATGTTTATTCTATATGTGGATTATAGATTTGATTCAATTATGATCCAAACTCTATTCTGAGATTGGAATGGATTCTATGGACTAGCTATTTCTGATATATTGCATTGTTAGCTTTATTGATTGTTATGAGATTGTCTATTAAGATCGTGCTTATTTGCTTAGTTGATTGGCTATCGATTATTGTGATAACCTATATGAACTTGAAAGACGCAGTATGGATTTAGATCTGATCTTATTAGCTTGTGATTGTATGTTCTACATTGTGTTGGGATATATGATTTGTGCTTAAAATAGACATATACCGAAGCACTACTCGTAGTCAATCGAGAACTTGGGCTTAACCCCTAATTATTTGTAAATCACATAGACATATAGTGGTTTAGGTAATGTGGGTGTTCATGTGTATTCTATCAACTATGGATTACATGTGATTTGTGTATGGTACATTGAGAGATGGCTATATTTTACTTTCGTGTTCTTAACTAACAATCCAGTACAAATAGTTTGACTTAACATGAAATGTGTAGATTTGAATGAGTCAGTTGATGAAATTGTGATCTCAGGTCTTCATTATCTAGTCTCACTCTAGGAATAGCTATTTAATTTCATATTTTAAATATAAAATATTAAATCATTCGTTTAATTAAGACTGAAATGGTTATGGGCTAGTGCTTAGTGAACTTTATTAGTTAATTCCTCGTGGGAACGATATTTTACTTACTCTTTATTACTTGTTGACCGTGTATACTTGCACACATATATTGATCGGTAATACAACCAACAAGTTTTTGGCACCGCTGCCGGGGAATTACTTTAATAATTTTTGCTAACATTAATTTCAATCAAATTGGTCTTAATTTAAACATTTTTATTTTATTTTAATTATCTTCTTCTATTTCTCTCTTTTCAGGTACCATGGATGACTTTGCTTATCAATGGCCATATATGAATATGACTCAACCAAGGGACACAAGAACTGAAGGACTCAATGTATTTTCTACATTGTCAGCACAAATTGCAACACTTTTAGAGAGATTGGATGTTCTTGCAACCTAACATACTCGTGAGATAACAGTTACATGTAAATATTGTGCTGGCGAGCATCCGAGTTATCAATGCAACATCAGTGTTGGACAAGTACAGTTTGGGGGTGATTACCTCAACAACTATGTTTATCCCAGTTATCATCAAGGTTGGGGGTATCACTCAGATTATGAATGGAATTGTAACTATCAAGATCAAGATTGCATTCCAAGTCCAGCATATCTATCAGATTTCTCATATCCACCTCCAATGCAACAAGAAGAAAATTCAAGGTCGAAGGAATTCATGTCAAAAAGCATAGAAGACCATGAAAAGATGATGATGAGTCAGGAGTTATCAAGCCAAAATCTTAACAGACAGATGGAACAACTCATTAACTCCTCAATGAATGGTCCTCAATATAGGGATTTCGAAATTGAACAAGATAATTCAAGATTGGAGGATTTGTGGTTCAAATTTGTATCATCAACTGAGGAGAAGATGATTGAGCAAGAAAGGTCAATTCAAAATCTTCAGAATCAGATGGATCAAATGTTCGAAGCCTTGAACAATCGCCCTCCAAACAATTGGTGCTATGATATAGACGATGAAACTGATGGAGAGCCAGAAGTGTACATGCCACTGAATGAACTTAAAGGAGTGGACATTGAGGAGACAACTGAGGGTATGGAAAATGAAGAACATAAGCTGACTTGTTTAATACCCCAAGTGCCTTCTCAGTTAGAGTTGAAAATTTTAGTGACCTTTGTACACCCATGTCCCCTTGGTAGTCACATCCAAAGTAAGAATTTCTACGATTATGAGACCTCTTACAAACCATGGTGGGCTGAGAAAGAGATAATAGAAGAAGAAAAGTCCATTGTATCTTTCATGCCTCAATGCAAAAATCTATTTATAGATACAACGGACGAAGCACCTAGCTATGCAATAGAACAGGGGGCATCATGTACAGGAAATATGCTAGTTTGTTTTAATTCACAGACGCGTAAGATGGGAAACCTTCCTACGCACATAGCAGTTCTAATGGATGGAGGATTCCTAACGTATCGTAGGGGAATTGAATAGCGGTGTCAGAAACAGAGTATAGCTAACGGACTATAAACTGAGCGCTTGATGGGAGGCACCCCATCAAATCTCTCTCTCCCTGTTTATTTAATTCTTCAGTATCTATAGTCTATCATTTTCCTTTCGCTGTGTTTAATTCTTTTTGTTTAAATTAATTAGTTCGTTATTTTTATAGTAATTAAATTTTTAGTAGTTAGTATTTGTAATAATTAAATAAAGTCTAATAGTTCTTTTTGATCTGTATCAGGGGTAACCAATGGGGTAGAAAAGTTAGTAGTACAAAGATCAAGTCACAGCAAGCAGTGAGTCAGAACCAGGTTCAGGGCAGCGCAGCTGCGCCCCAGCACATGTCAAAACAAGCGCAGCTGCGCCACATGATATTGCCAGATTTAATACAGCGCAACTGCGCCCCATTCTCAACCATTTCTAGCGCAGCTGCGCCAGAGCTTTATGTCGGTTTTTAAAATCAGTTTAAGGAGCCAGATCAGAACGTGCCTTTTACCTGATTATCTCCATAAAATTTCAAAACTCTCAAACTCCTTCTCTCTAACAAAACCGAACATCTAAGAGCCCTAAATCAAACCTAGATTCCACTCTACATATCTATTGTTGATTCTAGCCAACACTATTCTCACTTCCCTCCACCAAAACCTAGTTCTCCATCCCGCCAACAGCTTTTGAACAAGTGTCAGCAGTCAAGGGAATCGGTTCTCACACTACCTATTCTAACGAAGTCCAACACGAGGTTAGGGTTTCATTGCCACTAACAGTCATACCCCCTACACCATTCTTGCCGAAATATCAACCTGTCCATATCTGAATCCCTCAGCATCTCAGTCAGTGGGGTAGCACAACAAGTGTTCGATCAAAGGGCAGAGAAGTCTGTGGGTGATTATTCGAAGACACAGTGACAGATCGGTGCAGATTTTGGAACTCTATTGAGTACATCTCAGTGGGTTGGTACAGAGTTTGATAGAGTCTGGGTATTTTAAGGTTCAAAGCACCATCAGACAGTACATTTAACTTCCAAATCATGGTACTGAAACGAATTCACACACCATCCCCTTCGTCGAGTAGTGAGCAGGAGAGCGAAGGTAATAATAGAAATGTGCTGGATACCTCCCGAGTTGTGAACCTCTCAGCCCAGCACTACTATATGGATGTTTTAGTAGGCAAATCATTCGTACCAGAGAGGGGATTCAGGCCGGGAATAGAAGATGGAAAATTAAAGGATCAGATTAAGGGGCATGGATGGCTTTCGGTGGTAGCCAAATCGGTGGCTGTACCAATGGTGATAGTAAAGGAATTTTACGCCAACGCTCGCAAAACTCAGAATGGCATCTCTTTTGTATGAGGACAGCAGGTGTGGTACACCAAAGAAGCAATCAATGAGATATTTCATGTGAGGACATTGCCATCAGGTGTTGAGAATTGGGCTAAATCACAAAGGTTTGAGACAGAGTTAGACAAGTTGGTGAAGGAGCTGTGCAAGCCAGGCACAAAATGGACTACTAAATCTGGCACTGACAAAAAAGTTCATTTCCTGCAAGCTTCACTCAGCCGATATGCCAAAGCGTGGTATAGCTTCATATATGCGAACATACTCCCAACTAGCCATCATGCTGATGTCACGACTGAGAGAGCTATATTGTTAAATGGTATTATGAAGATAAAAGCAATTTACATCGGACATATCTTAAATCAATCAATGTTGAAATACATGAGATGGAGTACTTTAGGGGGCATACCACACACTTCTCTTATTACTCGACTGTGCTTGGTTGTGGGAATTGATTGGGATGATGAGGCTCTCCAGCTGCCGATGAGGGATATTGACCACACCACTATTCAGAAGTACACTATTTGGAATGGTGCAGAGTCTCATCCCTAGGGCTGGGGGTTTATCATGCCTGAGGATGGGCCAGAAAGTAAAGAAGATGGAGATAACAATGAAGAAGAAGAGGACACTGCGAGCAAAACCATGACATTCTCCGCCTCCAAAGAAGGATGGATGAGATGCACGCGAACTTCCAAGCTTCCACTGTCGAATTTTCTAGAATCCTATCAAATGCCTTCAGCCAGCTGGGAGCACAGGTTCAATTTTCGACATACGGGACAACTACTCCTTATCCACCTCCAGAGACTCCACCTATGCAAGAGGAGGATGGTAATGATGAGAATAACTAGGGGAGTTCCTTTATACCTTTTATCTCTAATGAGGACATTGTAGTTTTTAAGTTTAGGGGTATTAGGTTTATTTGTTGCATTTAGTTGCATTTAGTATAATTCATGTCATGTTACATTTTGTCTTGTTTTAGTTGGTTGCGTTAGAAAGTGTTGCATTCTGTTTAGTAATTATGTTTAAAAAAATGTTGCATTTTGTAACTGCATGAATCCAGTGTCAATTGATTTGTTATTTAGTTGGCCTATGATGAAATTATAACTACTTAATTTTTGAACTGATTTGAGACTTAAGCTGGGTTGTGATGTCATAGCATTATATAAATCCTTATTTTCCCGAATCTGATATAACCGATTAGCACTTCTGAGAAACCATTATGATATGCTTAGTGTAAATTTTTCACATATTTGCCTTCTGGTGGGAATTCTGTGTTTTAATGAAAGAATGTCAGTACTTCATTAGGTAATAGCTAGAACTGTTAAAAGCTTAAGTTTGGGGGAATTCAGTGTTATGTATGCCTATTCAGTGTTATGCATGTAAAAAAATGAAAAAAAATTATCTTGAAACCTTCTTGAGCTGAATTATTGAATCTTGGGAAGGGGCGAGATGGAGCATAAAATGCACTCGCTATAAAAAAAATAGCAATTAGCACCGCGGGAAAGTGCAAAAATTGTCCTTGCGAGTAAATAATGGCATAAATTTTCCTGTTAACTCTGAACTTAAGTAATACATGGTCTTGGTTATAACTTGTTTGACTTACTGCTCATTTTGATTTAAAACTGGTTCTTTCATGGTATATAAAAAATTTGTTCACTAGTATGTTTAGCGGTTGCTTCACATTCACACACTATATCAGTACGGACAGACTTGGATTTGCAAGGTGTTGTGTATTATGATCTTATATTGGGTTGAAATTCATTTTGATTATCTTGGAGCTTTTCTGAGGCATTGCAATTGAATTTCATTTCTGGCTGATTGTTGGATTCAAGTTCATGATAGTGTAGGATGCATACATGGTAGTTTTTGCATTGTATTTTTGATTTGGTTTTGTTTTAGTTGCTTGAGGGCAAGCAACGGTTTAAGTTTGGGGGTATTTAATAAGTGGTTTTATAACCACTTATTTAGATATTAACTGACTTAAATTTGTGCTTAATCTCATGTTATTGTATAGATTTTTATGCCTTTGTGCTTTGTTTTGCATTTTTAGTATTGGAAACTTCATTGGTGTTATTTGAGCTAAGTTGTGTTCAAAGCTATGATGGATTGATGATGGAAAGGAAATAGAGTTAAGCATGTTGCCAAATGTTGGAATGAAGTCTTGAAGTGAAGTACTTTTAGTCTAAAAGGTAGCAGAAGGTTGCAGCAGAACAATCCAGGCTTAGCTGATGCACGGCGCAGCTGCGCCCAGCTTGGCCTATGACACGGCGCGGCTGCGCCAGACAGAGACTGCCCAGATCCAGCATAGCACAGCTGCGCCCTATGCAAGGCTATTCACAGTGCAGCTACGCCAGTCTTAAAAATCAGTTGACTTTCACTTGAACGATCTAGCAGGGTGATGGCTTGGAGAGAGTGCTACGAATGGGACTCTGAAGATATATTAGACTAATTTTAACGAGATGTAAAAAGATTCCACCCCTTGGGGGATCACGTAGCAAATATTACTTTCTTCTCTTTACTTTCAATATTAAAATAGAGAAGATTAGTGTAGGTACTTTCTAGATTGGATTAGATCCGAAGACTTGAAGCAATTGGAAAGCATCAAAGATTCCATCTTGGATCAGGAGAACATATTTGCACTACAATTCTCAACTCTTATTTTCTCTTTGATTCATAATTGTATCTTACGATGTTTATTCTATATGTGGATTATAGATTTGATTCAATTATGATCTAAGCTCTATTATGAGATTGCAATGGATTCTATGGACTAGTTATTTTTGATATATTGCATTGTTAGCTTTATTGATTGTTATGAGTTTGTCTATTAAGATCGTGCTTATTTGCTTAGTTGACTGGCCATCGATTATTGTGATAGCTTATATGAACTTGAAAGACGCAATATGGGTTTAGATCTGATCTTATTAGCTTGTGATTGTATGTTCTAAATTGTGTTGGGATATATGATTTGTGCTTAGAATAGACATATACCGAAGCACCACTCGTAGTCAATCGAGGACTTGGGCTTAACCCCTAATTATTTGTAAATCACATAGACATATAGTGGTTTAGGTAATGTGGGTGTTCATGTGTATTCTATCAACTGTGGATTACATGTGATTTGTGTATGGTACATTCAAAGATGGCTATACTTTATTTTCGTGTCCTTGACTAACAATACAGTACAATTAGTTTGGCTTAACATGAAATGAGTAGATTTGAATGAGTCAGTAGATGAAATTGTGATCTCACGTCTTCATTATCTAGTCTCACTCTGGGAATAGTTAGGTTTATTTAATTTCATAGTTTAAATATAAAATATTAAATCATTCATTTAAATAAGACTGAAATGGTTATGGGCTAGTGCTTGGTGAACTTTATTAGTTAATTCCTCGTGGGAACGATATTTTACTTACAATTTATTACTTGTTGACCGTGTATACTTGCACGCATATATTGATCATTAAAATGACTAACAACAGGTAACGATGTGTCAGTGTCCCGAAGTCCACACATACACAATGATCACCAGGAGTTGAGAATAAAAATTCATTTTCAAAAGGCACATAGTGCGTATTTAGCTTGATGTCAAAAATTTCACAGTCTAGCATAGATAGGAGATTTGGAAAACCTAAGTCTCCACTAATAATCCATTGCCTAATATTTATATCTATTCCTATTATCCTCAATACTCCTTTCACATTTAGTTCTATCCAGTTCGTCAAACTTACCACACTTATGAGTTCAGGAACTTTCCACAATCATATGAGTTTAAGAACTTATCCTAGTCAGACCTTTGGCGTCCATCCGCTGAGGGGTTCAAAAATATTTCATATAATTATGAGTCACGAACTTACCATAAGTATGAGTTTTAAGAACTCGCAACTTAACCTTATATTCTTTAACTATACTCTACCTATCTGTTATACACATGAGAAAAGAATCATCTTCTCAACACATATATAGCAAATAGCGAGACACAAACATTCCAATAATTGTCAGTGTAAGAAACTAAGTGCTTGTTACACTAAGTACAATTCTCCTCCCATACAAAGAATCATACAACTTAGCTGCTGACATGAGTCCTCAATTGAAATTCCCACTTAATTTTAGCTCCATTCTCAATACGAATTTTGTTTAATCCGTATTCATAATCCTTTCCTGAATCTGTACCAATTCGTAGTACCACTGACACACAACAATCTTGGTTGTAAACTTTTTAATCACTTGATTGATTCTTCTCCCTGTTATTACCTTATCAGATCACGAGATGATCTCACCGTATATATTATGATATATTTCTATGCTATGATCATTTTGTTTTATGATCTACTCAGACTTTTAGTCTTTTAGACTCTATCTATTCATCACTACTGTTCAAGTTTATTATCAGAGTTAAGGAACTCCGTATCTTTATAACTCGTTGAGATTCGTCTTTGAATCTTACCAACTCACTAACTCTATTTGAGTTAGTCTTTATTCCACTGCGGTTAGTAGCCTTAGGTAACCCTACCTAAGGTTTATAACCAACAACTTTGATACCAACTGTGATGTCCCCAAATTACCATGAATTTGGTATACTAATTCTATAACTATTGCAGAAGATATAAACATATACTCCCTCCGTTCCAGCATAAAAGTCCTGGTGGACTTTTCACGCATATTAAGAAGATGAATGAAATGACAAAATTATTCATAATAATGTCATTAAATATGGAGAGAGAATTAGAATAAAAAAGTATGAGATATTTAATGCTACGGGTATAATAGGAAAATATGTGTAAAAATTTGGTTATTAAAGGAAAATAGACATTTAATATGGCACTACCCAAAATAGTAATAAGAACTTTTATCATGGGACGGAGGGAGTATTGTTTATACATTAAACTTTACACACTATCCCCAAGGTCGAGAACCTTCACTTATTACACAATTCATAACCTAACTGACATACAATACTATTATCATACATTACTGTTACAATTTTAGCTGCACATATAATCCAAAGCTGGACTTGTCTTTGACTTTTCCTGTATCTGACGTATTTGTGACGCCCCCAAATTCAGGTACTTGCAACTCGAACTCGGTACTTCACGATACCATTTCTATGAGCGGAATAATACTAATAATAATAACAATAATATAGATACCAAACTTAATTTACATATGCATCAGAGTCTATTCCCAGGTACGCTACCTTTAAACATTAATTACAATACATGATAGATAATTAATATCATTATCTTACTAAAGTCAAACTATTACATATTACATCACTAACTTATTTTGCAACATTTCTTTTTCCCTTGTTCTTAGCCAAGCCTTCTGGTTGTTCACACTTAGCTGTAAACATTTTAAATTAAGCAAGGATGAGCATTTGGGTGCCCAGCAAGTATTAACAATTATAAATATTAGCTGAAAGGATTAAATATTTTCTTTGTACGACACTTCCACAATAAATCAATAGTTTTGAAGTAAACTGAACCAATAATAATATATTAATTCTATATCAAATTTTTGAAACTACGTACTGACAATATCTGGGGATTAGTCGATGGACTATGGACATTATTTTCTATTTTTGAAAATGTTAAACAGAACTTCATCTGCAAACCGTCATAACTTACGGGCACGGGGGGTGATCAGTCTGTTATGCCCTGTATTAATCAATACTACATGTAAGAACGATATTATCGTTCATCTATCCGCCTTTGGAACACAAAAAGTTTTCTAATGTACGGGATGTTCATACTTAGTCGGGATTTCAAACCAAAACAATTCGGTTGGATAATAGTAAGGTTTTATCTTGTTCAACAATAATCTATAAGTTTGTGTTTAGCCAAATCAATTAGCTTAGACAGCTTTTAAGTTAACATATACATACTGGAAATTTATAAATGTGTATCAACATGTGATTAAATATAATGATTATCCAAGTGAGGACACTTGTATAACCATATATAGAATTTAACGAACAGAATAAATATTTGAATTATAATATAATACTATGTTGATAAACAATGATCGAATATAATATACATAACAATAGGGTTAATAATCTGGCACAATGATAATATAATTCTGAAACTTTCTTACTTATGTCCATTGCATAAAGTAAATGCAAAGGTAGGATACTCACCTGAGCTGCTGCTTACAATAACGTAATTTAGTTTTATCTCTTATATCACAACCTATCATTAATAAGATCATTCTTTCGATTAGAATGATATATCATAACACATAGTACTGCTATTTGCAGTCAGCACATTACCTAATCACATCGTCACACATGTTTAACAGTCATTGGATCACAAACATATACGCATACAGACAATTTATCTAAGTCTAGATCAATTTCTGAAACCTGTCGGTGTACCGACGGCTTTATCGGGTAATTATCGAGTCTAAGACTATATTATGAAGTTCAATATAACTTGAACAGTTGTCAAATTATTTTAAATGACTTATACAAATTTTTAATTTAATTATTATAATTTATCATAATTTTTCAAACACCGGAATCATTATTAAATAATTTAAATATTAACTAATTCTATTTTCATTAATATTAAACTATTAATGAAACCATTGCTAAAATATTAAAGTTATTTATAATAACTCAAAATATTTTAAAAGTATTAATATTACCCTTAAATGATTTCTAAAATAATTAAAATTATTTTTAAATAATTACCATTAATATTTAAATATTAAGGTACTATTTATCAAAAATATTAAAAGTCATTAATTATAACTTTCAAATATTTTTTAATTCATTTATATCCTTTTTAAATAATTTTTAAATTAATAAAACTATTTATTTAATATAATTATTAAATAAATTTAATATCACTAATATTAAATTAATATCATTAATATTAAATTATTAATGACATTATTGTTTAAATATTAAAAGTTATATTTTATAACTTAAAATATCTTTAAACACTTTATTTTCATTTAAAATAAATTTTATAATATTAAAACTATTTTTAAACTAATTTATTTAATATAATTATTAAATAATTCTAATATCATTAATAATAATTAATTAATGAAATTTATCTTTAAATATTGAATGTTATATTTTATAAATTAAAAGATTTTTAAATACCTTATTATTATTTAAAAATAATTTTTAATATAATAAAATTTTTTATTTATTTATTAAATAACTTAATTATCATTAATATTAATTTATTAATAAAATTTATCACAAAATATTAAAAGTCATTAAAAATAACTTAAAATATTTTCTTATGCCACAATATAATTTTAAATGATTTTTGAAGTATTAAAATTATTTTTAAATAATTTATATAATAATTAAATAAATTAAATACCTTTAATATTTCAAAAATATTAAATATTTATGAAATATATTAAAAATTATTAAAAACTAATTTTCAGACTTTAAAATAATTTTTAGTAATTTAATTTGTATTTTTAATAATTAAAAACTAATTTTCTATAATTATTTAATAAAAATATAATTTTTAGAAATTAATTGTAGCTAAAAGACTGCCTATAGCGACAGAACCGTCGCTATAGGTGTTCTTCATGTTCTTGGCAAAACCCAGAAAATCATGTCAGTTACCGAGTGGGTGAGTTTGACCAAGCATAGATCTTGGATCATAAAGTTTCTGGGCATGTGTTGTTAGTCAGATATTGTAGTGCTAGTGCAAGACTACAAGATCCAACAACAAACATGATCATACAACACATAACCAAAGCGATCTGAGCCTCCAAAGCGGCTGTCAGAGCTGTTCTTCATTTCTGGGTTTGCCCAGAAATGAAGAACAGTTCGTGAGGCCTACTTTGGGCTTCCACAACTTGCTTTTCATGTAATGTTTTAGTGATCTATCGATTTCAAGTTGTAGACAACATATACTACTACAGATCTATTACATAACATCATCATAACAACAACAAATCAAGCAAATAAGGTCCGGTCAAACTGTTGTCAGAAACACGTTCTTGAAGTTTTCTAGAATTTCCAGAAAAAGTATCATGAACTTTTGTACCACTTTGACCAGTCACTACAATCGACTCGTTTAATTTTAAGGAGATTTTAAGGCATAAAAATGGAGTTCATATACCAGACTACAACTTAGACACAACAACAGAACCAAAACATCAACACACTGACAGATCTAGACGCTTGAATAAGTTGTCAGACACTGGTTCATGGTTTCTGGGTTGCCCAGAAATGGCCCGGTCATGGTCGGTCAACCGACTTTGACCAACAATAACTAAAATTCTAGACATCAAATGGCTACGATTCCAGTTCCAGAATAAAGTACTCATGTCAGACTACATGTTTAAACATTCAAACAGGAAAAACCATAAACAAGAAAGAATCTAAAGCCACTACATTCGTTGTCAGACCACAGTTTAAATTTTTTCCATATTTTGAAAAATGCTAGATTTGAGCCTATAGATGTTATGGATCTAACATCTATCAACCCAGATCATCATTATACACTACTAACAACATATTTAACACACACAAACTAACATCCAACATGGAATCAAAGATCAAACTTTAGGTCTAGGGTTTTATACCTCGATGACCAATTTTTGATTCTAGGCTTCTGAGTTTGTTATGAGTGTTAGTGGGGCTGGTTTTAGGACTGAAATGCCTTGATATTTTCGGAGGTTTGATCTTGAGAGAATTTAGGTGGGCGTTGTGCAAAAATGAGCTAATCAAATGACATTTTCTCTCTCCCAATCTATATATATGACTATTAGATGCATGAATTGGCTGATCTAGAGGCTGATTGCTGGCATTATTTAAGTCAAAATTGTCAAATAAGTTGGTCACCCACTCCATATTTGGTAGGATTTACAAGCAACATAATAAATAATTTAAAAAGGGGTTTTTGGTCATTAGGCTTTTATTTTTAATGGAAATCTTATAAACATGGCAAACCCTTAGAGTTTGACCCTTAGGGTTAAACCCTAAGGTTTAGCACAAAAATTATAGAATTTCTAGGATTTTGCAAAAATGAAAAAAAATTAGTTTCTTAAAATTGAAATCAGGGTTTCTTTAATTATCCTAGGTTTTCTAATTACACTATATATGAACATTAGGGTTTAATTATTTACTAATTATAACTAACCTTGCTAATTTAGCAATTAGGGTTTACAATTTACAATTTAGGGTTTATAATTTCGAAGTTAGGGTTCCTAATTTAGAAATTAGGGTTTACTAACATGGATTATAATTCTAACACTTATTATAATCACATTAACACAATTTTTGACTGAGCTTAAACTCCGGTTTGAGTTTCAAATCACAGTACTACTAGGTTTTCTACTGATATATTATAATTGACCAACCATTGTCAGTTTATACATACAGTACATATGTATAGCACTGAAAAATCAAAATATAACTAATATTATATTATTATTCTCATTCCTTGTTCCAGATCCAAAATTAGGATTTGGATTCCATATCTGATTTATCTTTCATATATAATATTATTAATTAAGTTAAAATGATTAACTTAACAATTTGTACTAAAATTCATATAATAAAATAATTATTATAATAATTCCAATAATCCTTTCCATATATTATCAAATAATATATAAACATATTTTCAGGGAAAATAAGAAATAAAAATATATTTATTACCAATTTATTTTATTATAAGATTATAATTTATAATGATCATTAATTCTAAAATAAAATCATTTGTAATTTTTCATGTAATAAATATATTTTTATTTACCACATAAATACATACTTTACCTTGCACTTATTCTCACCTTTAAAATAAAAAAAAATTAAAAGCAAAATTTCTTATTTATTTATATAGAAAATCTTGGGTTATTACATTCACCCTCCCTTATAAAAGATTCCGTCCCCGGAATCACCGTTTTAAAACTCATACATACCAGGGTACATAGCATACATAATCATTTCAAGTAGATCTCGATCAGATTTGATCGAACTGATCTTTAACTATTCACATAAAGCTTGTCTATCTGATTAAACGGAAAACTTGATTTCTAATAGAACTCAAATTCCTCCTTCAAAATTTCTTTATAAAATAATTTGCTATATATAAGAAAATCATGTATAAAAAAATAAAAGTTATACGAATAATACCTAGAGTTCTAACACCAGCTGCCATGGTATCCTGAACCATCATATTGAAGACTCTCGCGGTTGATTTCGTTGGCTTGGTGGATGATGTTGGTCCCGTGATCGCCAGAGTCCCGCTGCTCTTGTCAGAAGTTACACTCCCTGCCTCCATTCTCCTTTTTGGACAATCCTTCACCTTGTGCTCCATTGACCCGCATATAAAGCAACCAGTATTCATTCGAGGATTGGGGTAGTTGGGAGAGATATGTCCCTCTTGCCCACACTTATAGCAAACAAACTTACCCTTCAAACATTCCCCATAGTGATTTTTCGCGCAATTCTTACACTGCACAGTCTATTTCTTCACACCTTCCTGTTTCACCTGAACATTCCCAACATTGTTCCATTTTCTCTTTTCATTTCCACTCCTACTCCCACTATTAATTTCCACCTTCCCAGCTCCTTCGACCTTGCCTTTGTTCTTCTTCTCCTTGTTGTAGAGGCTCATGGCCTCACTTCCCTCCTCAGCTATAATAGCTTTCTCCATGAGTGCTACAAAAGTAGGGATCTGCAACATCGCCACCTTGTTGTAGAGCTAGGCTTTTAATCCCAGCTCAAACCTTTTCGCCTTCCTAGCCTCCGTATCAACTTGATGCAGAGCGAACCTAGCCAACTCATTAAATTTTGCGGCGTATTCTGACACCGTCATATTGTCCTGTTTTAATTCCAAAAATTTCACCTCCATCCTAGCCTGCATACTAGATGAGAAATAATTCTCGAAATATAAAGTTTTGAACCTATCCCAAGTAACTATTCCTTCTCCTGCCCTCGCTTGATTCGCTTCCCACCAAAAGTTTGCATCCCCTTTCATCATGTAGGTGGCAAAAGCGGTCTTTTGCCCCTCAGCTACCCTAGCTATTATAAACGCCTATTCAATTTTGTAAGACCCCAACTTTTATAAATAAAGATGAATTTTCTATAAATATTATTTTTGAATATTATGGAGTTAATTTGATATAATGTTATAGTTGTGGGTAATATTTATAAATTTTGCAAAGTACGCAAGTTGTTATATAATATTTGATTGGTCGGGGAATATTCGTTTTAATAGGGAATATTCGTACAACGACACAATCATTGGTGGACCCCACAACGGAATTATTGTCGGATTGAGAAAACGACAAAAATATTTTATTAAAAATAACGGCGGAAATTTTACCATTGTTACTGTTGAACTACTCGGTAGTAAAAGTACAGTAATACGTGCGGTTGTATAGTAGCACACGCTATTGATTATTAATGTTTATGTGAGAAGTCACCCAGTTTGATTCAATTATTGTCAGTTAATAATATGAATTATTTAGCGATAATGACGTTTTATTTTATTCGTATTATTAACGTAATAAAACAGAAACATGTTTTTATATAAAACAGAATACTTTATTAAAGTTATTCTATAAACAGAATATATTATATTTTATTTAAAAGATTTTTCTTTAAATATGGACCATCAGATTAAAGTAATCAATCTGGACCGTTCATGGATTAGTTACTATGCATTCTATTTTTCTATAAATAGCAGCTCATTCCTTCATTATTTCTTATGAATTCACTGAACTCTAGAGAGAGAAACTATAGAGAGAGAGAAGAAGAGTATTCTGCTACTTAACTACTTCCTTATTTCAGCTCGTCTTTAAAACGGTAAGGGGTGTTATTCTTTCTTATTCATGAAGAGAACTGTTGTTATTCCATTTCTTATTATTCTGTTGGAATAACCTGTATACGCGGATCTACCCTATACTTGGTGACATTCTTCTATTATTCTGTTGGAACATCCTGTCTGTGTGTTTTACACCGGACCTGGTACCGTTTTTATTATTATTCTGTTGGAACATCCTGTCTGTGTGTTTTACACCGGACCTGGTTCCGTTTTTATTATTATTCTATTGGAACATCTTGTCTGTGTGTTTTACTCCGGACCTGGTTCCGTCTTGTTATTATTCTGTTCGAACATCCTGTCTGTGTGTTTTACACCGGACCTAGTTCCATTATTTATTATTCTGTCGGAATATCCTGTCTGTGCGTTTACGCCGGACCTGGTTCCATTATTTATTATTCTGTTAGAATAACCTGTCTGTGCGGTCTATCGCATGCATGGTGATTTCTTTTGTTATTCCATTCTTTATTATACTCAGTTGGTTAAGTTTTGACTTCTATACTCCATGAAATTTGTGGAATATCCTTGATAATTGCGTTTCATCCAGTATCTTTTCATGAAAATATTCTTCTAAGCATTCTTGAATTTTACTCCACAAAGCAGTATCATGTTGACAATTTGGACGTTGTTAATTCTTGGATAAATTAATTCTTGAACTTGTTTTATTGAATTCTTATATCATTGTCATCATCCTCATGTTTATAAAATGTTGAAAGTCATCTGTGGCCTGTAGTTCATAGATGGACTTGGTATGATTATGACCAGGGATTATTCGGTATAATCATGACCGTAATGTTACAAATGATGTGGTAAAAGTCCT
This sequence comes from Panax notoginseng, assembly GCA_016801055.1. NCBI lineage: Eukaryota > Viridiplantae > Streptophyta > Magnoliopsida > Apiales > Araliaceae > Panax > Panax notoginseng. The sequence continues at coordinate 91,085,634 of CM029014.1, forward strand.
CATTGGCCCGTAGTGCATTGATGGACAGTTGTTGTAATGATCATGACCATTAATGAATACACAAATATCCTTGGTCGTAGTACAGGGGTGATTCGATGATGTGGATTATTTTATTAAGCTGAGTCCCAGCGATCACAATGTTGAAAAACCTTTTAAATCATAAAAGATAGTAGAGTTTATTTTCTACTTGACTCTTTTAATGGATTGCTTATTCCGCTGCAGTTAAACTTGATGTCTATTATATTTTATCAGTTTAACATTGTTGAAGGCTAATGATAATTTATTCTGCATTATCTTAGTCATAATATTTCTTACTGGGCTAGTTGAGCTCACCCTTTCTTTCACTGTTCTCTTCAGGAAATGAGAACGTAGCTGGGGCAAGTCGGGGAACGGAGTGATGGTTCGAATGATAATATTAGTTAGTAGTCCTCACTATTCTATGTAATAGTGTGTTAATAAATGTAATGAGGACTCCTTTTGAGTATGAATACTCTCTAGAAGATAATATTTGTATTCAAACTCACAGTTTATGTTTTGTCGTATTGTACACGACAGCTGTATTAGTAAGTTGTATTTGTATTTTGTACTTTGTATCTGACGACCCAAGATGGGTGATGTATACCTAATTTTGGGGGCGTCACAGTTGGTATCAGAGCCTAGGGATATGATCCCTGGCTAAGATGTGAGAATAGAACTAGGAGGGGAGAGACGGGGAATTCCTTCGCTAGTATGACCTACCTAAGTTTATTTGCATGGTATTTAATTGGTCGGCCATAATATAAGGATAATATATGACATATCAATTAACTTTTATTTTGTGGCAGTATCTGAAAATGGCATCTGAGAATGTTGAGAATAGCAATGGAGCACAGGCGATTATTGATTCACCACATATCAATAATCAGGATAATGTTCATCAGGAAGGTGACAATCTTCATGCAAATAACAACACTGACCAGATGATGAATGATAGGATGTTCAGAGGTTTTATGCAATTCATGCAACAACAGGTGAAATCGGCTCCTGTCCACAACGTAGGTAGAAATACTGGAAACTCTCAGGCGGTCACCGCTAAGCAGTTTAAGGAGCTGGGACCACCAGAATTTAAGGGAGAACCCAAACCACTTGTAGCTGAAACATGGATAAAGCAGATCACCAAGATATTTGATGTCTTGGGTTGCTCCGAGGAGCAAAAGGTTCCCTTTACCGCCTTTATGTTGCGAGGAGAGGCAGATTACTGGTGGGAATCGATAAAGCGTACTCAACCTGCCGCACTGAAGATGTCTTGGGAGAAGTTCCAAGAGCTGTTTAACAACAAATACTTTCCCGAGAGTATTCGTCACATGAAGGAGGTTGAGTTCATCAAATTGGAGCAGAATAATATAACCGTGTCGCAGTACGAGGCAAAATTTGCGGAGTTATCCCAGTTTGCGTCCCACCTGGTGGATAATGAAGAAAGAATGACACTGATGTTTTTAAGAGGTTTGAAGCCGGAGATACGTCAACACCTTGTTTCGCATAAACTGTGTTTGTATTCAGATGTTGTAAATAGGGCTCAGTTGGTGGAGCGCGATAACGAGACAACGCAACCAAAAGAGAGCAGCCGACAAAATGATAATATTAGTAAAAGCAGTCATCGAAGCGATGACAACAAGCGTGGAGGGAATCAACAGACCAGAAATGGTAACCACTTCGGTGGTAATCAGGGTCAAAACAATAAGAATGGGCATTTTAAGAAGAGGAGATTCAACAATGATGGAAAGACGTTAGCACCAGCACCTGTCGTTAAGGAAGGAGAACGACCACCTATCATATGTTTCAAATGCGGAGGGGAGGGGCACATCAGTCCAAACTGCGCGATGCCGTCCAATTCATGTTATAATTGTGGAAGAGAAGGTCATTTAGCCCGATTTTGTCGTTTACCGAAGACAAATTCAGCTAGGATGGAGGCACCAAAGGCCGTCCCAAAAAAGTCAAAACCAGTTGTGCAAGGGAGAGCGTTTGTTGTGAACTCCCAGAGAGCAAGGAACCCGAATGAGGTCATCACGGGTAAGCTTATCATAAACTCTAACGAAGTCTATACTTTATTTGATACCGGTTCTACCCATTCTTTTATTTCTCCTACTTGCACTCATCGATTAAATTTGATTTCGGAGAAATTAGACTTTGACTTAGCAGTTGAAACCCCATTTGGAGAAACCTTCATTACATCCACGGTTTATAAGTCTTGGTTGGTTCAAGTTGGTACCCACACATTACCTGTCGATCTTATTTCATTAAAAATACTTGCATTTGACGTGATTCTAGGGATTGATTGTTTTCGTAAGGTTGTTAGCTTTCATATTTCTAATCGACCTATTATGCGAATTCAAGCAACCAAACCATTAAAATCAATCGTTGTCATCTCAAGCCATAAAGCTATTCGTTTATTGAAAAACGGATGTCAAGCTTTCTTAGCTCATGTCACAGATCTAAACAAAAATACGTCAGCTTTGAATGATATTTCTGTTGTTAATAAATTTCCTGACGTATTTCCCGAAGAACTTCCTGGCCTACCCCCAGAGTGTGAAATTGAATTTTGTATCGACCTTGAACCCGGTACAAAACCCATTTCCAAAGCCCCATATCGAATGGCTCCTATTGAACTTCAGGAGTTAAAGACCCAACTGCAGGAATTGTTAGACATTGGTTTTATTCGTCCTAGTACTTCTCCTTAGGGTGCTTCTGTTCTGTTCGTGAAGAAGAAAGATGGGAGTATGCGACTTTGTATTGATTATCGGGAGTTGAATCATGTCACCATCAAAAATAGGTACCCATTGCCACGTATTGATGACCTGTTTGACCAGTTGCAAGGAGCACAATTCTTTTCAAAGATCGATCTTCGTTCTGGATATCATCAGCTGAAGGTTAGAACTGAGGATATTCCAAAGACTGCCTTCAGAACTCGGTATGGGCATTATGAATTCTTAGTTATGTCTTTTGGATTGACTAATGCTCCTGCTGCCTTCATGGATATGATGAATAGGGTATTTAAGGAATATTTGGATCACTTTGTGGTCGTCTTTATCGATGACATCCTTGTTTATTCCAAAAGCCGTGAAGATCATGAGCAACACTTGAGGCTGGTACTCCAAAAGCTTCGTGAATACAAACTTTATGCCAAGTTGAAGAAATGCGAGTTCTGGCTGGAAGAGGTAGCATTCCTTGGGCACGTAGTATCAAGTCGTGGAATATCGGTTGACCCGGCAAAGATTGAAGCTATTCAAAGCTGGGAGCAACCTAAATCAGTAACCGAAGTACGTAGCTTTCTCGGTCTAGCTGGTTATTATCGGAGATTCGTGGAAGGATTTTCTCGAATCGCTACTCCATTAACTCAGCTGACTCGAAAAGATACAAAGTTCGGTTGGAGCGAAGAATGTGAGCAGAGTTTTCAAGAACTCAAGAGGAGACTCATTTCAGCACCTGTTCTAACAATACCATCTGGCTCGGAGGGATTTGTCATCTACAGTGATGCTTCGAGCAAAGGGTTGGGATGCGTTCTCATGCAACATGGAAAAGTCATAGCCTATGCATCAAGACAACTCAAGGAATATGAGAGGAATTATCCTACTCATGATCTAGAGTTGGCAGCTGTTGTCTTTGCACTTAAAATTTGGAGGCATTACTTGTATGGGGAGAAGGTGGAGATCTTTACGGATCATAAAAGTCTCAAATATTTCTTCACTCAAAAGGAACTCAACATGCGACAATGACGTTGGCTTGAACTGTTGAAAGATTATGATCATACCATTCAATATCATCCTGGAAAAGCGAACGTGGTAGCTGACGCATTGAGTAGAAGATCATATGCAAGTACGAGTACGATATTGTCAACACAAAGACCCATTTTGTGTGATTTGCAAAGGATGGAGATAGAGTTAAAGACTCCAGGGACCCATGTGATGATGGCGAATATACGAGTAGAACCGACTTTAATCGATAAAGTTAAAGCTGCTCAAGCTACAGACCTGGAGCTGATGCGTATGGGGAAGAAAGTGCAAGAAGGTGCTATGCCGGAAGCAAGAATCGATGAAGAAGGAATACTTCGAGTCAACTCCAGACTTTGTGTTCCTAACAACCCTGATTTAAAGTATGAAATCATGATGGAGGCGCACAACACACCGTTTGCAATCCATCCTGGAAGTACCAAAATGTATCATGATCTTCGTCATACATTTTGGTGGAGCAATATGAAGAGAGAGATAGCGTTGTTTATCTCAAGGTGTTTAACTTGTCAACGAGTCAAAGCGGAGCATCAAGTACCAAAAGGTCCATTGCAACCACTTGAAATTTCAGAATGGAAGTGGGAGCACATTACCATGGATTTTGTTACCGGTCTTCCTAGGGTTTCTCAAGGTATTGATGCGATTTGGGTCATTGTTGATAGATTGACCAAGTCTGCTCATTTCTTATCGATACGAGAAACTTATACACTTGAACGTCTTGCTCGTATGTACATAAACGAGATTGTAAGACTGCATGGTATGCCAGTATCCATAGTTTCTGATCGAGACCCAAGATTCACTTCACGATTTTGGGTTAGTTTACAAAAAGCTATAGGCACGGAGTTACGATTTAGTTCAGCATATCATCCTCAGACGGACGGACAATCAGAGAGGACTATTCAAACTCTTGAAGATCTATTAAGACTCTGTGTCTTTGACTTCAAGGGAAGTTGGGAAAAGTTCTTACCATTGGTGGAGTTTTCCTACAACAACAGTTATCAAGCAAGTATTGGCATGGCTCCATTCGAAGCATTGTATGGAAGAAAATGTCGTTCTCCAGTATGCTGGGATGAGGTGGGTGAAGCAACGTTGTTGGGACCGGAGTTGGTACGTATGACTACAGAAAAGATTCAAACGATCTGACAACGTATAAAAACCTCACAAGATCGACAAAAGAGTTATGCTGATCTTCATCGAAAGGACGTGGAATTTGATGTAGGAGATCATGTGTTCTTACGTGTTGCTCCATGAAAAGGAGTTACGAGATTTGGAAAGAGATGAAAGCTCAATCCTCGATTCATCGGTCCATTTTTAATCCTCGATCGAGTAGGAACTGTGGCTTATAGACTCGCTTTACCGCCAAGTATGTCTCATGTTCATAATATTTTTCACATATCCATGTTACGCAAATATGTGGAAGACCCGAACCACATTATTGAGTTAGAACTGGACGAAATAGCGGAAGATTTGACGTATGAAGAAGTTCCTGTTCAAATCTTGGATAAGAAGGAACATATTCTACGCTCCAAGGTTATACCTCAAGTCAAAGTTTTGTGGAGAAACCATGATGTTGAGGAAATGACTTGGGAGTTAGAATCTGAAATGAAATCAAGGTATCCTTACCTCTTCGACATACCAGGTACGTACCATAATTTTGAGGGCGAAATTTCATAAGAAGGGGAGGTTGTAAGACCCCAACTTTTATAAATAAAGATGAATTTTCTATAAATATCATTTTTGAATATTATGGAGTTAATTTGATATAATGTTATAGTTGTGGGTAATATTTATAAATTTTGTAAAGTACGCAAGTTGTTATATAATATTCGATTGGTCGGGGAATATTCATTTTAATAGGAAATATTCGTACAACGACACAATCATTGGTGGACCCCACAACGGAATTATTGTCGGATTGAGAAAACGACAAAAATATTTTATTAAAAATAACGGCGAAAATTTTACCATTGTTACTGTTGAACTACTCGGTAGTAAAAGTACAGTAATACGTGTGGTTGTATAGTAGCACACGATATTGATTATTAATGTTTATGTGAGAAGTCACTCAGTTTGATTCAATTATTGTCAGTTAATAATATGAATTATTTAGCGATAATGACGTTTTGTTTTATTCGTATTATTAACGTAATAAAACAGAAACATCTTTTTATATAAAACAAAATACTTTATTAAAGTTATTCTATAAATAGAATATATTATATTTTATTTAAAAGATTTTTCTTTAAATATGGACCATCAGATTAAAGTAATCAATCTGGACCGTTCATGGATTAGTTACTATGCATTCTATTTTTCTATAAATAGCAGCTCATTCCTTCATTATTTCTTACGAATTCACTGAACTCTAGAGAGAGAAACTATAAAGAGAGAGAAGAAGAGTATTCTGCTACTTAACTATTTCCTTATTTCAGCTCGTCTTTAAAACGGTAAGGGGTGTTATTCTTTCTTATTCATGAAGAGAACTGTTGTTATTCCATTTCTTATTATTCTGTTGGAATAACCTATACTTGGTGACATTCTTCTATTATTCTGTTGGAACATCCTGTCTGTGTGTTTTACACCGGACCTAGTTCCGTTTTTATTATTATTCTGTTGGAACATCCTGTCTGTGTGTTTTACACCGGACCTGGTTCCGTTTTTATTATTATTCTGTTGGAACATCCTGTCTGTGTGTTTTACACCGGACCTGGTTCCGTCTTGTTATTATTCTGTTGGAACATCCTGTCTGTGTGTTTTACACCGGACCTGGTTCCATTATTTATTATTTTGTCGGAATATCCTGTATGTGCGTTTACGCCGGACCTGGTTCCATTATTTATTATTCTGTTGGAATAACCTGTCTGTGCGGTCTATCGCATGCATGGTGATTTCTTTTGTTATTCCATTCTTTATTATACTCAGTTGGTTAAGTTTTAACTTCTATACTCCATGAAATTTGTGGAATATCCTTGATAATTGCGTTTCATCCAGTATCTTTTCATGAAAATATTCTTCTAAGCATTCTTGAATTTTACTCCGCAAAGCAGTATCATGTTGACAATTTGGACGTTGTTAATTCTTGGATAAATTAATTCTTGAACTTGTTTTATTGAATTCTTATATCATTGTCATCATCCTCATGTTTATAAAATGTTGAAAGTCATCTGTGGCCTGTAGTGCATAGATGGACTTGGTATGATTATGACCAGGGATTATTCGGTATAATCATGACCGTAATGTTACAAATGATGTGGTAAAAGTCCTCATTGGCCCGTAGTGCATTGATGGACAGTTGTTGGCATGATCATGACCATTAATGAATACACGAATATCCTTGGCCGTAGTGTAGGGGTGATTCGATGATGTGGATTATTTTATTAAGCTGAGTCCCAGTGATCACAATGTTGAAAAACCTTTTAAATCATAAAAGATAGTAGAGTTTATTTTCTACTTGACTCTTTTAATAGATTGCTTGTTCCGTTGCAGTTAAACTTGATGTCTATTATATTTTATCAGTTTAACATTGTTGAAGGCTAATGATAATTTATTCTGCATTATCTTAGTCATAATATTTCTTACTGGGCTAGTTGAGCTCACCCTTTCTTTCACTGTTCTCTTCAGGAAATGAGAACGTAGCTGGGGCAAGTCGGGGAACGGAGTGATGGTTCGAATGATAATATTAGTTAGTAGTCCTCACTATTCTATGTAATAGTGTGTTAATAAATGTAATGAGGACTCCTTTTGAGTATGAATACTCTCTAGAAGATAATATTTGTATTCAAACTCACAGTTTATGTTTTGTCGTATTGTACACGACAGCTGTATTAGTAAATTGTATTTGTATTCTGTACTTTGTATCTGACGACCCAAGATGGGTGATGTATACCTAATTTTGGGGGCGTCACAAATTTCCTTAACCCAAGTCTGGGCTTCTACAGGTTCAGTTGTACCTCTGAATTCTGGCGATCCTACAGCCTTAAAATCACTGAAGTTTGCTAAATGATTGTCTGGCGGGTTTCCTACGGCTGGTATTTCCTGTTGTATAGCCTGAGCTACCATGTTCGCGAAGTTCTGCATCGGGTCTGGTTGTTATCCCCCAGCGTTGTTGACAGATTCTTCTGCCCTTTGATTTCGAGTTTGACGTCTTGACGGCATTATCTGATTAAATAAAATTATAAATTTAACTTACATTCTAAACCTTATCATATAAGCTTAATATATTCAACTTTGTTTCATTACACAAACATAGATTCATATTCATTCAACAATTTCAAAATACTTTACATAACATAGCACATACTGCTTTAAACATCAGCTATCCCTTTGTGACTACAAAAGTCGGGATTTGCTAAACCACTTGTACTAAAGTTTTAGAATATTACATTACACAGGTATACTATTCATATATATTACATTAAACAGATCTACACAACAGAACCTATACTACCTATTCACTACACCTTTTTCTTGGACAACCTTTCGCCTGATGACCTTCTATCCCACAAATAAAACATGCACCTTGCTTATAGTCGGTACAATAAGGAGAGTTATGTCCTTCATGGCTGCAAATATAACATATCTTTTTCCCCTGGTTCTTATTGGATTTTCCTAAGTCATGGTATTTCATTTTTCTTTTCCCCTTATTGCTCGGAGCTACACTCGATATGTTGCTCTTGGCTCCCATATGATCAATTTGGATTTTAAGCTTATCATGTTCTTCCATTGTTTCTATTAACGCTTTTCGCAACTGACTGTTTAATAGCTTTTCTATTTCTCATAACTTTTCCAGAGAGGTAACCTGGTTCCTCAGATTCTGCACTTCCGTTGATGCTTGATCAGCTCCAACTTTAGTGTCCGAATCACTATCTGTCAGTTCCACTATTTTCGGATATGGTAGTACGTTTTCCAAAATAACCACCTCATCCGAGTTGTTTTCATTATGAGCTTCTATTTCAGCTATTGGCTTCGATATTAGCTCAGGTGTATGGATTTGATCCTTCTTCATGCTATAAGCATATAACAAGCCTTTTCCTCTTAACATCTACACATTAATTATCCTGATTAGCATATAATATATACACACAGCAAATAATAGTTTCATATAAGTTATCTTTTATTTTGTTTGACGATGAATTTTTCCAATTCATCTTCTTTTTAAACTCTAAATGAGTTATTTGTATTTTTAACGTTTCTCTTTGTTCTAAGGTTATAGCCTAAGGTCTATCCCACCTAAGGTTTCTAACCCTAAAGCTCTGATACCAACCTGTGACGCCCCCAAACTTAGGTACTTGTAACCCGAACTCGGTGCTTCACGATACCATTTCTATGAGCGGAATAATACTAATAATAATAACAATAATATAGATACCAAACTTAATTTACATATGCATCAGAGTCTACTCTCAGGTACGCGACCTTTAAACATTCATTACAATACATGATAGATAATTAATATCATTGTCTTACTAAAGTTAAACTATTACATATTATATCACTAACTTATTCTGCAACCTTTTCCTTTTCCCTTGTTCTTAGCCAAGTCTTCTGGTTGTTCACACTTAGCTGAAAACATTTTAAATTAAGCAAGGATGAGCATTTGGGTGCCCAGCAAGTAATAACAATTATAAATATTAGCTGAAAGGATTAAATGTTTTCTTTGTACGACACTTCTACAACAAATCAATAGTTGTGAAGTAAACTGAACCAATAATAATATATTAATTCTATATCGAATTTTTGAAACTACGTACTGACAATATCTGGGGATTAGTCGGCGGACTATATTGTTTTCTATTTTCAAAAATGTTAAACAGAACTTCATCTGTAAACCGTCATAACTTACGGGCACGGGGGGTGATCAGCCCATTATGCCCTGTATTGATCAATACTACATGCAAGAACGATATTATCGTTCATCTATCCGCCTTTGGCGCATAAAAAGTTTTCTAATGTACGGGATGTTCATACTTAGTCGGTATTCCAAACCAAAACAATTCTGTTGGATAATAGTAAGGTTTTATCTTGTTTAACAATAATCTATAAGTTTGTGTCTAGCCAAATCAATTAGCTTAGACAACTTTTAAGTTAACATATACATACTGGAAATTTATAAATGTGTATCAACATGTGATTAAATACAGTGATTATCCAAATGAAGACACTTGTATAACCATATATAGAAATTAACGAACAGAATAAAGATTTAAATTATAATATAATACTATGTTGATAAACAATGATCGGATATAATATATATAACAATAGGGTTAATAATCTGGCACAATGATAATATAATTCTGAAACTTTCTTACTTATGTCCATTGCATAAAGTACATGCAAAGGTAGGATACTTTCCTGAGCTGCTGCTTACAATAACATAATTTAGTTTTATTTCTTATATCACAACCTATCATTAATAAGATCATTCGTTCGATTAGAATGATAAATCACAAAACATAGTACTGCTATTTGCGGTCAGTACATTACCTAATTGTAAGACCCCAAATTATTAATAAATGAAATTTAATTTACTCTATTTATTATTCTGAAATAGTAAGGGTTGATTTGATTAATGTGGTTAGTTATGGGTAAAATGCGCAAATATTTTAAATAAGCAAGTGGTTATAAAATATTCATTGTTACCGAGGAATATTCGCTTGGTCATGGAATATTCTTACTATCGGAGAATATTCGTACGACGGCGCAATCTTTTGTGGGCCCCATAACGGAAAGCGATTGGATGAAGAAAACGACAAAAATAAGTTGTTTATAAATAACGGCGTAGTTGTTACCGTTAATACTGTTGGAATACCTGGTGGTTAAAACACGGTAATACGCGTTGTTGCACAGTAGCACACGGTATTGCACCAATTATTGATTCTTACGTAAGAAGGCACTACTCAATAATGGTTACAGTAATTACTGTTCAATATTTTATTGATTAAATAATTGCTACGTTGATATTTTATAATTGTCACTACGCAGTATTTTCTATTATCGGAGCAATAATTCATATTATCTGAATAATATTATTAGATAACATTATTGGCAATGTGTGACAACCCCAAAATAGGTCCATTCCATCCAACCTATTCTGAGTCGCTAAATACATGGTACAGAAAACAACTACAACTTTATTACAACAATTGTCGTGCAAAATACAACAACACATATGCTGTGAGTTTGGATATAAATATATACCAAATGTGACTCATGTTCCAACCGTGGACATCACCTCACAATGACACCTTACATAAAGGTATAGTCAAAAATTATTTTAGAAATTAGAATATTTGGGAAGTGCTCAAGGAAACCTTCGTACATGGGAGGCCATGCGTCTAGGTTATGATAGATATCATATGGCCACAAAATTATCCTTGGTTGACCCAATAGACCCCAAAGAAAAACGAGAAGATTACTATCATATTCTTCCCAATGGTGAGTCTTCTCTTGACTTATCATTATCTCCACTGTCTCTAATTGGGAATTATACTTCAAATAAATACCAAGATTATATAGGTAGTGCTCATAGATATACTCAGCAAGTGGATGAGCATAATCCTGTCTTATGATGACACGAGGTTGTATGCCATTAGACATCTTGTATGATAGTGGCAAAACACCCTTCCAACGTTGGGTTCGCCTCACCCTATTTTATTCACCAAATATAACTACTAACTGATGACCACCTTTCTATTCCCTTGTTACCCCCGCTCGACCCAGCTACACTCTTATTACCTGAAAGGAATTGTGAAGCAAAAGGGTGAGCACAACTAGCTCAGTAAAGAATATCATGACTAAAAATAAATTAAATTATCAATAGCCTTCATCAATAATAAATCAGAGATTTAGAACATATGCTAAATGATAAAAATTTCAACCATAGTTGCAGCGGAACGAGCAATCCATTAGAAGAGTCAAATAGACTATAAAGTCTATTATCTTCTCCATGTTAAAAATCCATCAACAATATTTTATCCCTGTAATATCAATCAACAATTCTGGTCCACAATCATATGAATAACTCATAATCATAACTGTAGTTCTAAATTCCTCTTCTCATCCAGGACGAAGATAATTTTCATCACCTATCTTTACCTGAAACATCAAAGATCATGGTTACACCAAATCACATTTCCTATTCATAAGCATACTAATAACTTCATCTTTGCACTACGGCCAAAGATATTCATCTGTATCACCAGTTGGTCATGTTTATCTCAACATCTGTTCATCTTTGCACTACTGGCCAAAGATATTCAACAACATGTCATCTTTGCACTACGGGCCAAAGATATTCATCAACAATTCATCTTTGCACTACAGGCCAAAGATATTTATCAATATTTCATCTTTGCACTACAGGCCAAAGATATTAATATCTCAAAAAAATATATAATCATTTCAGAATTTATATAAACAATAATTATAACCATGTTGATCAATTCACCATTGCACTTAAGCTAAAGATATTCACTTATAAATTCAATGGTCATGATCATACCAATCAACGATTCAACTTTGCACTACTGGCCAAAGATAACCCATAGTCATGATTATACCAAAAATCTACCCATCTTTACACTCAAGTCAAAGAGAAATATCATCATTAGGGTTATAAAAATGTTATATATAATAATAAAAATAATATGATCAACATCTAGTTTTAATCTCAAGAGTAATATTCGTAAATCAACTATAATTTGGTTAGAAAAAGAAACCAATTTTTATCGTGAATAGTAACTCGTGAATAGTAACTCATAAATAGTAAACCCGACACAAAAAGGTAGAAATTCCACAATAAAATTCATACCAGTATTTCGGTATAATGATATTGAAAGAATAATATTTCTTAAGATTATAAACAATTTATTTAAATTGTTTACACTTTACTAAATAATGCATTTAATCATTCTAAAATACCAAACTCATAAGATTTTATCACCAATAATCAAAACCCTCATCAAAAATCTGCATATACCTCATATAGAATTCTCAAAGTTATAGAATCCTATTTTCCAATTTTCTTACTTCACAAAACATATTTAATTCATTTACTCATAACTAGACTATTTTCATGAAAAATACCAAATCAGTTCTAAAAATATTTATTTTCTGGGATTTAGCATAATATAGTCCCATAGTGAACATATATTTTTCTCATAATTTTTAAAAGTAATTTACTATTTTTCATATGGCCAAAACAGCCGAATATTTAGACATTTATCAAAAATTTTACTTTTGTCCAAAAATTCTGAAATTTACATAGTATACTTCTATCATATACATGTACTCCCAATAAAAATTTCATCAATTTTGGAGTTAACCACAAGGAATTATAAGCGATTACTTTTAAAATAGTCTTTTCTCATAAAATTCATAACTCTCAATCTATACATCTAAAAATCACCATTTTTGGACACAATCAAGAAAACTCATCAAAATATCATTTCAAATTTTTTCAGAATTTTTGAAGGTCAGAAAAATTACGAAACTGAAAAATATAACAATCCTTAAAGTTTCTTACCATCCCTTACCTCAAAAAAGCAGTACTTCTGATCGGTATGCAAAGCCGAAGAAAACTTGCGCTGAATAGCAACTCTCAAAGTATCTAAATACTCACAAAATATGCTTCATAATATAGAGAGAGAAAGAGAGAAAACTTGTTTCTAGTGTGATTTTCAATTCTAACTTAGCCCTCTATTTATAGGAAAATTTTAGTAGGCTTGACCTGCAACCTAATGGCTTTACCTGCTACTATTCCCACCCACCACATTTGAAATATAATTCAGCATATTTCTTCACTAACCACAAGTGGGGCCCACCAATTCTAGAATTTTCCACTAAAAGGATTAACTCCGAAAATTCTACCATTTCTGAACCAGTCATCTCGTAAAATTTATAACAAATCATACGTTCATTTTTAACGGTTCAAAATTTGTGGACATATACTCAACTTATATATGTATAACATATCCAAAAATTACCACGATCCAACGGTCGGATTAAAAATTATAACCCCCGCAAAATATCTCAAAAACCCTAATTTGATTTTCAATACCTCCGTTCCGACAAAAATACATATAAAAACCTCAACATTAATTCCTTCATTTTTAACCACAAAAATATATCCCTCATTTATATCCACATAAAATAAATATTTCCTTATCATATGAATCAATAATTAATTATTCACAAATAATATTACAGAATCACATTTATGACAACCAGGCCGTTCCTAGGAAAGAGGGTGCTTTCCAATAAGAATTTTTTCTTACTGGCGCGCAATTAGGTGACCAAACCTCTTCTTAGACAGAACTTTCTAGACATTGCCAATAATGTTATCTAATAATATTATTCAAATAATATGAATTATTGATCTGATAATGGGAAATACTGTGCAGTGACAATTATTGAACAACAATAATATAAAATTTCAACGTAGCAATTATTGAATCAATAAAATAAAATATTGAACAGTAATTACTATAACAATTATTGAGTAGTGCCTTCTTACGTAAGAATCAATTATTTCAATAATACTATGCAATACCGTGTGCTACTGAGCAATAACGCGTATTACTGTATTTTAACCACCGGGTATTCCAACAGTGTTAACGGTAACAACTACGCCGTTATTTGTAAAAACTTAAATTTATCGTTTTCTTCACCCGACAGTTATTCGTTATGGGGCCCACAAATAGCTGCGCCGTCGTACGAATATTTTCCGACAGAAAGCATATTTCACGACCAAACGAATATTCCCCGACAACAATGATTATTTTATAACCATTTGCTTATTTTGAAAAAAAATTCATATTTCACCCATAACTTTAAACTTTTATCAATTTAACCATTTACTGAATCGTAATTATAAGAAAAATTGAATACTTTTATTTCATAAAATTCGGAGTCTTACACAATGTCTAGAAAGTTCTATCTAAGGAGAGGTTTGGTCATCTAATTGCGCGCCAGTAAGGAGAGATCCTTATTGGAAAGCCCCCTCTTTCCTAGGAACGGCCTGGTTGCCAGTACTGTGATTCTGTAATATTATTTGTGTATAATTAATTATTGATTTATATGATGGGGAAAATATTAATTTTATGTGGATATAGATGGAGAAAATTTTTAATGTGATAATTGTTGAAAATTAATATTTTATCTTTTTCTGATAAAATAATTCATTAAAATATATTATTTTAATAATATATTGATGGTGATATTTTTACAATGAATATGGGATATATGAGTATATGAGGAGGAAGAGTATTTTTATGGCATTAAAGGATTAACACATGTTTTGTGTGTTGGTGGATACAATTCTTGACCGAAAATTTATTATAGACTGTAAAATCGCCCGTTTGTGGATTTCGGTCAATTTCTGTTTAGAATTTAGAAAAGCTTTCTTCTGTAAAATTGTAGAGAATTGAATTTCCTATAAAAAAAGCGCGAGATTCGAATTTTCTGATAAAAGTGCTATTTATTATGAATTATTGAAGTTCTGAAGTTCTGAAATAATTGATTTTTGAAAGTTTTATTTATTATTTTGAAGAAAAATATTTTTTGACATTTAAGTGGGCTAACATGTGATATAAATGGGCTGAGATCAGATGTCTAGAGGTGGGCTAAGGAAAATTTGATAAATATATTATTATTATATTAAATTTTCTACTTTGGTGTTCTAAATATTTTCCTATAAATAGGGTGCTTAGGTTAGAATTGAAAATCACACCAGAAACACAAGTTTCTCTCTATTTCTCTCTCTATATCGAGCGTATTCTTGTGAGTATTTGATACTTTGAGTGTTGCTATACGGTGCAAGTTTCCTTCAGCACTATATCTAGTATTCCAGTCAGAAGTACCGTCTTTCCGAGGTAAGGGATGCTATTTCTTCTTAAATGATATTATTTTCTTTAATATCATTATGCCGAAGTATTGATTTGAACTTTTTATCAAATTTGGAACTTTTCATGTCGGGGTTACTATTCATGAGTTACTATTCACGAGTTACTATTCACCGAAAAATAAAATTTTTTTTTTCGTCCAAAATATCTATTCTGGATACTAGCTTTGATTGTATCCATGTTTTGATCATTCTTGACTTTTACTTCACTATGATTATTTATGAGGTATTTTTGGACATGGAATAGTTGAAATACGAATCCTTAATATTTATTATTTTGTTTCACTGGATTCGTTTCCTTTAAAATATTTTTCATCATCCTCAGTCCTAAATGATGATATAATTGAATATCTTTGGCCTGTAGTACAAAGATGAATGATTAACTAATAAATATCTTTGGCCCGTAGTGCAAAGATGAACAGGTGTTGAGATGAACATGACCGACTGGTGATACAAATGAATATCTTTGGCCTGTAGTGCAAAGATGAATATTTGATTAAAGATGGTTATTGATTGTTGTTACAGGGATAAAATATTGATGATGGACTTTTAAATCTTAGAAGATAGTAGAACTCATTCTCTACTTGACTCTTCTATTGGTTTGCTGTTTCCGCTGCAGTTATTGATGTAAAATTTGTTGTCTATTGTATTCTATTAGATTTTTCCCTGTTGAAGACTAATGATAATTTGTTTTATATTATCTTAGTCATAATGTTCTTTACTGGGCTAGTTGAGCTCACCCTTTTCCTTGTTGTTCCATTTTTCTTCTCAGGAGACGAGAATGTAGCGAATACTAGTCGGGGTATGGAATGATGGTTCAAGACAGTTGTTTTAGTAGTCCTCACTATTTTGTAAAATAGTGTATCAATAAGTATAATGAGGACTTAATTGAGTATGAATACTGTCTAGATGACAATATTTGTATTTAAACTCACAGTATATGTGTTGTCGTATTTTGCACGACAATTGTAATAATAAAGTTGTAGTTATTTTTTGTACCATGTATTTAGCGACTCAGAATGGGTTGGATGGATTGGAACTATTTTGGGGGCGTCACGGTTGGTATTAGAGCTTAGGGATATGATCTCTGGCGGAGATCGGGGAATAGAACTAGGAGGGGAGAGACGAGTAAATCCTTCGCTAGTGTGACCTACCTAAGCTTATTTGTTGGTCGATCATAATATAGGGATATTATGTGATTTGTTAATTTGTTAAATTAACCCTTGTTTATGGCAGTATTTGAGAATGTCGACTGAGAATGTTAACAGTGGAGTAAATCAAAATCGTGGAGACACCTGTACTCACCAATGAGGAGAACGTGCAACAGGCTGGCAATGTTCCTCCTGTGAACAACACCACTGAGCAGACGATGAACGATGAGATGTTTAGAAGTTTTTTTGCGGTTCATGCAAAACCAGACGAAGGAGATTCCTGTTCAAAATATAGGAAGAAACAATGGTAACGCACAGCTGGTCACAGCCAAGCAGTTCAAAGAGTTGGGACCACCAGAATTTAAGGGAAAGCCGGATCCGATGATGGCGGAAACGTGGGTCAAGCAAATTACCAAGATATTCGATGTCTTGAGATGCACGGAGGAACAGAAGGTTCCATTCACCACCTTTATGTTCCGTGGCGAGGCAGACTACTGGTAGGAGTTTGTGAAACGTACCCATCCAGCCGCACTCAGCATGTCTTGGGAGACATTTTAGAAACTGTTCAATGACAAATACTTTCCTGAAAGTGTTCGTCATATAAAGGAAGTGGAGTTTATTAGACTGGAGCAGAACAACATGACGGTGTCCCAGTACGAGGCGAAGTTTACAGAGTTGTCCAGGTTTGCACCTCATTTGGTGGAGAATGAGGAACGTATGACGCAGATGTATCTGAGAGGTTTGAAACCCGGCATACGTCAATATCTCATTTCTCATAAATTTTCTCTCTATTCAGATGTTGTCAATAGCGCTCAATTATTAGAGCGAGATAACGAGTATGGTCAACCGAGGGACCACAACCAGGATCATATCGGTGACAGCAGTCATCAGAACAATGATAACCAGCGGAGAAAGAAAAATACAGACAAGAACGGCAACCACTCTGGTGGTAATCGTGGCCATGAAAATAGAAGAAGCGAGTCGGAATGAGATTTTAAAAAGAGAAAATTCAACAATGATAATACGAAGACGTCAATACCAGCAGCAACTGGTTCCAAGGGAGGAGAACGACCATCGGTCATATGCTATAAGTGCGAAAAAGGACATATCAGCCCAAACTGCCCACAACAGTTTAACGTATGTTATAACTGTGAAAAGGAAGGACATATCGCTCGAGATTGCACTGTAGCGAAACCAAGTCCAACGGGGGTGGTGACTCAAAAAGTTGTCCCAGAAAAGTCAAAGTCAACGGTTCCTGGAAGAGCGTTTTTCGTGACTGGTCAGAATACGAGGAACCCGAACGAAGTTAGCACGGGTTAGTTAATTATAAATTTTTACGAAGTCTATACCTTATTAGATACCGGTTCTACCCATTCATTTATTTCTCCTACTTATACTCAACGTTTAAACTTGACTCCGGAGAAAATTAGACTTTGACTTATCTGTTAAAACTCCGTTAGGAGAAACTTTCGTTACATCCACTATTTATAAATCTTGTTTGATCTAAGTTGGCACCATCACATTACATGTTGACCTTATCTCTTTAAAGATACTTACTTTTGATGTGATTTTAGGAATTGATTGGTTAACTACTCATCATGCCAAAATTGATTACTTTCGTAAGGTTGTTAGTTTTCATAAGCAACCTGTTATTCGAATTCAAGCAACCAAACCATTGAAGTCAAACTCTTTCATATCAAGCCGTAAAGTCATTCGTTTATTGAAAAATGGATGTCAAGCTTTCTTAGCTATGTTATGGACTTGAACAAAAATACGTCAGATTTGAATGATATTTCTATTGTTAGTAAAATTTTTGTGTATTTCCTGAAGAATTTCTTGGCTTACTCCCAGAGCGTGATATTAAATTTTGTATCGACTTTGAACCCAGTACAAAATCCATTTCTAAAATCTCATATCGAATGGCTCCTATTGAACTTCAGGAGTTAAAAACCCAACTATAGAAATTGATAACCGAGCCTCTATCTGGTGACTTCCTTTGTGGAATGCATTGAAGCCAGACTCTCCGTAGGGGATGCCATATTCGTATGGTAGTAAACTGATAGGTGTCATTGTGACGTGCTATCCAAGATTGGGATATGAGTCACAGTTGAGAGCAACCTAAGTCAGTAATCGAAATACGTAGCTTTCTAGGCTTAGCTGGTTATTATCAGAGATTCGTGTAAGAATTTTCTCGAATTGCTACCCCGTTAACTCAGCTGACTCGGAAAGATATCAAATTTGTATGGAGCTAGGAATGCGAGAAGAGTTTTCAAGAGCTTAAGAGGAGACTCATTTCGGCACCTGTTTTGACCATACCATCTGGTTCGGATGAATTTGTTATCTACAGCGATGCTTCAGGCAAAGGGCTAGGATGTGTTCTCATGCAACGTGGGAAAGTTATAGCCTATGCCTTGCGACAACTTAAAAAATATGAGAGGAATTATCCTACTCATGATCTAGAGTTGGCTATCTATATGGGGAGAAAGTGGAGATATATTCAGACCATAAAAACCTCAAATATTTCTTCACTCAAAAAGAACTCAACATGCGGCAACGACGTTGGCTCGAGCTGTTGAAAGATTACGACCACACTATTCAATACCATCCTGGAAAAGCAAACGTGGTAGCTGACGTGTTGAGTAGAAGATCATATTGCAGGAACTAGTGCGATGATGTCAAGTATACGCGTAGAACCAACTTTAATCGATAAAGTTAAAGTTGCTCAAGCTACAGACCCGGAGCTGATGCGTATGAAGAAGAAAGTGCAAGAAGGTGCTATTCCAGAAGCAAGAATCGATGAAGAAGGAATACTTCGAGTTCACTCCAGACTTTGTGTTCCTAACGATTCTGATTTGAAGTACAAGATCATGATGGAGGCACACAATACACCATTTGCAATCCATTCTGGAAGTACTAAAATGTATCGTGATCTTCGACATACATTTTGGTGGAACAATATGAAGAGAGAGATTGCAAAGTTTATCTCGAGGTGTTTAACTTGTCAACGTGTAAAGGCGGAGCATCAAGTACCAAAGGGTCCATTGCAACCACTTGAGATTTCGAAATGGAAGTGGGAACACATTACCATGGATTTCGTTACGGGTCTTCCCACGGTTTCTCAAGGCATAAATGTTATTTGGGTTATAGTTGATAGATTAACCAAGTCTGCTCATTTCTTGCCGATATGGGAGACTTATTCCCTTGAACGTCTTGCTAGTATGTACGTGAATGAGATTGTAAGGTTGCATGGCATGCCAGTATCCATAGTTTCGGATCGTGACCCAAGATTCACTTCAAGATTTTGGTTTAGCTTGCAAAAAGCTATAGGCACGGATTTACGATTTAGTTCAGCTTACCATCCTCAAATGGATGGAAAATCAGAGAGGACTATTCAATCTCTTAAAGATCTATTAAGACTTTGTGTCCTAGATTTCAAAGGAAGTTGGGATAAGTACCTACCATTGGTGGAATTCTCCTACAACAACAGTTATCAGGCAAGTATAGGTGTGGCTCCCTTTGAAGTATTGTATGGACGAAAGTGTCGCTCTCCAGTATGTTGGGATGAGGTGGGAGAAGCAACGTTGTTGGGACCAGAGTTGGTACGAATGACTACAGAGAAGATCCAAACGATTCGACAACGTATACAAACGACACAGGATCGACAAAAGAGTTATGCGGATCTTCATCGAAAGGACGTGGAATTTGACATTGGGGATCATGTATTATTACGTGTAGCTCCATGGAAAGGAGTTACAAGATTTGGGAAGAGAGGAAAGCTCAATCCACGATTTATTGGTCCATTTCAGATTCTTGACCGAGTAGGAAATGTGGCCTATAGACTCGCGTTACCTCCAAGTATGTCTCGTGTTCATAATATTTTTCATATATCTGTGCTTCGTAAATATGTGAAAGACCCAAACCACGTTATTGAGTTAGAACCAGACGAGATAGCCGAAGACTTAACGTACGAATAGGTACCTTTCAAGATCTTGGATAGGAAGGAGCATGTCCTACGCACGAAGGTCATACCACAAGTTAAAATTTTGTGGAGGAACCATGTTATTGAAGAAATGACCTAGGAGTTGGAAACAGAAATGAAAGCAAGGTATCCTCATCTTTTCGAAACACCAGGTACGTATGTCAATTTTGAGGACGAAATTTCATAAGGAGGGGAGGTTGTAAGACCCCAAATTATTAATAAATAAAATTTAATTTTCTCTATTTATTATTCTGAAATAGTAAGGGTTGATTTGATTAATGTGGTTAGTTATGGGTAAAATGCGCAAATATTTTAAATAAACAAGTGGTTATAAAATATTCATTGTTATCGGGGAATATTCGCTTGGTCGTGGAATATTCTTACTGTCGGAGAATATTCGTACGACGGCGCAGTCTTTTGTGGGCCCCATAACGAAAAGCGATTGGATAAAGAAAATGACAAAAATAAGTTGTTTATAAATAACGGCGTAGTTGTTACCGTTAATACTGTTGGAATACCCGGTGGTTAAAACACGGTAATACGCGTTGTTGCAGAGTAGCACACGGTATTGCACCAATTATTGATTCTTACGTAAGAAGGCACTACTCAATAATGGTTACAGTAATTACTGTTCAATATTTTATTGATTAAATAATTGCTACGTTGATATTTTATAATTGTCACTACGCAGTATTTTTTATTATCGGAGCAATAATTCATATTATCTGAATAATATTATTAGATAACATTATTGGCAATGTCTAGAAAGTTCTGTCTAAGGAGAGGTTTGGTCATCTAATTGCGCGCCAGTAAGGAGAGATCCTTATTGGAAAGCCCCCTCTTTCCTGGGAACGGCCTGGTTGCCAGTACTATGATTCTATAATATTATTTGTGTATAATTAATTATTAATTTATATGATGAGGAAAATATTGATTTTATGTGAATATAGATGGAGAAAATTTTTAATGTGACAATTGTTGAAAATTAATATTTTATCTTTTTTTGATAAAATAATTCATTTAAATATATTATTTTATTAATATATTGATGGTGATATTTTTACAATGAATGTGGGATATATGAGTATATGAGGAGGAAGAGTATTTTTGTGGCATTAAATGATTAACACATGTTTTGTGTGTTGGTGGATACAATTCTTTACCGAAAATTTATTATAGACTGTAAAATCGCCCGTTTGTGGATTTCGGTCAATTTCTGTTTAGAATTTGGAAAAACTTTCTTCTGCAAAGTTGTAGAGAATTGAATTTCCTATAAAAGGCCACGAGATTTGAATTTTCTGATAAAAAGGCTATTTATTATGAATTATTGAAGTTCTGAAGTTCCGAAATAATTGATTTTTGGAAGTTTTATTTATTATTTTGAAGAAAAATTTTTTTTGGCATTTAAGTGGGCTAACATGTGATATAAATGGGCTGAGATCAGATGTCTAGAGGTGGGATAAGGAAAATTTGATAAATATATTATTATTATATTAAATTTTCTACTTTGGTGTTATAAGCATTTTCCTATAAATAGGGTGCTTAGGTTAGAATTGAAAATCACACCAGAAACACAAGTTTCTCTCTATTTCTCTCTCTATATCGAGCGTATTCTTGTGAGTATTTGATACTTTGAGTGTTGCTATACGGTGCAAGTTTCTTTCAGCACTATATCTAGTATTCCAGTCAGAAGTACCGTCTTTCCGAGTTAAGGGATGTTATTTCTTCTTAAATGATATTATTTTCTTTAATATCATTATGCCGAAGTATTGATCTGAACTTTTTATCAAATTTAGAACCTTTCATGTCGGGATTACTATTCATGAGTTACTATTCACGAGTTACTATTCACCGAAAAATAAAATTTTTTTTTTCGTCCAAAATATCTATTCTGGATACTAGCTTTGATTGTATCCATGTTTTGATCATTCTTGAATTTTACTCCACTATGATTATTTATGAGGTATTTTTGGACATGGAATAGCTGAAATACGAATCCTTAATATTTATTATTTTGTTTCACTGAATTCGTTTCTTTTAAAATATTTTTCATCATCCTCAGTCCTAAATGATGATATAATTGAATATCTTTGGCCTGTAGTACAAAGATGAATGATTAACTAATAAATATCTTTGGCCCGTAGTGCAAAGATGAACAGGTGTTGAGATGAACATGACCGACTGGTGATACAAATGAATATCTTTGGCCTGTAGTGCAAAGATGAATATTTGATTAAAGATGGTTATTGATTGTTGTTACAGGGATAAAATATTGATGATGGACTTTTAAATCTTAGAAGATAGTAGAACTCATTCTCTACTTGACTCTTCTAATGGTTTGCTGTTTCCGCTGCAGTTATTGATTCAAAACTTGTTGTCTATTGTATTCTATTAGATTTTTCTCTGTTGAAGACTAACGATAATTTGTTTTATATTATTTTAGTCATAATGTTCTTTACTGGGCTAGTTGAGCTCACCATTTTTCTTGTTGTTCCATTTTTCTTCTCAGGAGACGAGAATGTAGCGAGTACTAGTCGGAGTATGGAATGATGGTTCAAGACAGTTATTTTAGTAGTCCTCACTATTTTGTAAAATAGTGTATCAATAAGTATAATGAGGACTTAATTGAGTATGAATACTGTCTAGATGACAATATTTATATTTAAACTCACAGTCTATGTGTTGTCGTATTTTGCACGATAATTATAATAATAAAGTTGTAGTTATTTTTTGTACCATGTATTTAGCGACTCAGAATGGGTTGGATGGATTGGACCTATTTTGGGGGTGTCACACTAATCATATTATCACACATGTTTAACAGTCATTGGATCACAAATATATACGTATATAAACAATTTATCTAAGTCCAGATCAATTTCTAAAACCTGTCGGTGTACCGACGGCTTTATCGGGTAATTATCGAGTCTAAGACTCTATTCTGAAGTTCAATATAACTTGAACAGTGGTCAAATTATTTTAAATGACTTATACAAATTTTTAATTTAATTATTATAATTTATCATGATTTTTCAAACACTAGAATCATTATTAAATGATTTAAATATTAATTAATTCTATTATCATTAATATTAAACTATTAATGAAACCACTGCTAAAATATTAAAGTTATTTATAATAACTCAAAATATTTTTAAAGTATTAATATTACCCTTAAATAATTTCTAAAACAATTAAAATCATTTTTAAATAATTACCATTAATATTTAAATATTAATGTACTATTTATCAAAATATTAAAAGTCATTAATTATAACTTTAAAATATGTTTAATTCATTTATATCCTTTTTAAATGATTTTTAAAATAAAAAAAATTTAAAACTATTTATTTAATATAATTATTAAATAAATTTAATATCATTAATATTAAACTAATATCATTAATATTAAATTATTAATGACATTATTCTTTAAATATTAAAAGTTATATTTTATAACTTAAAATATCTTTCAACACTTTATTTTTATTTAAAATGATTTTTATAATGTTAAAACCATTTTTAAACTAATTTATTTAATATAATTATTAAATAATTCTAATATCATTAATAATAATTAATTAATAAAATTTACCTTCAAATATTGAAAGTTATATTTTATAACTTAAAAGATTTTTAAATACCTTATTATTATTTAAAAATGATTTTTAATATAATAAAATCATTTTTTTATTTTTTTATTTAATTCATTTATTTAATAACTTAATTATCATTAATATTAATTTATTAATAAAATTTATCACAAAATATTAAAAGTCATTAAAAATAACTTAAAATATTTTCTTATATCATAATATAATTTTAAATGATTTTTCAAGTATTAAAATTATTTTTAAATAATTTATATAATAATTAAATAAATTAAATACCTTTAATATTTCAAAAATATTATATATTTATGAAATATATTAAAAATTATTAAAAACTAATTTTCAGACTTTAAAATATTTTTTAGTAATTTAATTTGTATTTTTAATAATTAAAAACTAATTTTTTATAATTATTTAATAAAAATATAATTTTTAGAAATTAAATGTCGCTAAAGACTGCCTATAGCGACAGAACCGTCGCTATAGGTGTTCTTCATGTTTTTGGCAAAACCCAGAAAATCATATCAGTTACCGAGTGGGTGAGTTTGACCAAGCATAGATCTTGGATCATAAAGTTTCTGGGCATGTTGTTAGTCAGATATTATAGTGCTAGTGCAAGACTACAAGATCCAACAACAAACATGATCATACAACACATAACCAAAGCAATCTGAGCCTCCAAAGTGGCTGTCAGAGCTGTTCTTCATTTCTGGGTTAGCCCAGAAATGAAGAACAGTTCGTGAGGCCTACTTTGGGCTTCCACAACTTGCTTTTCATGTAATGTTTTAATGATCTATCGATTTTAGGTTGTAGACAACATATACTACTACAGATCTATTACATAACATCATCATAACAACAACAAATCAAGCAAATAAAGTACGGTCGGACTGTTGTCAGAAACACGTTCTTGAAGTTTTCTGGAATTTCCAGAAAACGTATCGTGAACTTCTGTACCACTTTGACCAGTCACTACAATCGACTCGTTTAATTTTAAGGAGATTTTAAGGCATAAAAATGGAGTTCATATACCAGACTACAACTTAGACAGAACAACATAACCAAAACATCAACACACTGACAGATCTAAACGCTTGAATAAGTTGTCAGACGCTGGTTCGTGGTTTCTGGGTTGCCCAGAAATGGCCCGGTCATGGTCGGTCAATCGACTTTGACCAACAATAACTAAAATTATGGACATCAAATGGCTACGATTCCAGTTCTAGAATGAAATACTCATGTCAGACTACATGTTTAAACATTCAAACAGCAAAAATCATAAACAAGAAAGAATCTAGAGCCACTGACATTCGTTGTCAGACCACAGTTTAAAATTTTTCCAGATTTTGAAAAATGCTAGATCTGAGCCTATAGATGTTATGGATCTAACATCTATCAACCCAGATCATCATTATACACTACTAACAACATATTTAACACACAAAAACTAACATCCAACATGGAATCAAAGATCAAATTTTAGGTCTAGGGTTTTATACCTTGATGATCAATTTATGATTCTAGGCTTCTGAGTTTGTTATGAGTGTTAGTGGGGCTAGTTTTAGGACTGAAATGCCTTGATATTTTTGGAGGTTTGAGCTTGAGAGGGTTTAGTTGGGTGTTGTGCAAAAATGAGCTAATCAAATGACATTTTCTCTCTCCCAATCTATATATATGAGTGTTAGATGCATGAATTGGCTGATCTAGAGGCTGATTACTGGCATTATTTAAGTCACAATTGTCAAATAAGTTGGGCACCCACTCCATATTTGGTAGGATTTACAAGAAACATAATAAATACTTGAAAAGGGCTTTTTAGTCATTAGGCTTTTATTTTTAATGGCAATCTTGTAAACATGGCAAACCCTTAGGGGTTGACCCTTAGGATTTAACCATAAGGTTTAGCACAAAAATTATAAATTTCTAGGATTTTGCAAAAATGAAAAAAATTAGTTTCTTAAAATTGAAATTAGGGTTTCTTTAATTAACCTAGGTTTTCTAATTACACTATATATGAACATTAGGATTTAATTATTTACTAATTATAACTAACCTTACTAATTTAGCAATTAGGGTTTACAATTTATAATTTGGGGTTTATAATTTCAAAGTTAGGGTTCCTAATTTAGAAATTAGGGTTTACTAACTTGGATTATAATGCTAACACTTATTATAATCACATTAACACAATTTTTGACCAAGCTTAAACTCCGGTTTGAGTTTCAAATCACCGTACTACTAGGTTTTCTACTTATATATTATAATTGACCAACCATTGTCAGTCTATACATACAGTACATATGTATAGCACTGAAAAATCAAAATATAACTAATATTATATTATTATTCTTATTCCTTGTTCAAGATCCAAAATTAGAGTTTGGATTCCATATCTGATTTATCTTTCATATATAACATTATTAATTAAGTTAAAATGATTAACTTAATAAGCTGTACTAAAGTTTATATAATAAAATAATTATTATAATAATTCCAATAATCCTTTCCATATATTATCAAATAATATATAAACATATTTTCATGGAAAATTAGAAATAAAAATATTTTTATTACCAATTTAATTTATTATAAGATTATAATTTTTAATGATCATTAATTCTAAAATAAAATCATTTGTAATTTTTCATGTAATAAATATATTTTTATTCACCACATAAATACATACTTTACCTTGAACTTATTCTCACCTTTAAAATAAATAAAAAAACATTAAATGCAACGTTTATTATTTATTTATATAGAAAATCTTGGGTTATTACAGTATTCGTTCTAATCTGCAAATTTTATCATGATATAGCAAGGGTGAGCAACAAGTTTGCCTAGCAAGTTTAAATTCAATAATTTAAGGATACATCATGATAGAAAGAATTGAACAATAAGCTGGCTAAAATTCTACAATATAATTGTGAACTAGCATTAACAAATTTTCATAGCTGAATGAACAATTGAACATGAACAACTATATCTGGACTGGATGGTAATGAAGGTGATCAGCCTTTCATACTTGTTGAACACATGCAATATGCACAAAGTGCGATTCAACAATTCATTGATATATGAAATAACAACTCAAGGTCGAGTTAGAGAAAACTTGCACAATAAGCGAGTATAAGAAACTTACATGTTCGGTCGATTACTGTTACGCAATTTATTTAACTTTTCCTGAAGACCTATTATAACTAATAGTGATCTACCAAGTTAGAATAATATCATCACAATATTTATTGCTAATTACAGTTACAAAATAACGTAAACACATTATCACATAATCCTATCAATCTATAAAATACATAAGACCTATTATCAAGTCAAACTATTCTAGTCTGAGTTGAGTTCGGTACTATTTCAACATCCCGATTGCCTAATAGGATAATATCAAGCCTATTTTACTTAAGACTCTACTTAAACTGGTTCACAAATATCTTAGGTAATTTTATTATCAGTCAAAATAATTTTCAAAGTCTCATAATAATTTTTAAATAATTATTATCATTGATTAATATCGTATTTATATTATTTAAATACCACATTATTCTATTATCATTAATATTTATTTAATATCAAATATTAATGAAAATCATAACATAATATTGTACATTATTTATAATATCTCAAAGTACTTTTAATACCTTAAAATCATATTTATATGATTTTTAAACAGTTAAATTCATTATCGAATAATTACCATTAATATTAAAATATTAATGTTTTTCATGATAAAATAACAAAAATTATATTTTATAGCTTAAAATATTTTTATAACCTTTAAATCATTTTTTATATGATTTTTAAAACATTAATTCTATTTTTTCCATAATTTATTTAATATAATTATTAAATAAACCAATCACTGTCAATATTAATTTATTAATTAAATTCATCACAAAATATTAAAAGTTAGTCAAAATAACTTAAAATATTTTCTAATACCATAATATAATTTTAAATAATTTTTCAAGTATTAAAATCATTTTAAAGTAATTTATTTAATATTATAATTAAATAAATTAAATACCAAAAATATTCCAAAAATATTAAATATTAATAAAATATATTCAAAATTACTAAAAACCCATTTTTAGGCTTTAAAATAATTTGTAGGAATTTATTATGAATTTTTTATTAATTAAAAACTATTTTTCTCTATTTATTAAATAAAATAATTCATTTTCTAATTAAACTGTCACTAAAAGTGGCTTTAGGCGACAAAACCATCGCTATAGGTGTTCTTGAGCCAAACCCAAAACTTCATAGGCAGTCACAAGGGTGCTAGGTTTGACCACTGATAATTCATGGATCCTTAAGTTTCTGGGTTTGTAATTGAGTTAATGTTGTAGTACTAATGTAGTACTACAACCCTAAACAAGTTCCATGGCCAACACATATCAAAATAGCAAGATTTAAGCCCCATAAATACTTGTCAGAGCTGTTCTTCATTTCTGGGTTACCGAGAAATGAAGAATAGTTCGTGGGTCATACTTTGAGCCTATCAATCTTCAAGTTCCAGGTTTAGTTTGTAGAATCTAATGGTTCAATTCTATAGTCTTGATGTTAGGCTACAACAACATGTCATTATTTCAGTCTAACATCATCACACATGAAAGATTAAGGCTGGTCAAAGTATGTCAGAAAACATGTTCTTGAACATTTCTGGGTTTTCTAGAATTGTTTTTGAGCAGTTGGTCAACCTATGTTTGACCATCATTATATTTGATTCTATTAAGGATTTGAGTGTTCTAATGACTTGTATGTGTAGTTTACATAATAGACTATAACATTAAAACAGCGTGGCCAAAATATCAAACAACAGCAAGATCCATGGCCTTAAAAATGACTGTCAGACCCTTTCAGGGTTTCTGGGCTGCCCAGAAACCAGTTGTTCATGGTCAGACAACCAACTTTGACCATTTCTAACTTGTAATCTATATATGATCTGAGCTTTCATTTCTAGATCATAGTCAACATGGCATAGAACAGATCTATAATATAAAACACACCTAATCTTTAACACAGAGAGATCTATGAGCCCTGACATTTGCTTGTCAGACAACTTTTTAGGGTTCATGATCAGTTTTGAAAACTCATTTTTCATGCATCTGGATGTTATGGATCTATGATATAGCAACCCAGATCACTAAATAACATCCTTATACACAACTTTAAACAATATCTAACATCAAATCACAAGATTTTCAAGTTTTAGGGTTTTATACCTTTTAGGCTTTGATTCTTGATTCTGATCTTTTGTTGCTGATCATGGAGAGTTAAGGTTTGATATTATCTCAACTGATCACTTATTCTCGCTCTATATTTTCGAAATTGGAGAGAGAGTATGGCTTGTCTAGTTTGATAAGTAAAGTAAGTGATTTTTTCTTACTTTTTAACTTTGATCTTTTTGATTCAAAGTATCTAATTGCTATGTGTCACCAAATATCAGATTTGGCTAATATATAGAGCACATGGTAATCTAGAGTTGGTGAATTTTGGCAAGATCTACACTCCATCCAATTAAAGAATGCAAAAAGGGTAATTTAGTCATTTGGTTTCTAATTTTAATGGCATATTTGTAACTTGCCCAACCCTTAGTGTTTAACCCTTAGGGTTTGACCCTTAGGGTTTAACCCTAAGGTTAAAAAAAATAATTTTTTTAAGATTTTCTAATTAGGTTTTAAAAATAGAAAATTAAGATTTCTAAATTATAATTAGGATTTCCTAATTATCTTAAGATTTTCTAATCACATTAGGGCTTGTTAATTAGGATCAAGATTTTCTAATTAACATTAAAATCGCTAAATTAACAGTTATGTTTTCCCTAATTGTACATTAGAGTTTTCTAATTAGTCAATTAGGGTTATCCCTAATTAGTTATTATTTAATAACGCTTGATATCCATACTTAACTTCTGAATTCCCAAATTAGGGTTTTCATATTTCGAATTAGGGTTTCAGATTCTCGAAACTTAAATTAGGGTTTCCAGAGCCAGTATTAGGGTTTTTTATCAATCGCTAGGGTTTTCAAACTGAACGTTGACATTCTTAATATACCATTAGAATTTATCACTGATATGAGTTATCCGATCAACCCTTAACCCTTAACCACAAACTGTACACATATATGATCATATACACTTACACACTTAATCCTGAATAATTCTCCACAAAATTTAAAAAAAAAATTCCTTCCCAAAAATGTCAAATCCATTCACTTATTTTCTTTCTAGATCTATTATTTAACCTTAATTCAATATTTTAGGATTTTAATAAATATCTAAATTCTCAGATTGTCACACATTATGCTTCCGCAATAGGATCTATCATGTACTGTATGATATGTAATGGACCGGATGTCGCTCATGCACTTAGTGTAACAAGCAGATATCAGTCGAATCCAGGAGAAGAGCACTGGAAGGCAGTGAAAAATATCCAAAAGTACTTAAGAAGAACTAAGGATGTATTTCTTGTCTACGGTGGGTCTGAATTGAAACTAGAGGGCTTCATAGGCTCAAGTTTTCAAACGGATCAAGAAGATAGTAAATTCGTTTTGGAGTATGTGTTTACCTTAAACGGTGGCACATTGAGTTGGTAGATTTCTAAAAAGCAAACAGATACTGATTTAGTGATAGAGGCAGAGTACATAGCTGCAAGTGAAACTGCAAAGGAGGCTGTTTGGATGAAAAAGTTCATAACCAAACATGGTGTGGTTCCTAGCATTAGAGGACCTATACCTTTATTTTGTAACAACACCAGAGCTGTTG
The DNA here is from genome assembly GCA_016801055.1 of Panax notoginseng. Taxonomy (NCBI): domain Eukaryota; kingdom Viridiplantae; phylum Streptophyta; class Magnoliopsida; order Apiales; family Araliaceae; genus Panax; species Panax notoginseng. Next base: position 91,116,816 of record CM029014.1, read on the forward strand.
TGCAGGTTAAGGAACCTAGGTCTCATCAGAAAATCCAAACAGGTGTTGCAACGATAGTTTCCTTTAATTAGAGAAATCATTGAAAGAGGAGATGTCACCCTGGAGCGTGTGGACTCTCAAGATAACATTGCAGATCCATTTACTAAAGCGTTAACACAACAGCAGTTCGATCGTCACTTAGAGAATATGGGTATGAGATACCATGGTGATTGGCTTTAGTGCAAGTGGGAGATTGAAAGTAGTATGCATACAAGCCAATTATGTATGATGATAAAGCATATACTTTGTAAATAATCTTATTTATTTATTAATAAAAGTATTTATTTACTAAAGACATTTAATTTATCTATATGATGTTGTTTTTAATAATATGTGATAAACCCATTGTTTTAAGCATTTCTTTTAGAATCATGATGAGATCATGCTAATGAGATCTAAATTCTTAGATAGCTTAAAAACTAGAATGTTCCCAATCAATGAATTACTAAAAAGGGGATTAGTGAATCTAGATAGATTGGTATATACGTTGTTTGCTCATTAGATGAGGATGGTTGATCTCATGATCATTTGTGTAGAGATACTAAAGCAAGTATGTAGGTTCTTATTAGAAGATAAGTTCACTGAACGTGGCTCGCTAAGGAATACCTAATGGAGTTTTACTTGTTTGTCAATAGGAATTCCTGTAGTGATAGTAGTACAAGTGATCCTTAGACTTGAGATCATCATAGTATCTTATGTATAATAAATTACATTTTGACTTATTCCTTAAGATCCTTAGGGTATATCAAAGGGTATGCTTGGGTGTAATAAGTTATATGTAGAGATAATGAATGATCAATAAAGAATCTACCACTTCTAGTAAAAAGAAGAGATATGTCATATGTGATTCGATAAATGACAACCCAGGAATCCTTGACCAAGGTGGAATGAAATTATAAAGGTGTTTCTAATTTGCATTCATTTGGAGTTGTGAATTTGGAAATCGAAATACATATAATTAAATAAATAAAGGCTTGACAGTAATTCCATGTCTTCTATTTAATTGAGACATTGTATGGTGAAAAGATTGAATTGTATGGTAACTATTACTCAAAGGTTCTTTTATGACTAATGTTGAAATCTATATTATCTGAAAAGTCATTGATGTTAGGTTTGCTAGAAAAAAGTATATGCAATCAAATCACATAAACGAAGCGAAAGTGAAGTAAAAATGGATTTTTTTAAAATTTTCTTACAAGCTGTTAATGCCAGATTTTATACGCCTGACGAAATCACCCAAAAGGACAGGCCAAAATCACGCCAACGGTTGATTGTATGGTTGCGAAATCAAACTCATGAAACACACTCACATAAGCATAAATAAAGGAATATAAAGTATGAACACAAGATTTACGTGGAAACCCAATTGGAAAAAAACCACGGAGAGATAAAGTAATCCACTATAATAATATTGGGAGTACAAGTTGTGTATTTGTGTTGTATCTTGCGCCCCTTCATATTCTCTTCCCCCTTCAACCCTAGCTTGTAGCCGTATATATAGAAGTCACCTCCACCCACATCCAACTAGGAGAAGGACTCCTATCCCTCCAAATAAGGAAACAAAATCCTATTTTAATAAGGACTCTTCCACTGTCACAATAAATACATATGGGCCATCACCAGATCTGGACCATTAAATAGATTGGGTTGCACCATGTCTAGACCCAAATAATGTTAACGCCTAATTTTGTATGCCTGGCGAAATCACCAAAACAACATGCCAAAATAGCGCCAACGGTTGATTGTATTGTTGTGAAACCAAACTCACGAAATACATTCACATAAACACAAATAAATAGATAAAATATGAACACAAGAATTTACGTAAAAACCCAATTAGAAAAAAACCACGGAGAGGAAGTATTTATTGTGACAGTGGAAGAGTCCGGATCTAGTGATGATCCATATGTATTTATTGTGATAGTGGAAGAGTCCTTATTAAAATAGGATTGTGTTTCCTTATTTAGAGGGATAAGGAGTCATTCTCCTAGTTGGATGCGGGTGGAGTGACTTCTATATATACGGCTACAAGCTAAGGTTGAAGGGGGAAGAGAATATGAGGGGGCACAAAAGATACAACACAAATACACAACTTGTACTCCTAATATTATTATAGTGGATTACGCTCTCTCTCCGTGGTTTTTTTCCAATTGGGTTTTCACGTAAATCTTGTGTTCATACTTTATATTAATTTATTTATGTTTATGTGAGTGTATTTCGTGAGTTTGATTTCACAACCATACAATCAACCGTTGACGCTATTTTGGCCTGTCCTTTTGGGTGATTTCGTCAGACGTACAAAATCAGGCGTTAACACAAACCATAAACCAAGATCATTCTTGTGCTTTAATTATCAATCAATAAAAGAGTAGGAGAAACAAAATCATACATTAAATATTCGAGCTTCCTTAGGTACAACTTCAACTTCAACTCCTATTCCTTTATGCTTTCCTTGAATACGCGGGTTTGATTCCTTCCTTTGATCAACGTTAGCCACCCAAGCGTTTGGCCTCTAGAGGTGATGTGATAACCCAAATCTTTGGAAAATATTAAAATTAGAATTAAATAAAGAAAATTTTTATTAGATGATATGTTATGTGATATTGTAGTGCACAAAGGATTATGTAACATGCAATATGTGATGTTGTGTATAATAAATATATTAGAATTATACATTTATTATATGTAAGTAAGGTGTAGGAGTAAATTATTAAAGGAAATTAGATGGGTAAAATTAAAATAATTTATAATATTAAATTATTTTAATATGGGAAATTAGTGGCATATATTAAATATACTTCATGTATAACCACTATTTTATTGAAGAAATCATATATTACATTATTGAGTATAATGTATGCATGTATTTAATGTGGAGAATATATTAATATATTTACTACAGTTAAATAAATTATGAAGACAATTTATAGAAAGGAAAGAAAATAATTGGATATATGATATTATGTTATATGGAAAATGGTATAATATTTAATATTATACCAAATTATGTAAAGTAAAAATATGAGATTAGATCCAATATGTAAATATGTATATTGGTATCAACTAGTTAGTAAATTAAATTCATATTTAAATAAATGATTGAATATACTAAATTATATATTTAATATATAAAATAAATTATTTGAAAACAATTTATAGAGAGGAGGAGGAAATTAAATTTAATTATACAATATAAATTGTATAATTTAAATAAGTTATTTAAATTAGGTATGAGAATTAAATAACCTAAATGGTTATCGTTATTTAGTGATCCTAGTATTTTAATTATATAATAGTGACCTAATATAAGAGATTTGTGGATCATATCTTAATCCATTAAATTATTTTATATGATTATGTGAGCAAGTGAATATGAATATTATGTGATGGTTTATATTTGTTTATTATATAAACAAATAAAAGAAACTAGTGCAATCCTAATTATATTTTAGGAATGAAGGATTGACTAACTTAAGGGTTATGAGATGAAAGAATAATAGTATTTATAATATATACTAATTCTAAGAGATTTATTTTATATTTATCAATTAATTAATTTTATAACCTAATTAAGGTAAGTCTAATTGGGTTAATAAATTAAATGTACTTGAGTAAAAATTTATATTTAAATTGTGTACGTGGAAACCCTAATTACATGAGTAGGGTAAGATAGAATTTAATGTAATGGATCATATTAATTTTTATGGCCCAAACATTTTAGTTAGGAAGTCCAAATATTTTATTTGGAAAGTTGAAGGAATTAAGTGATAAGCCCAAGTGAGCCCAATTGTTAAAGAACATGTGGGAGAATAATAATATTAAAAATTATACTAAGTTAAGAGATATATCTTTACTATCTCAATTTATTAATTTTATAACTTAATTAAAGCAAGATTAATTGGGTTATAAAATTTAATGTACAAGAGTAATGATTTAAATTCTAAATGTGTGGAATGGACACCCTAATTAAATATTTAGAGTGAGATAAGATGGAAAGGATTGGACTATGTTAATTTTTTCATAGCCCAAAGAATTAATTGAAAGCCCAAAGAATTAATTGAAAGCCCAATTGAAGAAGGGTATTTTGGATATTAAATGAAGCTTTAAAAAAAAGAATTGTGGAGATAATAAGGCCACATGGCCGGGTAAAGTGGAAGAAAGGAAGAGGATAAGAATAAAAAGAAGATAAGAAGAGAAAAGAAAAAAGAGAAAAGGAAAAAGAAGAAAGAGAAAGAAAGAAGAGAAAGAAACGGGAAAAGAAGAGGAAGAGAAAGAGAAAGAGAAGAAGAACGACAACCATGGAGGAGGAAGAGAAGAGGGCCGGCAGCCCCATGAGTGAGAAAGAGGAGAGGGAAAGGTTATCCATGGAAGGGAAGAAGAGAAGAAGGAAGATTTTGAGAAAAAAGGTAAAATCCTAAACTAATCTATATATTTTAGTTGGATTTTTATAAATCAAAACTTGAATCTATGTTTCTAAACTCAAAAATTTTGCATATTCTTGTTGATGAGTGTTTTATGTTTAGATTTTCCCATATTGGGTGTTGATTTGTTTGGAAATCAAAAGAAGAGAAAAATAATTTTTCTAGTTTATATAAACCCTAACTTTTATATACTTTGGGTGTCAACTGTTTTTGATCTACACCTCCTTTTTACGATTCGTCAAAAAGGGGTGCTAGATGTATAAGTTATCTAGTAAACCCAAGTGATATCACTCAAAAATGTTGAGTTTGAAAGCCATAGTGGTTGATTTACCCGAAATAGTCCCGTTTTTGGTAGAAAAATAAAAACTGTTTTAAGGCTGTTTCTGCCAGGGGAAGTTTCGTAATTTTTCTGACCTTATAAATTCTGGAAATATTTGGGATGATAATATGATGAGGTTTCTAGATTATGTCTAAAAATGGCGATTTTGGATGTATAGAATGAGAGATATGGATTTTACGAGAAATGACTATTTTAAAAGTAAACCCATATAACTCCTTGTGGTTCACTCCACAAATAGTGAAATTTTTACTGGGAGTACATGTATATAATAGGAACATATCCTGAAAATTTCGGAATTCTTGGATAAAAACACAGTTTATGATAAATGTCGCAATATCCGACAGTTTTGGGCATTTAAAAATTAGTAAATGAATTTTAAAAATTCCGGGAAAAATATATTTTCAATATGGAACTTTATTCTACCAAATCCCTGAAAAAAAATTATTTTTAGAAATGATTTGGTATTTTCATGGAAATGGTTCAGTTATAAACAAATGAATTAATTTAGTTATGTGATGTTCAAAATTTGGAAAATAGGATGTTATGACTTGAAAACCCTAAATAGGGTATATGCAGATTTTTGATGAAGGATTTGGTCAATGGTGATGAAATCTTATGAGTATAGCATTTTAAAATGATTAAATGTATTAATTATTAAAGTGTAAACAATTAAAATAAATTATTTATAAGTTTAGTAAATGATTAAAATATTATTAAAAGATTAATAATATTAGATAAAGATATTATTAAGTTATTAATAACATTTTTATTAAAGTGTTACTAAATCATTGATTTAACATATTTTTTAATGACTAATAATATTCGTAAATGAATTTAATATTATTAAATAATTAATAATATTAAATAGAGTTTAAAAGAGAAGTTAAGTTATTAATTGGACATTCAATAAGTCATATTGAATGTATAGTATGATGAACTGGAAATTTAATATATTGGAAAGGAAAACAGCTTATTGGATTGGAAAATAGCTTGCTGATTTAGTGAATCCAATTTGCTGGATTATAAAACAGTTTGTTGGATTGTAAGTCAATTTGAATCCAGGTTGCTAGATTGTAAGTTAGTTTGAATCCAGGTTGCTGGATAATAGGTCAACTTGAATCTAGGTTGCTAGATTTGAGATTAATTTAATTCACTTTGCTAGACTGAAAAGCAGTTTACCAAATTGAAGAATAGTTTCAATCTAGGCTGCTGGATTGATATGTTTAAATAATCCAGATTATAATATTAGAAATTGGCCTACTAGATTATAGAAAAGAACTTATAATATGAAAGATTAAGTATTAAATCATAATGTATATAATATAATGATTGAAGAATTATCAAAGGACGATAATAATACTGATGTGTTAGGATGTTATCTAATATTTGATTTTTGTGATTAAGTGTTAGATAATTTATGGATAAAGTAATAGTATTATGAGCTAACAAGTATGTTATGCATCGAAAAATCAATCTTATAATTGATAGATCCTTCATGCGAGATTAAATTAGATTGCTTAGCGGTACATGCAAGTTTTCCTAACTCAAACTTGAGTTGTATGTTCAAAGCATGTTAGTGAATAATTATTGTTGATTATTCACATATTTACTTATTAATTATCCGTACTTAATGCATGTTGCATATGTTCATCTGGTATGAAAGGCTGATCACCTTTATTACCATAAGGTTCAGTTAAATGGTTTATGGTCATTGTTGACCTCCAAACATTATTGATTCAGTCATGCAATTATTGAAACTTGATTCATGTTATTTCACAATCATTATATTGTTGAAAGTTTGACAGCTTATTTCTTTTCAATCATGATATATATCTTTATTGTAATTAAAACTTGTTGGGCAAATTTGTTGCTCACCCTTGCTATATCATGATAAAAAAATTCAGATTAAGATGAAAGCTCGAGAAAAGAGAGAAGCAGAGACAAAGTGCAAGATTAAATTATGGTGCAATTAGATCTATTAAATTTTTTGACGAAAATATCACTGTAAACTTTTTTAGATATTGAAGATATGTATTAAGTTAAGGTTGTAGACCTTGGGAATGATGTGCAAAAGTTTAATGTATAAACAATTTATGTTTATATCTTCCGCAATAGTAATAGAAATAATGTACCAGATTTGAGGTAAAAAATAATCGAATTTGAGGGTGTTACAGGTGATCCACCAAGGAAGAACAAGAATCAAGAAGAATGGTGTTTTAGCTCAAACCCTAGTTTTCCTATCTCCGTAGAAAAAGGGCATACTCTCCAACAATTGGAATCACGTATTTTTTGATATCTGATATAAGACTCCTCTTATAAAGATATCAGTTAACCCTTTTTAATATAATTAAAATAGTGTATTATTTAATTAATTAAACTCCTTTAATTAATTAGGCTCCCTAATCTTATTAGGGATAATTAATTAAACTCTTTTAATTAATTTACCTCCTAATCTTATTAGGAATATATGAGAGTACTTATATTAAATTATTTCCTAAACTTCTTTAGAAATTATAATAATAATAACTATAATAATATTAATAAGACTCTTCTTATTAATTTATATTTAATATTTCTAAAATATTAAATAATAAATATTAAGCTATAAAATTTTACTCTATCACCATAGATTAAATTAAATACGTTTCACATATTATTACGATTATGTCATTAACTTCTTAAATAATTATTCTTCTTTTTTATGGTGTGACCCTTTAGATTCCTCATATTAAACCAGTTGTGAATAAATCAATTAGAACAATTCTAATCTTATTTAAATAAATAAATTAAACTATTAATTTATTTGAATAAATAATATTTATTCTACAATAAGGATAAGCCTCCATAACGATCAACGACTTTCCAGATAATATAGATTTTAACATTAATCATAAAAGAACATTTGAGTAAATAGTTACCGTACAATTCAATCCTTCCACCATACAATGCCACAATTAAATATAAGACATGGAATTACTGTCAAGTCTTATTTTATTTAATTATATCTATTTTTATTCTTAAATGCACAACTCCAAATAAATGCAAATTAGAAACACCTTTCTAATTTCATTCCACCTTGGCCAAGAATTCCTGGGTTGTCATTTATCGAATCACATAGGACATATCTCTTCTTTTACGAGAAGCGGTAGATTCTTTATTGATTATTTATTATCTCCATATAGAACTCATTATACCCAAGCATACCCTTTGATATATCCTAAGGGTCTTAAGGAATAAGTCAAAGTATAAATCATTACATACAAGATACTATAATGATCTCAAGTCTAAAGATCACTTGTACTACTATCACTTTAAAAATTCCTATTGACAGACAAGTAAAACTCTATTAGGTATTCCTTAGCGAGTCACGTTCAGTAAACTTATTCTCTAATAAGTACCTACATATTTGCTTTAATGTCTCCACATAAATGATCATGAGATTAATCATCATCATCCAATAAGCAAGCAACGTATGTGTCAATCTATCCGAATTCACTAATCCTCTTTTCAGTAATCCATTGATTGCGAATATTTTAGTTTTAAAGCTATCTAAGAATTTAGATCTCATTAGCATGATTTCATCATGATTCTAAAAGCATTGATTAAAACTATGAGTTTATCACAAATTATTAAAACATCACCATGTTGATAATCAAATGCCTTTAGTAAATAAACACTTTTATTAATTAATAAATAAATAAGATTGATTACAAAATATATATTTAATCATCATACATGATTAGCTTATATGCATACTACTTTTAGTTGATCGTTAAGGAGGCTTATCCTTATTGTAGAATAAATATTATTTATTTAAATAAATTAATAGTTTAATTTATTTATTTAAAATATATTAGAATTGTTCTAATTGATTTATTCATAACCGGTTTAATATGGAGAACCTAAAGAGTCACAGCATAAAAGGAGGAATAATTATTTAAGAAGTTAATAGCATAATCATAATAATATGTTAAGTATATTTAATTTAATCTATGGTGATAGAATAAATTAAATATTTTAATATTTAATATTTAATATTTTGAAAATATTAAATATTAATTAATTAGAGGAGTCTTATTAATGTTATTACAATTATTATTATTTTAATTTCTAAAGGAGTTTGATATTTAATTTAATATAAGTACTCTCATTTACTCCTAATAAGATTTGGAGGCAAATTAATTAAAAGAGTATAATTAATTATCCCTAATAAGATTAGGGAGCTTAATTAATTACAGGAATATAATTAATTAAATAATACCCTATTTTAATTATATTAAAAAGGTTAACTAATATCTATATAAGAGGAGTCTTACGCTAGATATCAGCAGACGTGATTCCAATTGTTGGAGAGTACACCCTTTTTTTAATGAGAAAGAAAACTAGAGTTTTAGCTAAAACACCATTCTTCTTGATTCTTGTTCTTCCTTGGTGGATCACCTATAGAGGTCCAACACTTGGGTGGCTAACGTTGATCAAAGGAAAGAAATCAACCCGGAGATTCAAGGAGATCGCGGAGAAGTAGGAGTTAAACTCATACCTGTGGAAGCTCGTATCTATAAGGGTATGATTCTATAACTTCTTATTCTTCATTCTCATTAATAACGTGCATAAAGGATGATCTGAGAAATTGGTTTGTGAAATTTTTAAAATCTGATTTTGTCATGCTTCCGCTATTTTATCCAATTTGATTGCGTATATGATTCTCACAAAACCTAACAAAAACAAGTAGACAAGCAGAGGTATCGAATAGGGAAGTTAAGCGAATATTTGAAAAGATTGTGAACCCTAACCGGAAGGACTGGTCTAAGAAACTGGATGATCATTCTGGGCATATCGCACTGCTTATAAAATGCCTATCGGAATGTCTCTGTATAGGCTTATTTATTGTAAGGCATGCTGTGACAACCCCAAAACAGGTCCATTCCATCCAACCTATTCTGAGTCGCCAAATACATGGTACAGAAAACAACTATAACTTTATTACAACAATTGTCATGCAAAATACAATAACACATATGCTGTGAGTCTGGATACAAATATATACCAAATGTGACTCATGTTCCAACCGTTGACATCACCTCACAATGACACCTTACATAAAGGTATAGTCAAAAACTGTTTTAAAAATTAGAATATTTGGGAAGTGCTCAAGAAAACCTTCGTACAGGGGAGGCCATGCGTCTAGGTTATGATAGATATCATATGGCCACAAAATTATCCTTGGTTGACCCAATAGACCCCAAAGAAAAATGAGAAGATTACTATCATATTCTTCCCAATGGTGAGTCTTCTCTTGACTTATCATTATCTCCACTGTCTTTAATCGTGAATTATACTTCAAACAAATACCAAGATTATATAGGTAGTGCTCATAGATATACTCAGCAAGTGGATGAGCACAACCCTGTCTTATGATGACATGAGGTTGTATGTCATTAGACATCTTGTATGATAGTGACAAAACACCCTTCCAACGTTGGGTTCGCCTCACCCTATTTTCTTCACCAAATATAACTACTAAATGATGACCACCGTTCTATTCCCTTGTTACCCCCGCTCGACCCAGCTACACTCATATTACCTGAAAGGAATTATGAAGCAAAAGGGTGAGCACAACTAGCTCAGTAAAAAATATCATGACTAAAGATAATTAAATTATCAATAGCCTTCATCAATAATAAATCAAAGATTTAGAACATATGGTAAATGATAAAAATTTCAACCATAGTTGCAGCGAAACGAGCAATCCATTAGAAGAGTCAAATAGACTATAAAGTCTATTATCTTCTCCATGTTAAAAATCCACCAACAATGTTTTATCCCTGTAACATCAATCAACAATTCTGGTCCACAATCATATGAATAACACATAATCATAACTGTAGTTCTAAATTCCTCTTCTCATCCAGGACGAAGATAATTTTCATCATCTATCTTTACCTGAAATATCAAAGATCATGGTTACACCAAATCACATTTCCTGTTCATAATCATACTAATAACTTCATCTTTGCACCACGGCCAAAGATATTCATTTGTATCACCAGTTGATCATGTTCATCTCAACACCTGTTCATCTTTGCACTTCTGGCCAAAGATATTCAATAACATGTCATCTTTGCACTACTGGCCAAAGATATTCATCAACAATTCATCTTTGTACTACAGGCCAAAGATATTCATCAATAATTCATATTTGCACTACAGGCCACAGATATTCATCAACAGTTCATATTTGCACTACAGGCCAAATATATTTATATCTCAAAGAAATATATAATCATTTCAGAATTTATATAAACAATAATTATAACCATGTTAATCAATTCATCTTTACACTTAAGCTAAAGATATTCAATTATAAATTCAATGGTCATGATCATTCTAGTTAACAATTCATCTTTGCACTACAGGCCAAAGATATTTCTCAGTCACGATCATACCAATAATTTATCTATCTTTACACTCAAGTGAAAGAGAAATTCAACATCAGAGTTATAAAAATGTTATATATGATAATAAAAACAATATAATCAACATATAGATTTAATCTCAAGAGTAATATTCATAACTCAACTATAATTTGGTTAGAAAAAGAAACTAATTTTATCATGAATAGTAACTCATGAATAGTAACCCATGAATAGTAACTCGTGAATAGTAACTCATGAATAGTAACTCGTGAATAGTAAACTCGACACAAAAAGGTAGAAATTCCATAATAAAATACATACCAATATTTCGGTATAATGATATTGAAAGAATAATATTTCTTAAGCTTATAAATAATTTATTTTAATTGTTTATTGTGACAACCCCAAAATAGGTTCATTCCATCCAACCTATTCTGAGTCGCCAAATACATGGTACAGAAAACAACTACAACTTTATTACAACAATTGTCGTGCAAAATACAACAACACATATGCTGTGAGTTTGGATACAAATATATACCAAATGTGACTCATGTTCCAACCGTGGACATCACCTCACAATAACACCTTACATAAAGGTATAGTCAAAAACTGTTTTAGAAATTAGAATCTTTGGGAAGTGCTCAAGGAAACCTTCGTACATGGGAGGCCACACATCTAGGTTATGATAGATATCATATGGCCACAGAATTATCCTTGGTTGACCCAATAGACCCCAAAGAAAAATGAGAAGATTACTATCATATTCTTCCCAATGGTGAGTCTTCTCTTGACTTATCATTATCTCCACTGTCTCTAATTGAGAATTATACTTCAAACAAACACCAAGATTATATAGGTAGTGCCCATAGATATACTCAGCAAGTGGATGAGCACAACCCTGTCCTATGATGACACGAGGTTGTATGTCATTAGACATCTTGTATGATAGTGACAAAACACCCTTCCAACGTTGGGTTCGCCTCACCCTATTTTCTTCACCAAATATAACTACTAAATGATGACCACCGTTCTATTCTCTTGTTACCCCCGCTCGACCCAGCTACACTCTTATTACCTGAAAGGAATTGTGAAGCAAAAGGGTGAGCACAACTAGCTCAGTAAAGAATATCATGACTAAAGATAATTCAATTATCAATAGCCTTCATCAACAATAAATCAGAGATTTAGAACATATGGTAAATGATAAAAATTTCCACCATAGTTGCAGCGGAACATGCAATCCATTAGAAGAGTCAAATAGACTATAAAGTCTATTATCTTCTCCATGTTAAAAATCCACCAACAATGGTTTATCCCTGTAACATCAATCAACAGTTCTGGTCCACAATCATATAAATAACTCATAATCATAATTATGATTCTAAATTCCTCTTCTCATCCAGGACAAAGATAATTTTCATCACTTGTCTTTACCTGAAACATCAAAGATCATGGTTATACCAAATCACAATTCTTGTTCATAATCATACTAATAATTTCATCTTTGTACTACGGGCCAAATATATTCGTCAACAGTTTATCTTTGCACTACTGGCCAAAGATATTCAACAACATTTCATCTTTGCACTACAGGCCAAAGATATTCAACAACATATCATCTTTGCACTACAGGCCAAAGATATTCATCAACAGTTCATATTTGCACTACAGGCCAAATATATTCATCAACAGTTCATATTTGCACTACATGCCAAATATATTAATATCTCAAAGAATTATAATCATTTTAGAATTTATATAAACAATAATTATAACCATGTTGATCAATTCACCTTTGCACTTAAGCTTAAGATATTCAATTATAAATTCAATGGTCATGATCATACCAGTCACAATTCAACTTTGCACTACAGGCCAAAGAGAACCCTAGTCATGATCATACCAATAATCTACCCATCTTTACACTCCAGTGAAAGAGAATTTCAACATCAGGGTTATAAAAATGTTATATGTGATGATAAAAATAATATGATCAACATATAGTTTTAATCTCAAGAGTAATATTCGTAACTCATGAATAGTAACCCCGACACAAAAGATAGAAATTTCACAATAAAATCCATACCAATATTTCAGTATAATGATATTGAAAGAATAACATTACTTAAATTTATAAACAATTTATTTTAATTGTTTACACTTTACTAATTAATGCATTTAATCATCATAAAATGCCAACTCTTACAATTTCATCATCAATAACCAAAACCCTCATCAAAAATCTGCATATACCTCATATAGGATTCTCAAGCCATAAAATCCTATTTTCCAATTTTCTTTCTTCACAAAACATATTTAATTCATTTACTCATAACTAGACCATTTTCATGAAAAATACCAAATCAGTTCCAAAAATATTTCTTTTCTGGGATTTAGCATAATATAGTCCCATAGTGAACATATATTTTTCTCAGAATTTTTAAAAGTCATTTACTATTTTTCATATGGCCAAAACAGCCGAATATTTAGACATTTATCAAAAATTGTACTTTTGTTCAAAAATTCTAAAATTTACAGAGTATACTTCTATCATATACATGTACTCCCAATAAAAATTTCATCAATTTTGGAGTTAACCACAAGGAATTATAAGCGGTTACTTTTAAAATAGTCTTTTCTCATAAAATTCATAACTCTCAATCTATACATCCAAAAATTACCATTTTTGGACACAATCAATAAAACTCATCAAAATATCATTTCAAATTTTTCCAGAATTTTTGAAGATCAGAAAAATTACGAAACTGAAAATCATAACAACCCTTAAAATCCCTTAATATCCCTTACTATCCCTTACCTCAAAAGAGCAGTACTTCTGACTGGATATCGGATATGATGCTGAAGGAAACTTGCACTGATGAATAGCAACTCACCAAGTATCTAAAAACTCACAAAATATGCTTCATAATATAGAGAGAGAAAGAGAGAAAGCTTATGTTTCTGGTGTGATTTTCAATTCTAACTTAGCCCTCTATTTATAGGAAAATTTTGGTAGGTTTGACCTGCAACCTGATGGCTTTACCTGCTACTATTCCCACCCACCACATTTGAAATATAATTCAGCACATTTCTTCACCAACCACAAGTGGGGCCCACCAATTCTAGAATTTTCCACCAAAATGATAAACTCCGAAAATTCAACAATTTCTGAACCAGTCATCTCGTAAAATTCATAATAAATCATACGTTCATTTTTAACGGTTCAAAATTTGTGGACATATACTCAACTTATATATGTATAACATATCCAAAAATTACCACGATCCAACGGTCGGATTAAAAATTATAACCCCCGCAAAATATCTCAAAAACCCTGATTTTTAATACCTCCATTCCGACAAAAATACTGATAAAAACCTCAACATTAACTCCTTTATTTTTAACCACAAAAATATATTCCTCATTTATATCCACATAAAATAAATATTTCCTTATCATATGAATCAATAATTAATTATTCACAAATAATATTACAGAATCACATTTATGACAACCAGGCCGTTCCCAGGAAAGAGGGGGCTTTCCAATAAGGATTTTCTCCTTACTGGCGCGCAATTAGATGACCAAACCTCTCCTTAGACAGAACTTTCTAGACATTGCCAATAATGTTATCTAATAATATTATTCAAATAATATGAATTATTGATCTGATAATAGGAAATACTGTGCAGCAACAATTATTGAACAACAATAATACAAAATTTCAACGTAGCAATTATTGAATCAATAAAATAAAATATTGAACAGTAATTACTGTAACAATTATTGAGTAGTGCCTTCTTACGTAAGAATCAATAATTTCAAAAATACTATGCAATACCGTGTGCTACTATGCAATAACGCGTATTACTGTATTTTAACCACCGGGTATTCCAACAGTGTTAACGGTAACAACTACACCGTTATTTGTAAAAACTCAAATTTGTCGTTTTCTTCACCCGACAGTTATTCTGTTATGGGGCCCACAAATGGCTGCGCCGTCGTACGAATATTTCCCGACAGAAAGAATATTCCACGACCAAACGAATATTCCCCGACAACAATGATTATTTTATAACCACTTGCTTATTTTGAAAAAAAATCATATTTCACTCATAACTTTAAACTTTTATCAATTTAACCATTTACTGAATAGTAATTATAAGAAAAATTGAATACTTTTATTTCATAAAATTCGGGGTCTTACAATCTCCCCTCCTTATGAAATTTCGTCCCCGAAATTTACGTACCTGGTATTTCGAAGAGTTGAGAATACCTTGCTTCTATTTCAGATTCTATCTCTCCGATCATCATGATTTCTCCATTGCTCATCTCCCATGATAACTTCATTTGGGTTCCTCATTTGTTGGGAAGTCATGGCAACCGCCATCCCTCGAACTACTCGGCTTTGACTTGCCTGGAGTAGCATTTGGCGTCATCATTACCGTTGGAATATACCTTTCTATAGGACATATTCCTCCCTCAACTGCCTCTTCGTACTCCTCATTCATGATCTGAATCATCAATCTTCGATCCATATCGGATTCAGGTTGACCGCTATGTACAGGGTAATTCAAAACTCGATGTTGGGTTCTCTCAATTGCTTTCCAAAAAGAGAAATTCATATCATCTATTTTAGCCTTCTTAGATCGAACATCTCTTTCCACAATATCCACGTGTCGTGCGGCTTTTGCCCATGCATCACTTATTCTCACTCGTTCAGTTTTTTCTTCTCTCAGCTCAGATTCTATTTTTATCATCTTATACTCTGCCAAAGAATGCTTCTGTTCAAGCATCACATATCGGGTAACACAAGCTTGAATTGTTGCATCCTTTTGTTCCACGACCGCCTGTCGTTCTTCTGCCTGCTCTTCTAACTCATGAATACGATTTTGAAATTCTACATTTTGATCATATAATACCTCTAATAAACTCTCCTCTGGTACTTCTTCTTCCTCTTCTTCCTCAGTCTCAGCTGTTACCTCTGCGACTATCTCGGGTGTAACTATCAATTCTTCACTCACCACATGGATATCTCTAATTCCTTCTTCGTCTGACATCACATTATCACGGTTAGTGATTAGAGGTATCCCCACAGTCTCATTCACTCCATTGTTAGCATTCTCAGCTGCCATTCTCAAATACTGCCATAAAACAAGGGTTAATTAAACAAATTAACATATCACATAATATCCCAATATTATGACTGACCAACAAATAAGCTTAGGTAGGACACACTAGCGAAGGATTTACTCATCTCTCCCCTCCTAGTTCTATTTCCCGATCTCCGCCAAAGATCATATCCCTAAGCTCTGATACCACCTGTGACATTGGACACCATCATGTGTCAAAACCTCACAAAGGTACCTATCAGCTTGCCACCGTAGAACGGCGTCCCCTACGGAGAGTCTGGCTTCGGTGCATTCCTCATCAACAGGATGTCACCAGATAGAGGCTCGGGGCTCTTTACTTATGGCTCTGATACCACCTGTGACAACCCCAAAATAGGTTCATTCCATCCAACCTATTCTGAGTCGCCAAATACATGGTACAGAAAACAACTACAACTTTATTACAACAATTGTCGTGCAAAATACAACAACACATATGCTGTGAGTTTGGATACAAATATATACCAAATGTGACTCATGTTCCAACCGTGGACATCACCTCACAATAACACCTTACATAAAGGTATAGTCAAAAACTGTTTTAGAAATTAGAATCTTTGGGAAGTGCTCAAGGAAGCCTTCGTACATGGGAGGCCACGCATCTAGGTTATGATAGATATCATATGGCCACAGAATTATCCTTGGTTGACCCAATAGACCCCAAAGAAAAATGAGAAGATTACTATCATATTCTTCCCAATGGTGAGTCTTCTCTTGACTTATCATTATCTCCACTGTCTCTAATTGAGAATTATATTTCAAACAAACACCAAGATTATATAGGTAGTGCCCATAGATATACTCAGCAAGTGGATGAGCACAACCCTGTCCTATGATGACACGAGGTTGTATGTCATTAGACATCTTGTATGATAGTGACAAAACACCCTTCCAACGTTGGGTTCGCCTCACCCTATTTTCTTCACCAAATATAACTACTAAATGATGACCACCGTTCTATTCCCTTGTTACCCCCGCTCGACCCAGCTACACTCTTATTACCTGAAAGGAATTGTGAAGCAAAAGGGTGAGCACAACTAGCTCAGTAAAGAATATCATGACTAAAGATAATTCAATTATCAATAGCCTTCATCAACAATAAATCAGAGATTTAGAACATATGGTAAATGATAAAAATTTCCACCATAGTTGCAGCGGAACATGCAATCCATTAGAAGAGTCAAATAGACTATAAAGTCTATTATCTTCTCCATGTTAAAAATCCACCAACAATGGTTTATCCCTGTAACATCAATCAACAGTTCTGGTCCACAATCATATAAATAACTCATAATCATAATTATGATTCTAAATTCCTCTTCTCATCCAGGACAAAGATAATTTTCATCACTTGTCTTTACCTGAAACATCAAAGATCATGGTTATACCAAATCACAATTCTTGTTCATAATCATACTAATAATTTCATCTTTGTACTACGGGCCAAATATATTCGTCAACAGTTTATCTTTCCACTACTGGCCAAAGATATTCAACAACATTTCATCTTTGCACTACAGGCCAAAGATATTCAACAACATATCATCTTTGCACTACAGGCCAAAGATATTCATCAACAGTTCATATTTGCACTACAGGCCAAATATATTCATCAACAGTTCATATTTGCACTACATGCCAAATATATTAATATCTCAAAGAATTATAATCATTTTAGAATTTATATAAACAATAATTATAACCATGTTGATCAATTCACCTTTGCACTTAAGCTTAAGATATTCAATTATAAATTCAATGGTCATGATCATACCAGTCACAATTCAACTTTGCACTACAGGCCAAAGAGAACCCTAGTCATGATCATACCAATAATCTACCCATCTTTACACTCCAGTGAAAGAGAATTTCAACATCAGGGTTATAAAAATGTTATATGTGATGATAAAAATAATATGATCAACATATAGTTTTAATCTCAAGAGTAATATTCGTAACTCATGAATAGTAACCCCGACACAAAAGATAGAAATTTCACAATAAAATCCATACCAATATTTCGGTATAATGATATTGAAAGAATAACATTACTTAAATTTATAAACAATTTATTTTAATTGTTTACACTTTACTAATTAATGCATTTAATCATCATAAAATGCCAACTCTTACAATTTCATCATCAATAACCAAAACCCTCATCAAAAATCTGCATATACCACATATAGGATTCTCAAGCCATAAAATCCTATTTTCCAATTTTCTTTCTTCACAAAACATATTTAATTCATTTACTCATAACTAGACCATTTTCATGAAAAATACCAAATCAGTTTCAAAAATATTTCTTTTCTGGGATTTAGCATAATATAGTCCCATAGTGAACATATATTTTTCTCAGAATTTTTAAAAGTCATTTACTATTTTTCATATGGCCAAAACAGCCGAATATTTAGACATTTATCAAAAATTGTATTTTTGTTCAAAAATTCTAAAATTTACAGAGTATACTTCTATCATATACATGTACTCCCAATAAAAATTTCATCAATTTTGGAGTTAACCACAAGGAATTATAAGCGGTTACTTTTAAAATAGTCTTTTCTCATAAAATTCATAACTCTCAATCTATACATCCAAAAATTACCATTTTTGGACACAATCAATAAAACTCATCAAAATATCATTTCAAATTTTTCCAGAATTTTTGAAGATCAGAAAAATTACGAAACTGAAAATCATAACAACCCTTAAAATCCCTTAATATCCCTTACTATCCCTTACCTCAAAAGAGCAGTACTTCTGACTGGATATCAGATATGATGCTGAAGGAAACTTGCACTGATGAATAGAAACTCACCAAGTATCTAAAAACTCACAAAATATGCTTCATAATATAGAGAGAGAAAGAGAGAAAGCTTATGTTTCTGGTGTGATTTTCAATTCTAACTTAGCCCTCTATTTATAGGAAAATTTTGGTAGGTTTGACCTGCAACCTGATGGCTTTACCTGCTACTATTCCCACCCACCACATTTGAAATATAATTCAGCACATTTCTTCACCAACCACAAGTGGGGCCCACCAATTCTAGAATTTTCCACCAAAATGATAAACTCCGAAAATTCAACAATTTCTGAACCAGTCATCTCGTAAAATTCATAATAAATCATACGTTCATTTTTAACGGTTCAAAATTTGTGGACATATACTCAACTTATATATGTATAACATATCCAAAAATTACCACGATCCAACGGTCGGATTAAAAATTATAACCCCCGCAAAATATCTCAAAAACCCTGATTTTTAATACCTCCATTCCGACAAAAATACGGATAAAAACCTCAACATTAACTCCTTCATTTTTAACCACAAAAATATATCCCTCGTTTATATCCACATAAAATAAATATTTCCTTATCATATGAATCAATAATTAATTATTCACAAATAATATTACAGAATCACATTTATGACAACCAGGCCGTTCCCAGGAAAGTGGGGTCTTTCCGATAAGGATTTCTCCTTACTGGCGCGCAATTAGATGACCAAACCTCTCCTTAGACAGAACTTTCTAGACATTGTCAATAATGCTATCTAATAATATTATTCTAAATAATATGAATTATTAATCTGATAATGGAGATGATGTGCAGTGACAATTATTGAGCAACCATAATATAAAATATCAATGCAGCAATTATTGAATCAATAAAATAAAATATTGAACAGTAATTACTGTAACAATTATTGAGTAGTGCCTTCTTACGTAAGGATCAATAATTTCAAAAATACTATGCAATACCGTGTGCTACTATGCAATAACGCGTATTACTGTATTTTAACCACCGGGTATTCCAACAGTGTTAACGGTAACAACTACACCGTTATTTATAAAAACTCAAATTTGTCGTTTTCTTCACCCGACAGTTATTCTGTTATGGGGCCCACAAATGGCTGCGCCGTCGTACGAATATTCCCCGACAGAAAGAATATTCCACGACCAAACGAATATTCCCCGACAACAATGATTATTTTATAACCACTTGCTTATTTTGAAAAAAAATCATATTTCACTCATAACTTTAAACTTTTATCAATTTAACCATTTACTGAATAGTAATTATAAGAAAAATTGAATACTTTTATTTCATAAAATTCGGGGTCTTACATTTATACTTTACTAAATAATGCATTTAATCATCCTAAAATGCCAAACTCATAAGATTTCATCACCAATAACCAAAAACACTCATCAAAAATCTGCATATAACTCATATAGGATTCTCAAGCCATAAAATCTTATTTTCTAATTTTCGTACTTCACAAAACATATTTAATTCATTTACTCATAACTAGACTATTTTCATGAAAAATACCAAATCAGTTTCAAAAATATTTCTTTTCCTGGATTTAGCATAATATAGTCCCATAGTGAACATATATTTTTCTCAGAATTTTTAAAAGTCATTTACTATTTTTCATATGGCCAAAACAGCCGAATATTTAGACATTTATCAAAAATTGTACTTTTGTCCAAAAATTCTGAAATTTACAGAGTATACTTCTATCATATACATGTACTCCCAATAAAATTTTTATCAATTTTGGAGTTAACCACAAGGAATTATAAGCGGTTACTTTTAAAATAGTATTTTCTCATAAAATTCATAACTCTCAATCTATTCATTCAAAAATCACCATTTTTGGACACAATCAAGAAAACTCATCAAAATATCATTTTAAATTTTTCCAGAATTTTTAAAGGTCAGAAAAATTACGAAACTGAAAAACATAATAACCCTTAAAATCCCTTACTATCCCTTACAATCTCGTACCTCAAAAGAGCAGTACTTCTGATCGGTATGCAAAGCCGAAGAAAACTTGCACTGAATAGCAACTCTCAAAGTATCTAAATACTCACAAAATATGCTTCATAATATAGAGAGAGAAAGAGAGAAAACTTGTTTCTGGTGTGATTTTCAATTCTAACTTAGCCCTCTATTTATAGGAAAATTTTAGTAGGCTTGACCTGCAACCTGATGGCTTTACCTGCTACTATTTCCACCCACCACATTTGAAATATAATTCAGCACATTTCTTCACCAACCACAAGTGGGGCCCACCAATTCTAGAATTTTCTATCAAAATAATAAACTCCAAAAATTCAACAATTTCTGAACCAGTCATCTTGTAAAATTCATAATAAATCATACGTTCATTTTTAACGGTTCAAAATTTGTGGACATATACTCAACTTATATATGTATAACATATCCAAAAATCACAACGATCGGATTAAAAATTATAACCCCCGCAAAATATCTCAAAAACCCTGATTTTTAATACCTCCATTCCGACAAAAATACGGATAAAAACCTCAACATTAACTCCTTCATTTTTAACCACAAAAATATATCCCTCGTTTATATCCACATAAAATCAATATTTTCTTATCATATGAATCAATAATTAATTATTCATAAATAATATTACAGAATCACATTTATGACAACCAGGCCGTTCCCAGGAAAGAGGGGGCTTTCCGATAAGGATTTCTCCTTACTGGCGCGCAATTAGATGACCAAACCTCTCCTTAGACAGAACTTTCTAGACATTGTCAATAATGCTATCTAATAATATTATTCTAAATAATATGAATCATTGATCTGATAATGGAGATGATGTGCAGTGACAATTATTGAGCAACAATAATATAAAATATCAACGTAGCAATTATTGAATCAATAAAATAAAATATTAAACAGTAATTACTGTAACAATTATTGAGTAGTGCCTTCTTACGTAAGGATCAATAATTCAAAAATACTGTATAAAACCGTGTGCTACTGTGCAAACACGCGTATTACTGTATTTTAACCACCGAGTATTCCAACAGTGTTAACGGTAACAACTACGCCGTTATTTATAAAAACTCAATTTTTGTCGTTATCTTCCCCCGACCGTTTTTCGTTATGGGGCCCATAAATAGCTGCGCCGTCGTACGAATATTTCCCAACAGAAAGAATATTCCACGACCAAACGAATATTCCCCGACAACAATGATTATTTTATAACCACTTGCTTATTTTGAAAATTTTGCACATTTCAAAAATAACTTTTAACTTTTATTAATTTAACCATTTACTGAATAGTAATTATAAGAAAAAATTGAATACTTTTATTTCATAAAATTCGGGGTCTTACATTCTCCTCTCCTTATGAAATTTCGTCCTCAAAATTTACGTACCTGGTATTTCAAAGAATTGAGAATACCTTCCTTTCATTTCAGATTCCATCTTCCCTGTCATCATAATTTCTCCATTGCTCATCTCCTGTATTTCAAATATCATTCTAGAATACAGCTTCAAAACAAGGGTTAATTTAACAAATTAACATATTACATAATATCCCGATATTATGACAAATAAGCTTAGGTAAGACACACTAGCGAAGGATTTACTCATCTCTCCCCTCCTAGTTGTATTTCCCGATCTCCGCCAGAGATCATATCCCTAAGCTCTGATACCAAATGTGACAACCCCAAAACAGGTCCATTCCATCCAACCTATTCTGAGTCGCCAAATACATGGTACAGAAAACAACTATAACTTTATTACAACAATTGTCGTGCAAAATACAACAACACATATGCTGTGAGTCTGAATACAAATATATACCAAATGTGACTCATGTTCCAACCGTTGAAATCACCTCACAATGACACCTTACATAAAGGTATAGTCAAAAACTGTTTTAGAAATTAGAATATTTGAGAAGTGCTCAAAGAAACCTTTGTACATGGGAGGCCATGCGTCTAGGTTATGATAGATATTATATGGCCATAAAATTATCCTTGGTTGACCCAATAGACCCCAAAGAAAAATGAGAAGATTACTATCATATTCTTCCCAAATGGTGAGTCTTCTCTTGACTTATCATTATCTCCACTGTCTCTAATTGGGAATTATACTTCAAATAAATACCAAGATTATATAGGTAGTGCTCATAGATATACTCAGCAAGTGGATGAGCACAACTCTGTCTTATGATGACACGAGGTTGTATGTCATTAGACATCTTGTATGATAGTGACAAAACACCCTTCCAACGTTGGGTTCCACTCACCCTATTTTCTTCACCAAATATAACTACTAAATGATGACCACCGTTCTATTCCCTTGTTACCCCCGCTCGACCCAGCTACACTCTTATTACCTGAAAGGAATTGTGAAGCAAAAGGGTGAGCACAACTAGCTCAGTAAAAAATATCATGACTAAAGATAATTAAATTATCAATAGCCTTCATCAATAATAAATCAAAGATTTAGAACATATGGTAAATGATAAATATTTCAACCATAGTTGCAGCGAAACGAGCAATCCATTAGAAGAGTCAAATAGACTATAAAGTCTATTATCTTCTCCATGTTAAAAATCCACCAACAATGTTTTATCCCTGTAACATCAATCAACAATTCTGGTCCACAATCATATGAATAACACATAATCATAACTGTAGTTCTAAATTCCTCTTCTCATCCAGGACGAAGATAATTTTCATCATCTATCTTTACCTGAAATATCAAAGATCATGGTTACACCAAATCACATTTCCTATTCATAATCATACTAATAACTTCATCTTTGCACCACAGCCAAAGATATTCATTTGTATCACCAGTTGATCATGTTCATCTCAACACATGTTCATCTTTGCACTACTGGCCAAAGATATTCAATAACATGTCATCTTTGCACTACTGGCCAAAGATATTCATCAACAATTCATCTTTGTACTACAGGCCAAAGATATTCATCAATAATTCATATTTGTACTACAGGTCACAGATATTCATCAACAGTTCATATTTGCACTACAGGCCAAATATATTTATATCTCAAAGAAATATATAATCATTTCAGAATTTATATAAACAATAATTATAACCATGTTAATCAATTCATCTTTACACTTAAGCTAAAGATATTCAATTATAAATTCAATGGTCATGATCATTCTAGTTAACAATTCATCTTTGCACTACAGGCCAAAGATATTTCTCAGTCACGATCATACCAATAATTTACCCATCTTTACACTCAAGTGAAAGAGAAATTCAACATCAGAGTTATAAAAATGTTATATATGATAATAAAAACAATATAATCAACATATAGATTTAATCTCAAGAGTAATATTCATAACTCAACTATAATTTGGTCAGAAAAAGAAACTAATTTTATCATGAATAGTAACTCATGAATAGTAACCCATGAATAGTAACTCGTGAATAGTAACTCGTGAATATTAACTCATGAATAGTAACTTGTGAATAGTAAACTCGACATAAAAATATAGAAATTCTATAATAAAATACATACCAATATTTCGGTATAATGATATTGAAAGAATAATATTTCTTAAGCTTATAAACAATTTATTTTAATTGTTTATACTTTACTAAATAATGCATTTAATCATCTTAAAATGCCAAACTCATAAGATTTCATCACCAATAACCAAAAACACTCATCAAAAATCTGTATATACCTCATATAGGATTCTCAAGCCATAAAATCCTATTTTCTAATTTTCTTACTTCACAAAACATATTTAATTCATTTACTCATAACTAGACTATTTTCATAAAAAAATACCAAATCAGTTCCAAAAAAATTTCTTTTCAGGGATTTAGCATAATATAGTCCCATAGTGAACATATATTTTTCTCAGAATTTTTAAAAGTCATTTACTATTTTTCATATGGCCAAAACAGCCGAATATTTAGACATTTATCAAAAATTGTACTTTTGTTCAAAAATTCTGAAATTTACAGAGTATACTTCTATCATATACATGTACTTCCAATAAAAATTTTATCAATTTTGGAGTTAACCACAAGGAATTATAAGCGATTACTTTTAAAATAGTCTTTTCTCATAAAATTCATAACTCTCAATCTATACATTCAAAAATCACCATTTTTATACACAATCAAGAAAACTCATCAAAATATCATTTCAAATTTTTCCAGAATTTTTGAAGGTCAGAAAAATTACGAAACTAAAAAATATAACAACCCTTAAAATCCCTTACTATCCCTTACCTCAAAAGAGCAGTACTTTTGATCGGTATGCAGAGCTGAAGAAAACTTGCACTGAATAGCAACTCTCAAAGTATCTAAATACTCACAAAATATGCTTCATAATATAGAGAGAGAAAGAGAGAAAACTTGTTTCTGGTGTGATTTTCAATTCTAACTTAGTCCTCTATTTATAGGAAAATTTTAGTAGGCTTGACCTGCAACCTGATGGCTTTACCTGCTACTATTCCCACCCACCACATTTGAAATATAATTCAGCACATTTCTTCACCAACCACAAGTGGGGCCCACCAATTCTAGAATTTTCTATCAAAATGATAAACTCCGAAAATTCAACAATTTCTGAACCAGTCATCTTGTAAAATTCATAATAAATCATACGTTTATTTTTAACGGTTCAAAATTTGTGGACATATACTCAACTTATATATGTATAACATATCCAAAAATCACAACGATCCAACGGTCGGATTAAAAATTATAACCCCCGCAAAATATCTCAAAAACCCTGATTTTTAATACCTCCATTCCGACAAAAATACGGATAAAAACCTCAACATTAACTCCTTCATTTTTAACCACAAAAATATATCCCTCGTTTATATCCACATAAAATAAATATTTTCTTATCATATGAATCAATAATTAATTATTCACAAATAATATTACAGAATCACATTTATGACAACCAGGCCGTTCCCAGGAAAGTGGGGTCTTTCCGATAAGGATTTCTCCTTACTGGCGCGCAATTAGATGACCAAACCTCTCCTTAGACAGAACTTTCTAGACATTGTCAATAATGCTATCTAATAATATTATTCTAAATAATATGAATTATTAATCTGATAATGGAGATGATGTGCAGTGACAATTATTGAGCAACCATAATATAAAATATCAATGCAGCAATTATTGAATCAATAAAATAAAATATTGAACAGTAATTACTGTAACAATTATTGAGTAGTGCCTTCTTACGTAAGGATCAATAATTCAAAAATACTGTATAAAACCGTGTGCTACTGTGCAAACACGCGTATTACTGTATTTTAACCACCGGGTATTCCAACAGTGTTAACGGTAACAACTACGCCGTTATTTATAAAAACTCAATTTTTGTCGTTATCTTCCCCCGACCGTTTTTCATTATGGGGCCCACAAATAGCTGCGCCGTCGTACGAATATTTCCCAACAGAAAGAATATTCCACGACCAAACGAATATTCCCCGACAACAATGATTATTTTATAACCACTTGCTTATTTTGAAAATTTTGCACATTTCAAAAATAACTTTTAACTTTTATCAATTTAACCATTTACTGAATAGTAATTATAAGAAAAAATTGAATACTTTTATTTCATAAAATTCGGGGTCTTACACATGCCATCTCCCCGTTGAGTTGGAGCACAGTGTGTATTGGGCGATTTAAAAGCTCAACTTCGATTTGGATGCAGCGGGTAAGAAAAGACTGTTACAACTTAACAAATCAGATGAGTTTTGGCTCCAAGCATATGAAAACGTAAAGTTATACAAGGAGAAAACGAAGCGATGGCATTATTATAAGATAGTTAAAAGAGAGTTTGAACCGGGGCAGAAAGTGTTTCTCTTTAACTCCAGACTGAAACTTTTTCCCGGGAAATTGAAGTCCCGATGGTCGGGGCCTTTCAAATTAGCGAAGGTACATCCACGTGGTGCGATTGAGGTTGAAGACCCAAACTCTAACAAAACTTTCAAAGTAAATGGTCAACGCCTTAAGCACTACTGGGGCGGCGACGTCGACCGTCGAATGACTTCCATTACACTTGGTGACCCGGTATGAGCCGGGGGAATAGTCAAGCCGACGACTTTAAAATAAGCATTCGGTGGGGAGGCTACCCCATCTCAGTATCATTTTTCTACCCTTTTCATTTTTTGTCTATTGTTAATAGTATATTTTGCCTCTAAATGATCATTTAGTAGCGTTAGGGATGCACAAAAGGCCCGAGGCCTGCGGCCTGGCCTTGGTCTGGCCTGGGCCCGGTCTGGTCAAAGTCCGGCCCGGTCAAGGCCTGGCCCGGTCAGGCCTGGCCTGGAAGGCCTGAAAAGGCCTCTTTTTTTAGACAAAAGTCTGGCCTGGCCTGGCCTGCAAAAAGGTCTGGCCTGGCCTGGCCTGGCATGAGGTCTGGCCTGGCCTGATACCTTACATGATTTTTTATCCAATTATTTGTAATTTTTGAACTTTAAATTTATAATTATTCATCAATAAAGTATAAATTTTTACTTATTCATTATTGTAATTTATAAATTATAATACATTAGTTTTAATTAATACATCAATAAAATTTAAAATTTTAATTATTCATTCTTGATTTCTTGTTGATACATTTAGTTAATATACATCTTCAATGAATATAACTAGTTAGTATATTTAATATTAATAATAAGTTAGTTACTTAGTTGATTAAATATTAATAATAAGTTAATTTATTGTAAATACTAAAGTACTAATATTTAACAATAAAATTTTATTAATATTCTTTGTTACTTTAATGTTAAATATTAACATTAATTAATACATCAATAAACTAATTTTTAATATTAAATATTATTAATAAGGTAGTTTCATGTAAATACTCAAGTTCTTCATTAATTTGGATATGCTAAATTCTTGGGGGGATTTATGATTGTAATTATTTTTTAAGTATTCCGTTGTACTAATTTAAATAAAAATTTCATAAAGTAATTAGAAAATTAACTGGAATAACCATGTAAGAGTGTAATGATCATAAATGAAAAGATACATGTGTGTTTAAACTTTACAAAATATATGTCCAACCGATTCTAGTACGTACTATAAGAAAATAAAATCAAAACTAACTTTATATTCAAAAAATAAAAGTTTAATCTATAGTATTTAAGTAATCTACAATATTAATATTTTAAAAAATTTATTAATTTATATTTTATTATTTATATTTTTAATATTTAATATGTAACATTAAAAAAAAGGGACCAAACCAGCCAAGGCCTGGCCTGGCCTGGTCTGGCCTTGGGTCTGGGCCTGGCCTGGCCTTGAGTCTGGGCCTGGCCTGGCCTTGGGTCTGGCATGCAGGCCTAACCAGGCCACAGCCCAGCGACCAAGGCCTGGCCTGGCCTGGCCTGGAGGCCAAAAGTCAACGGCCTGGCCTGGCCTGGTCAAAGCCCAAGGCCTGACAGGCCCAGGCCAGACCAGGCCAGGCCGGCCTGTTGTGCACCTCTAAGTAGCGTTAGTAGCTTTTGTTGGTTTTGTAGACATTTTTGACATTAGCTTGTGTTGCTTCTTATACAGTTCATTTTGTGTGTAATGTATGTTTTTGACCAAAATGCAGCTTTGATATAGTTATACATTTAAAAGTGTGGTATTGCTTTCGTTCTAATGCTTAGGCTCAATAAAAAGTTCAGTTTGGCATGCTAGTTGTTATATGTGATTTCTAAGTGCCTAGTGCAAGAGTTTTTGGTTTTTGGTTCTTAGTTTTTAGTTAGTTTCAATGAGTTTAGTATATGTGAAATTTTGATTTTAGCTGTCATTCTAGCGTTATGCAGTTTTATTTTGTATAAGTATGCCATGTGGAGTAATTTTTTTTTGTGGCCTAAGTTTTGGCCAAGTGTTGTGGTCTGCCCAACTGATAACCTTAAAAAAAATTCACAGGTACAGGGCCGGCGCCGCGGCGCCAGCACTTTGCACTGCAAGTCACTCCCCAGAGCCTCACTCAAAGTTCAGAACCAAGGTCCCGTGCTTTAGAGCCTCAAAATGCCTATCATCAGGCACCACAGCGCCTAACTCTCCCCAACCAACTGCTAAATTATGGCACGGTGCATCAATTTGTTCTTGGTCTTGCGCCGCGGCGCCTCAAAAAATTCTGGTATTAAGATACAGCTCCGCATCACCCACAAAGAAGAAAACACGGCGCCACATCGCCAGTAGTGAAATTTTGTTTTTTAAAAGCACTCAAAACTCTACATCAAAGGCCATATCCACCCTTTCTCTCGACAACTCTTAGCACACAGCAAAGTCCTTATTTCCCCAACCCCAATTGAACCCCAATTCAGGTGCTCATCAAGGATTGATCTTAGAATTATCAAGCTAGGGTTCTTCATTAAAGGTACTTGCAAATTCTTTTCATCACAAAGGGAATGTATACTTTAATCGAGTTTTGAGTTGTGATTCTTCTAAAGATTATTTTGGGTTTGCTCATTCTTCCATATTGGGTGATTTCCACTGAGGGAAATCGGGCTAGAGAATTTTTAAACAAAGGTTGGCAAAGTAGGGTTAGGACAACGCACGCTAGGTGCTCGACAAATTGCCTCAGTGACCATTGGCATCAATTTTGGCTCTCGTTGGCTCAGTTTAGCTTGAATTTTTCTTGGGATTATAATTGGAAACCTTTTTGGCTCAGCTTTATATATAATTTTCTTAGCTTTAGTGGGAAAAGCTTGGTTATCATTTTGGGCATAGCTTGGCAAGGTGTTGGGCTCAGTTTGACTACGTGTTGTGGGCATTTGCTTTAACATTTGCTTAACATACGTAGAGATTTCTTAAAGTTTTGAATTTGGCATTGTCTTTGGCACTAATTGTTGCGCATTCTTCAGCACGCTTCGACATTGAATAGGTATTCAATTGAGATTGGTTTCTAACCCGCACCAAAGCACACCTTTGGCATGGCTTCAAAATTCCATCGAACCGAGGGTAGTTCATCCTCATCGGCGCAGAAATGGGGCCAAACCAAATTTGTCACTGCAGAGGCATGGAACAAGTATAACTCAATCATCCTTGGTAAGAGCATGGTGCCTGCCGGAGAGAGGTCTTCGGCCGAACCCGAGGAAAGACAGAGAAATGTGGCCAATGATAGTTGACAAGAAATGGGTCCGTTTCACATTACCGTCAGAGAACGCCGTCATAGCATTGGTCCACAAATTCTACACCAATGCTAGGGCTGAGGGACCCGCTGAGGTCACAATTTGAGGACAGGAAGTGGCCTATGATCGGGCGGTGATCAATGCCTATTTCTAATTATCGACCCACGACATGGACTACCTCGACAATGGAATTTCTCACTATAACTTGGATGACATCATCAGCCGCCTGTGCAAGCCTTGGACAAGCTGGAAAATAAACTAATACATTGGGGAAAGGACAAGTTTCCCTTAGGCGGTGCTCAGCAAGTATGGAAAGGCTTGGTACAGCTTTATATGTGCCAACATCATGCCCACCCACCACCTCAGCGATGTCACAAAGGAACGGGCCATACTTTCCTTTGATATTGTCACAGGGTTGAAAGTGGATATTGGTGTCACCATCCAAGACTCCATTCTAAAGGCAATTAAAGGTAGTTCTCCAGGAGGGCTCCCACACCCTTCTCTGATCACCCAATTGTGTAAAATGGCACGGGTTCAGTGGCGTGCAGAGGAGATGGTTAACTTTCCCATAACGACCATAGATCATACTCTCATCACGCGGTGAAGGGTACTTGCCTGCTGCTCAGCTGCCACCTTCTGAGGCTGGTCCCTCGGCTCCCACTCCCGAGCTTGGTGCTTCATCTTCTGGTTCACTAGCAAAAATCATGGCATCTCTGAACCTTCTGCACAACGAGACTAAGAGGATCACCAGGAGGATCGATACAGTTTCCCAGAGGCAGGACATCTTCACACAATATCAGGCTGAGTTTGCCACCACCGTGGCAAACATCTACTCACAGTTCAGCGGAGATAATCCTAAGTCAATACAATTCCATTTACCCTAGATGCCTACGTTCCCTCCATATCCACCACCATCTCCTGAGGTTGTCGGCGACGGTGACAGTGACAGCGATGACCAAAGCGACGACAAATGATTATATCTCCACTGCAGGCCCTCACATTCTGATTACTGCATTATTGGAAAATGAGGGCATTACCTGATTCAAGTTTGGGGGGAGATTTCATTTCATTTCTTTTATATATATGAGCTGTTATGTATGAACTGTAGTTTGACATCTTTTAGGCTTTTATAGCCTTAGGCTTATTATATTTTGGTTTTATGATGTATGGATACCTGAACATCTTTTTAATATTATATAACTTTAATTAGTTATGTATGGATGCATGAACAACTTTTATTATTAGCATGTTTTGTTTATATCCATCTTTTGGGACTTACACAGATTGGTATACTTGATGCCATGTTATGGCTTTACTACCCTATTTTGAGCTGATATTAGTGCAAGTGTATACATTATCTTTTATCTTGTCATGCTATGGTTTTTGATTAACCCTATCTTGAATTGTTTATATGATGGGAATGGGTTATATAGATTATAAATTTTTAATTGTGGCTAATGATAAGCATATATGGATGATGGATTAGTTTAATCGGTAGCTGAGACTGTTATTGATCCATTCTTCTTAGAAAACACCAACCAACTGTTCTAGTTAGTTTTCTTTCAGATATAGTTTGTGTGGTTATTGTTTTGAAATTGTGTTACCTCTGTTTAACTTAAATGAATACAAGGTAATAAAAGCCTTAGACACTTATGCAAATTTGGATCTTGGATTCCGGCATGTTTTCATGTTATAAAAAAATAAAAATAAATAAATAACAAGAACCTTAGTTGACTAAGCCTGATTACGTGGCCTTTGTTGCTCGAGTTATTTGATCCTTAGGGGTGTTCAACACCTAGTGACCTAAAGCCATTTAGCTTTGGAGTCATTGATCAAAAGGTCATTAACGGGTAACTCTGAATAGCCTAATGTCATTAAGCACTCCACAATCATCCTAAAGGTTTTGATTGTTAAAATGTATAGAAAAAAAGTCTAATTTGGCTTAAGTTTGATTATGTGGCCTTTGTTGCTCAAGTTATTAGGTCCATAGGGGTGTTCTATACCTAGTGCCCTAAAGACATCTGTCTTAGGAGTCATTGATCAAAAGCTCATTCACGGGTAACTCTGAATAGCCTAAGGTAATTAAGCATTGCACAAGTCAGATTTAGATGTCTTCATGCTTATGCCTTTTGATCCTTTCTTGCATGTGTATCTTATTCTTAATGCTTGATGTTATTCGAGTTTTCAGAGTTAACATATTTTTCTATTACAATCGATTGTGTGAGCTTATTTTGAGCTATGATTAGTTAGGGCAGTTGGTATTCACACACACACATAGAATGGATCGAATACAGTCTTAAGCTTGAGATTAATTGAACCCTTACTCATAACGGTGTTTTTCTTATTCTCTGAGAGCAGTTGTTTTCAGCTTAGAAGCCTCATTGCGGGTATATAGTAGTTCAGCGCATGATGCACAGTTATATTGGTTTTTTTGGTTATCTTTATTCAGATATTTTTGCTTAGGGACAAGTAAAAGCTTAAGTTTGAGGGTATTTGATGAGTGGCATTTATTCCCCCGAATCAAGCACTCTAAACCTTAACAATTTGCCTGTTTATCATTTGTTATATTTCTTTATTATATTTATTGCTATTTTTGGCTTAGAAGTGTTGTGCAGGGATTATTAGGTCATTTCCAGCTGTTTAAGGGCAAAAATGTCATTTTCATGCAACTGGCGCCGCAGCGCCTGGTTTCCTTTTTAAAGTGGCACCCCAGCACGGCTGTTCTGTTCAAAGGGGGCGCTGCAACGCGACTTATTGATCAAACAACCTTGACTTGTGCTGCAGTGCTTGTCCAAAGCATAAAGGGAGGCATCGTAGTGCCACCTTCGGTCTCCAGGCAAAGAGCAGTGTTTAATGACCTAAGGGGCTTATAACATAATGATTATTCAGCAGTAGCCTCAATATAGATTTTAGAGAGAATAGAGAGATAGAGTTAGCAAGTTTTAGGAAGAGAGAAATTTGGATCTTCAAGTACGCCAAGTTCATTGCTTCCTTCATTGCTCGGAATCTACACGGAGGAGAGAAGAGTTGGAGCCAAAAAACTTTAGAAGAGGAGTTTTCTTTATCCAAATCTTTCATTCATTTGTGTATTTTGAGCATGTTAAATACTTTGATTAAATTTATTAGTTCTATAGTTATGAACTAATTACATTTCTAGGATTTCAATGTAACCTAATGATTAGTTTAATTGAATTTCTCTCCTATTTATTATAATGAATCATGTTTGAATGGGTTGTTGTATTTCATGCTTATTTATTGATTGCTTGGCTAAGGAATTGATATAGGTATTAATTGATATTGGAAAATGGATATTAATGACTAACCCTAAATGAAATAACACTTGTTATGACCATGCCTATGGGAATGAGAGTATATACTGCATAATATAATAGGAATATATCTATTTGCCTTGTGTAACCATTGAGATTAAGCTTAATGACCATTAGTCTAGTTATTTTCATCATAGGAATATTGTTATTTATCTAGCTAAAGGATTTGCATTTGACCGTCGGAAAAGGCTTATATGTACGTAATGTTCTCGGTTGGCCATTCTTATGATTTGTTAGTTAAATGGAGAGTTAGGAGATTAGACAAAGTATTAGGGGAGTTGTAATCCTAGCTTGCCATACTTGTTACAACTCGATCTCATATTTTACCGTTTTAATCATATAGCTTTAAACACAGCATCTTTATTTAATTATTTAGATAAGACCAAATTGATATAATTTTAGTATTTGAATAACGTTAGTACTTTGTCCTCGTGGGCTCGACACTCATCATATCACTGTATTACTTGTTAGACCATGTATACTTGTGTGTGTTTAGTGATTGATAATTCGAACAACAACCATCAGACATAGGTTGGCCACTTGAGGTTCGTTATCTTCGCTTGACTCAAAGTTTGTATCATTTTTTGAGTCACACCACGATCCATCAGTTACAAGGCCTTTGTCTTTCTTTTAAGACTTCTTATAACCCTTGAAG